>OX465427.1:19157507-19757507 GCA_950005045.1 Agrotis exclamationis | reverse complement strand
CTCTTATCTCCGAAACTACTGAACCTAAAATTTTGAAAAAAATACAGTAATTAGTTTTCTACTTATAGATTATAGGAAAACCTATAACAAGTCCATATCTGTATATGGGAGGTAATTTTTGGGGGGGAAGGGGAAAATTAAAAAAAAATATTGAAATCTGCACCGTGTGACATATCAAATGAAAGGTCTTGTTGAGACAATCTTAAATATATTTTTATTGTTATTTTAAAATAAACAGTTTCCAAGTTATTCAAGAAAATAGACGAAATTTGACCATTCCCCCCCCCTTATCTCCGAAACTACTGAACCTAAAATTTTGAAAAAAATACCGGAATTAGTTTTCTACTTATACATTTTAGGATAACCTATAAGAAGTCCATATCTGTATATGGGAGGTAATTTTCGCTATAAGAAGTCCATGATATTAAAATAACATGGTTAATCACTCAATATTGTGCGTACCAATTTGGGCCAGATTTAAAAAAAAAACGTGATAGGTAACATCGTACGGAACCCTCTTCACGCGAGTCCAACTCGCACTTGGCCGGTTTTTTAATATAGACTGGTACTTACTGACGTGGCAGTACGGAGACTCGACTTCGAGTTATGCGCATCTTAAGTAAACTTACTATCCGGATACTCAACCAATGCTATTCAGTGGTTTCGGTTCTGCGTTGATAGGTGATGAATCATCTCAGTCGTTACCAAAATTCGCGAGGAGACCCTGGGAACACCAAGATCCCTTGCGGATGCCCTGAGGCGACCGGGAAGTTTGATCTGCTTTTGGAGGGAGGTGGGCTGGTTGGAGTAATTGGCCACAATGGCTCACGCACAATGGTCCAGGTTGAGGACTAAGTGCGGAAACCTAAACCCCCCATGGTTCCAATGGGGGGCCTTCTAAAATAGATAGATCATCTCAGTCAGTCAGTAAGTTTCTTAAATGACTGACTATTTATAACTATTATTTTAAAGCTGAGAGCAGTGGTGGCCCAGTGGTATCGGCCTCGACTAAAGAGTCGTCGGTCGTGGGTACGAACCCAGCCAGGCGCATTATTCATCATCATCAGCCTTTTTTTTAATGTCCCACTGCTGGGACACAGGCCTCTCTCTCTCAGAATTATTACTTTGTGTAATTTATTTCATCACCACTGCTCTCAAAATGTTGAAGGAATACATCGTGAGGAAACCGGCATGTCCTAGAACCAAAAATTCGAAGACATGTGACATCTACCAACCCGCACTGGGCCCGCGTGGTGGATTATGGCCCACTCACTCTCACAGAGAGGAGGCCTGTGTTCCAACAGTGGGAACATTTATAGGCTGATGATGATTTTAAAGATTGCTTGGGTACGGAATCGATCATTTCATTGCTTCCCAAATTAATATTATGTATATCTAGCTTCTATCCTACTGTCCTTGTCTCCCAAATTGCTTTTCTAGTCTAAACAATCGTTTGATATGAACGACCACCGCCTATAGATTCAAGTCTCGTCGCGTCGCTAGCTAAACCACATTTTAGCGCGAACATGTTGTTTTACTACCGAGTCTACGGATGTGTCGTGACAGGCACTAACGCCATTACCTCTGTGTGACAGCCCTGATGTGTTGTGTTGTTATCATTTCGAATGTGGCGAAGCGATTTTAACTGTATTATTCCGCAGATTGTTTACAATTTTAATCGCTACTGTATTACTACTATACCATGTCATGCATTTATTTTAGAGGTTTTCTTTAAATTACTTATTCAAAACATAGACATAACATTAAATAGTTGGTCGGTTATTTTTTTTTTTTGCTATCTAATTCTTGGATAGTAATCAACTGATGACATTTATGCCATACTTTATTTTCGTGTTTCAACTTGCTTTTTAATTGCAAATATTCAGCAATTTATTTTTAATTTGTTTAATTAAAGTTGCTATACAAACTCCTCCGTCCACCGTTCAATGTTGTATAATATCATAATTATTATACAATAATCGCGCCTTAGGAGACTGACACTGATGTAAAGGTGTCAGTTAAGATCGCTGGCTGAACCTAACCTGTCCGTGTCGGGGTGCCCCAAGTCGTTTTTACGACTTTTTTTCTCAGTACCCGGTTACGTACACTTCTACCCAAATACCAGCTGAACAACTTTGTGCTTTTGAACGAGAAAAAGACGGTCGACTTCAAGGGCACCCCGAGGTTCGGTTTGGTTAGGCTCCTCTTAACTCTGTAGACAGAAAAAGGAGCCCTGCCAAACGAGGCTCCGTCGACCTTACTGCGAAAGACCTTACTTCTTCCTCCGCTTTAGAAATAAAACGAGCGCGTTTTATGTATTAAAAAAAAAAACTGTAGGCGAGTCGTCCATTAGGTATTTCAAACTTAGTTAAAACAACCAAAACAAAAACCCATATCTTAAAAGAACATAAGATGAATCGTTCGTTAGTTCAATGAAAATTATGTCAGTTACAACAGTAGTTGAACAGTAGTTGAATCGTCTAATATGTGTTTTGAAATTATGTGAGTCAACCGTAGCTATATCGAAAGTACTCGTAGTTAACATGAACGACGTTATTTTGATACGGAATCTCCGCAATTTTCGAATCGGAAACAACACAATTTAATAATTATCCATAAAGCACCGAACTTTGAAAATATCTGTCTGATATGTCGAAAAGCTGAAATCTCGAAGACTTATTCTACCGACATGAAAATGTCTAACCTAGGTAGCTGTTAGTGCTGAGAAAATTGTAGGCCACACGTGCGCGTCATAAATACAAGAAGTCGGATTTAGTAGGCTTTCATCGTAGAATGTATAGAAAATCCAATATAAATATAAGTAGGGGAAATCGGAATTGAAGCTAAAAATGCTAGATGTGCTATTTTGTCTGGTAAAAGATTTATTTTCATATTATGTCCATATTATGAGCAGTGGTGGCCCAGTGGTATCGGCCTCGACTTACGACTAGTAGGTCATGGGTTCGAACCCCGTCAGGCGCATTACTTTGTGTAATTTATTTCATCACCACTGCTCACAAAACGGTGAAGGAAAACATCGTGAGGAAACCGGCATGTCCTAGAACCAAAAATTCGAAGACATGTGACATCTACCAATCCGCCCTGCCCGCGTGGTGGATTGCGGCCCACTCCCTCTCACAGAGAGGAGGCCTGTGTCCCAGCATTGGGAACATTTATAGGCTGATGATGATGATGATGTCCATGTACTGAAAAAGTAAACTTCTTAAATAGAAATTAGATTAGTTTAAAGGTACTGTGATTAATTGATTATTTTTCTACATGATCATGCTAACAGAATAGAAAGTATACTATGTGCTAATCCAGATAGGTATAGACTGCTAATGCTTTGCAAATGTCCTCCAAATCCATTCAATATTTTTTGCGAGAAAGAGAATAAAGCAAACCTTCACATTTATAGTAAAAAAAATCTAATAAGATTCGATAAAAGCCATCTAATATGCAACAGTTTTCAATACTAAAAGCTCGACGGAGCCCCGCCATGCCGGGACTCTTGTTTCTGCGCACAGGGTTTAGACAGAGTTTTCTTAAGTCCATCCAGTCCAGTCCAGAGCGGGAAGGACTGTCAGACTAGTACTGACTAAAATCCACGGTGTCCTTCAATAGCCCTTCACATTCCGGGGTCACGGTAATTCGTTAGTCCCGCGACCAAGTCGTTTAGCTTATAAGAGCTTTTACAACCTGGTTAATTTCTCCCATTTTATTAAAACCGGTTCAGCGATTTAGACGAGAAAGCATAACAAACAAACCTACTTCCACATTTTTACTAATAGCTAGGATGGTCTTTGTCTGATACAGACTTAATGCCAATTCTAGTCGTTTGTGCCTCTTTTCCCATAAGTAGAAGATCGTCTATATTCATGCCACGCACGCTGGCATCGTAATTGGAATTCTCTCGGAGATTGTGATCTTATGAGCGAAGATCTGCGTCAAATAAATCACGCTCTGGATGTCTTTAAAATTGTAATGACAGTAATGCTTAATTGTAATTTTTGCGTTCTTTTTTCTTTTATCTGCCTTGCTTATTTCATCATTTTTTTGTTGAGGATGTTTCGTTCTTAAAAATTGTTCCAGAATTACAGAATGCGTCGGCCAACAGAATCGCTTCTATTTAGAAATTTTACGTCATGTTGACGCAGACGCACTTGATCGCCATTTCTTATCGGGTACATCTGTAATTTAATAATTATAAAATCATTACAACGCACGCACAACGCACAAGGATAAGAGACGAGTTGGGTAGTTGTTCTCAGTAGCAGCCAAGGATCTAAATTTGAGCCTAGGCAACGGGCTCGCCAAGGATACAACTTTGCTTCATGCCACAACGAATTTTATCATCAAACTAGCTTTTCCCCGCGAGTTCACCCGCTACTCGGCTTCTATTGGTCGTAGCGTGACGTTATTTAGCATAATTACAGCATTCCGCAATCAATAGGATGTTCAGTACAAAATAGAAGTTTATGAAACAGGTACATAATACCTAGTTATGTGCAGTTTCGTACACTACTTTATCTACTCTCATATCGTTAAATTCAAAATACAAAACTCAAAACGAGTTTATAATGACGTACTTTACACACAGTATATCGAAATGAAATTAAAAAATTAAATTATGACACTATTTCTCTAACAAAATAATGTTATAAATAATTTTTTTTTCATTACTATACGGATTACAGATGGTATACATGAATTTATTTTATTATCTGTGGCTGCGCGCGCTTTGGGAGTACGTCTAACGCCAACGATACACAATTCCATATTCAATTTCATACTCAATTATAAATACAAAATGAACACTTATTAACAATATTTATCTTTTATTTGATAATTATATTCGTGTTCAATGAGAGTAGATAAAGTAGTGTATGAAACTGCACATAACTAGGTATTATACACGAGTGTGAGTTTAAAAAACGAGCGTAGCGAGTTTTTTAAAAGTATCACACGAGTGTACTGAACATATTATCAAATAAAAGATAAAGATTGACACAGTACACAAACGTATTATGGCGCCAAAATTCCCGTTATCACCGTGCATGCGCCAAAGCGCGCGCAGCCACAGATAAAAATGTTTAAATAGATGTATCTATGATCTGTAATCTGAATCGCAATGAAAAAAAAATGTTATAACATTATTTTGTTAGATAAATAGTGTCATAATTATTTTTTTTTAATTTCATTTCGATATACTATTTGTAAAGTACGTCTATATAAACTCGTTTTGAGTTTTGTATTTTGAATTTAACGATATAAGAGTAGATAAATATTTTTTCGAACTTGTACTTCCTGAGACTAGGTCTTTCAACCAAACAAACTCTTCAGATTTATAATATTAAGTACCAGCTGTTCGCTGCTCGCTCGTCTAGTGACGGTTGTAGCGTGATGTCATATTGCCTATAGCCCTATTCGATAAATGTACTATCCAATACAAAAAGTAGTAGCAGTAGTTCCTGAGATTAGCCCGTTCAACCAAACGAAATGTTCAGCTTTATAATATTAGTATAGGTACCAACCATGTTAATATCAATTTTGTTTCCTAAACAAAGTCGTTTCTTCAGAAGATTTACTCTTTTCGCCTTCACTGTTATAAGCAGTTATTGCTTCAGAATTATACTCACCTCTCACAGCCTAAATAAATATTGTTCGTGCAATATCTTAACTTATTCCTACATTATTAACTTCACTTAGAAATATCTGTTCATTTTCTTTTGCGACTTTATACGTCATAATGGCTACACATTATTTACTCTCGCTGACGAATTCCATTATTCTTTGAATACAAGCAAACATTACCTACGAAATTGATGAAAATCAATGAGAGATGGCTACATAATAACAGCCAATCGGACCGATCTTCGCCAAGTTAAGCCTGGCTTGCCTTGACTTGTCTTTGGATGGGTGACCAAGTGACTCAGAAAGCTCGTTAACCTGTTGATCGCGGTTGACATTTGTAAATATTTTACTCTTTGACCTTGACCTTGGCAAGTGCGGCTTGACCTTGAAGTTCGAACTCTGCGGATCGTAGGTATTATTTATCCACAATCTCTATTATCTTTCTCACAAATGCATACCTTGCGATCTTCCAGTTTTAACGATAAATTTTTACAGGAATCTAATTAGGATTGGCATCTTCATTCTGAGTTTGGTCGAACCCTTTAATTATTTATTTATTTTACTCAAAAATGCACATAATGTGGTCATTATTTTGACAACCTCGTTTGAGCAAAGTCGACCTTGCCGTTCTGTTTCAAGGAGCGGCCGGCAAAGTTTCGCTGGTCGCTCTAACAGGCCGGCAAAACATTGCCGGCCGCTATTTTGACGTTTCTTTAAATTTTATTTAAATTACTTGCTGGTTTTATTTAGGTTGCATTTTTGAGTAAAGCACTATACAAGCCTTGGCCCACTATGACTGCTTCACTGGTCACGCTATGATTGCCTCGCGCTAGCCTAGCTACGCTCTAGACCTTCCAGCCCTTGCTGTCCTCGCTGTAAAGGCCTCGACCTACGGCCTTGGTCTTTATTATCAGCTCGTCCATCAAGTGCTGCACGCTGACCGCGCTGTTGGCCTGGAGCTGCGCTACGCTGCGCTGTCGGCCATCATCAGCGCGACCAGCAAAGTAGTCATTATAGACCGCGGCAGTAATGTAGGTACTATAAACTTCTTGCACATTGAAGTACAAAGGCGGACTTAATGCCATTAAGTACAAAATACAAAATCGGACTTAATTATCGTGGTGCTATTGTACTCTATTCCATAAAGCTAGCGTGACGACGAGATTGGCTGAGGGAAACTGCACAGTGGAGTGTGTGGTGTTGACGATATCGTCAAAGTTGCGGTTAATAGATGTATGAGTAACATACAGTACTGAGAAGTATGGCATGAAAAGGGCTATGAATATACCCAGAAGTGGGTTATTCCGGGCTGGAATGATGATGATGAATACCAATATTAGGTATTATGATGCAAAAAGTTATACTGAAAATTTTGCTTTAAAGGTAATTAACCTCTCATTTATCACTATCGAAATGGTAAATATTGAACAAAAGAAGATATTAAGTATTAAAATATAAATGGATGTCTTGCGAAAAACTTCTGACGCAGTACGAATTTATTTCCCATATAAAATAAAATTGTGTTTTAGTGTGGAAATATCGAAAGTGGAGTGGTATTGGCGCGCCGGTAAATTGGCACTTTCTGTTAGTACAACTGTTTCAGACAGAATTTACGTCTTCTTATTTACCTGTTTCTGAGAAAATGTTTCTAAATTGCTAATATCTTTTTAATAAGGTTTTATTCACACATTTATAAAATACTGAATACAATCTGAAAAAAAATTCTCGCAAATTCTCTTTGCTTTTATTTTTAAATTATTATGAACTTCGTAGAAGGTTCTACTTTCTAGCCATTTATAGCCAATTATACGAGTATTACAAACCATTTTGCGTTCTGCGAAAGAAAACAATGCCTATGGAATGGTGGATAAATACTTACGTATAAATTAATTTCTTTTTTTTTCTCGTTTAATATGAAAATTCCAGTTGTATACGCATGGTCATTAATTTCATAACAGTGGAGCAGTGGTGGCACAGTGGTATTGGTCCCGACTGACGAGTTGTAGGTCGTGGGTTCGAATCCCGCCAGGCGCTTAACTTTGTCTAATTTATTTCACCATCACTGCTCTCAAAACGGTGAAGGAAAACATCGTGAGGAAACCGGCATGTCCTAGAACCAAAATTTCGAAGTCATGTAACATCTACCAACCCGCACTGGGCCCGCGTAAGGAGGCCTGTGTCCCAGCAGTGGGAGCATTATAGGCTGATGATGATTAATTTCATAATTAACATTCACGGAAAGAAAAAAAAAAACATCAATCTTCCCATCCTGGGTGGAGCGGAAGCGGCTGTAAGAATCGACTGACTGCATGCTAGCGGCGAGTAGATCGTGGATCATTACCAAGTCGACGGCGCGTCGGGTTCCACGTGCGCCTCAAAGAGCTGTCAGCATTCTGACGGGGCCCTCTTAGAGGGTCAAACCCTGCAGGGTTCGCGCGACTGTCTTATCAGGCAACCTTGACTCCAGAACGTAAAAGGCTATTAAAGGATAACGTGGATTTTAGTCAGTAAGAGTCTGACAGAGAGTGGGAGGACTCATTTGAAAATTTTACCAAATAAAAAAATATAAAAAAGAAAAATCGACTAACTGAAACTACCATGTTCATTCATTTGTCCAGTCCTGCAACCCACCTGCTATGATCCTGACTTGCTCCTTTAGCGTCGTGCACATTCTTACACGCAGATCAGTCCAGCTGACCTTTTTAGAGAACATCACTAATGAGGTCAGTGTATTCAAGGACCTCTCGGGAACACTCACATCTGACTTGTAAATACATTTTGTTAGACGATATTATTGTGAATTATTGAGGATTGCGCAGTACGATTTTTTTATTTGCGTTTATTTATTTTGATAGAGGTTTAACTGCGGTTCTCAAACTAGGCACAGCCTGTATCTTGGTGACATTGCACAAGGTTAATAAATTCGATTAGTAGTGTTCTCCTAATAACTTTAGCTTTGGAATAATTAAATTGAAGTTCAATGGTAGTACGGAAAGGTATTGGATTTTTGTGTATTCCTTCGCTGTATGTTGTGCTTACCTATAACTTTAATACTATTGTGGGCTACATTAGAGCCAAACTTGCGTTAAGCGGCGCAGACCCGTACTATACCCGCACTTTTGTATCGTACCGCGCTGGCATCCGCTTAACGCAGTTTCGGCCCTTAGACATTTGTTACTCCTTACTTTATACCTTTTTAAACCATATCAGCATGCCATTTTATTTATTTTTTCTCAATCGTTTCTTCTAAACCACTGTATTAAAACTTCTCATTATAAAATTAATTGATATTTATAAAATGGGTTACGTTGGGGTTTCTTTTAATAAAAAAAGTACTCGTGTATAATCTTCTTTATTTCATTATCCAAGAGAAATATAAACAGTTCCTTTTTGTAACGTTACACAGTTGAATTTAAACAATAATATTCCTTATGTGTAAAGTAATTAGATGAACTCATTTGCTAAGAATAATATCAACTGTGGAGAAATGTCTTAAGGTTCATTGATTTAGTTGGAACTGAAACGCTCAGATTGACACTGAGAGTTGAGAATTTAGCACTTCCAGTGACACCAGTGGCACTTAAGACATTTCAACCCAGCATTGATATTTCAAAATGAATCTCCTAACATTATTTCATTACAATTATTGAATGTCACTATCAAAGAATTTATTTACAATTTTAGGCCAGCTAATGTAAGAAACGCTATTATCTCAAATGCTATATTCTATTACAGTTAAATCGATTTCATTATTACATCGTATCATTTTAAATGAATATAAAAATTTATGCCGTAGAATAACAACATACATACAAGTGTTCTTGATCTCATCAAAAACAAAAATCGATAAAAAGACACAAAGATGTTTTGGGACGTGGCTAAAATCAAAACCAAATCCGCCATCTTGCTTTTTTAACGACTGTCACCCATGTATTGTTTAACTGTCAAAGTCATTCGAGTGCCAAAATATCCTTGTTTCTTTCAAAAAGCATTATAAAATGATGTGTTTTTTTTTAATTTAGAAAGTTACTGAAGATGCATTCACTTGTTATCAAACTCTTTTTTTCTATGCAATAGTTTCCACACACAAGAAAACCCATCAAATTACTAATAATCCAAAACCAATGAGCTTTCTTTTTAATCTATAAATAAGTTAATAACCAATATTTATCTTAGCAGTTCACATGTAATCTATTTAGTCTATACAGCGTTATGGACCTAATTTATACAATACTTTATTCCATATTTATTGAGCTTACAATATTATTGATTCATTGTTACATCCAAAATTAATGGGAACATTATTTTATTCTTCGCAAAAATTTCTATACTCTCGAAGTTTTAATGAAAAAACGACCATTGTTCACGAGGTATGTGCTTATGAAAACAGCCGTATACTTATGAAAATGGCCGTACATCGTATCATAAAATTAAAACGGTAAATTTTAATATGGTTCCATTTGATCAACGCTCGTCAGATGAATGTGTTTCAATACTGTAGGCCGTTACCATAATTCTTGCGTATATGGGCAGGGAAATGAAGACCGGTCCTTATTTTGTCCGACATTTTTATTGTTTTTTGTTATTGATAAAACAATTAGGATGTTTTGAAATATACACTTTCAAATGCCGAGTTCTAGACTTGACTAATTCGATTTGCTTAACGCTGGAAAATAATAATCCATCTCGGTTTTTATCCTTGTCGGTAACTAATCAACGAATTTATTTGCCTATCCAAGTCTTAAGATGTCCAATTAGAAGCAGCCGTCTAAAACAAACGTTATTGAGATTGAGATGAAATTTTAATTTCGGGCGTTAAGCGACGATTAGGCAAATCATTTGTTTCCATCACCTTACTATCATCGCGGTAACGTTTAACATACTTTAAAGCCCACAATAGGTTATGCATGTCCAGTTTGGCCTGTAGAGTCAATTTATACAGGCATGCATAAACGTGTATTAGAGAAAACTTTACCTCTGGTGTTAAGTTTCCACGTTAGATTTTAAACTGTCGTGCATAACCTAGCGTGTTTGTGGCGTGGCTTAAGGATCTTTTTTTTATTCATTTTCTTCGTAGTTGTTATCACGTATCGCTTGATCTCGTGGTCAAACAGTCACAGGTTATACTCAAACATTTTCCTCAAGATGTTCACACAAAAATCGTCTTTAATAACAAAACATTATCTTATATTGTTGTCTCCTTGCTCAAACCAGGTTGAAATAATCTTCGTAGGTCCCAGTTACGTTTCATGTATTGTGACATAAGGCGTTGAAATGCCAGCTACTTGGCTAGAGCATTGTTTCTGAGCTTGGCCGGCTTTTGGCACCAAAACCAGCTGCTCCAGATCGCCCTGTCGACAGAATATTGTGTTAGAATCGGATAAGACGTGGTTTAGGTAGTTACGGGGAGAGATTTGGCTGTGTTCTTGTTTTGCAGGTGAAGTGTTTGTATTGTCTCAAAGAGAATAAAAAGTTGAAAGTAATTTATTCAATTTGTGCTAAAGGACTTTTGAACGTCAATATACAAAAGGCAGTCCCACAAAACGTCTGTTTTTTTGCATTTTAAACCAGTATTGCAATACTGAATACTTGAGAGTATTTATAAGTATTTTCGCAATGAAAAAATAAACTTCAACTAAATTAAAAAGAGATTTTGAACAAAAAAATCTACATATTTACGTTTTTCAGTCTTAACAGTAATTATATTAAAATATAGTCTCATAGAGATTTTTCGGAAAAAAATACGTTTACGAAATGTTTTGAATGATAAATCTTCGCTAAGAAATTGCAATTGAAGATTGTAATGTATGAAATTCAATACTTAGAACACAAAGCGTGTAAATAAATGATTAAAATGTATAAGAACATGATCGCCAATAAATAAATCTAAAAATAAACACCTCATTTATCTACTTTCTGGATCCAAAACATCAATCACATATTTGTACAAAGTCCTCCGTAAATATAAAACCATGTCCCCTTCACACGGTCTGTTTAACCACAGATAATATAATACTAGCGTACAGTACCCTGAGCACGAGTTTTCAGTATTTGAGACGTAAAGTAAACTGGAACTTTGACAACTTCAAATTGACAATTTTCAAGGAAAAAATTAGTTCCTACTTCGCACACCAGAGGCGCTGTTCCATTTTTTCATACAAGAAACGCTGTAAATACTGGAAAAACGCTGTAAAGTAAAAGAGTGAAAAGTCGTGCTCAGGGTACAGATACCCCATCCCATACAAAGAAACGTGACCGCCGTAACTACGTCCTTTCTTCGGCATATTCGGCCAATTTTCTAAAGTGGCTGAGCTCGGCTTGTTTCACTCAAGTCGCGGCTAGATGGTGCTAGCAGCGTTGACTCGCTACCTTGTGGGTCGCGGCTAGTTACACAAACACCAATAGATGGCGTTAAAACCATTCTGTACTTTTGCACTACATAGCCCCGTGACCTTGAAGCTTACGTCGTCAGTCACTCAGCAGTAATAAATTCACGTTCTTTCATGCATGCCTACTTTGCGATAGCGCATGATTTTTTGAACGTGGTAATGGTACTTACAGCTACATGTTTTTCGGCAGACTTGGTTATTTGTTAGGTTCGGCGTCAAACGTCAACGCAAATTATTATAAATAACAAGTAGGTAGGTAGTTCAGTCAATTAGAATAAATTTATAATATCGAAATACCTAGCTCTTGAAATGATTAGGTATTTGCTGCAAATTAGATGACTTTAAGAAAGGAGAGTTATTTTTTAACAGAGTCAGTTTCGGGTGTGTAGAAAACATTTTGCTGTTATTACATAATAAGCAATATTTAGAAGAAATAGAAGAAAGAAGAAATAACATTTATTGGTACAGACACAGGGCATAGCACAATAATAAAATAAATTAGAATGAAAAAGTGATAAAAAAAAATGAATAAAAATAACCTAAAACTATTGGTACGAAATTGTTTGCCCCACGGCTGCTCCAAACAGGCCCAGTTCAGCATAAATGTCAGGCAACTAAGTGCCTGACGCTGGTTTTCAACTGGACCTGGTTGAGAGGTGTATACAACGAACCAGTTATGTGATTGTGTGTAGGTATGCTAATACTTAAATAGGTAGGTATGTATAAATATATGTTATAATATAATAATATATGTTATGTGTGACAATTAAGAAATAATACATTTACCCCCTTACTTATAAAAACTTGTGTTGCTTAGCTACCGATTAAATATCACCTGTCCTTGTCATTTCTATTTCAATGAATAGAGATGGCAAGTGACTTAAGAGCTATTTAAGATAAGTAACGTCTAATCAATGTTTATAAGTAAGGCCCATAGAGTTTAATCATAAATAAATTCATAGTGAGTATAAAATATTATATAATATTATATTTAGCTGTCTGCACACCGAAGCCGCCGCGCCGGCCCAACGCACAGTGGATCGACTCCATACAAGCGAGCGGACATAGGATTATTAAAATATGATTTCATGATTTTTGAAAAACTAATGATGCCAATGTATTCCTCTCGATAATCTAAAATTAAAGTACTGTCATGGTTTTTTCGATTAAACCCCTATTTTAGGAGTAATTTGAGAAGTAAAACTGATTTCAATGTATCGAAACATCATCATCATCATCATCAGCCTATAAATGTTCCCACTGCTGGGACACAGGCCTCCTCTCTGTGAGAGGGAGTGGGCCATAATCCACCACGCGGGCCCAGTGCGGATTGGTGGATGTCACATGTCTTCGAATTTTTGGTTCTAGGACATGCCGGTTTCCTCACGATGTTTTCCTTCACCGTTTTGAGAGCAGTGGTGTTAAAATAAATTACACAAAGTAATGCACCTGGCGGGGTTCGAACCCACGACCTACAATTCGTAAGTCGAGGCCGATACCACTGGGCCACCACTATTTCATGGAAAAATTTATTAAAAAATGTTTTCTGTCGATTCCCGCCCATTCCCGGGTTCTGACTCTAATAATAGATTTAAAAAATCTAAAAACCCACGTTTTTAAATGTCCTAAAAAGAAGAAAATAACCCTACGGGGCTGAGAGAGGGGCCACTCAAAACGTGGGGGCGTATATTATATAAGGGATTATTTATGGGATATATTTACATGACGTGAGATCGTAGGTGTAACTTGCAAAGATACGCCCCCACGTTTTGAGTGGCCCCTCTCTCAACCCCGTAGGGTTATTTTCTTCTTTTTAGGACATTTAAAAACGTGGGTTTTTAGATTTTTTAAATCTATTAATTATTTTATTATTTTTATCATTGTTCATCGGGTTTGAAGCTACCCTGAAACTTTCAGCCTGCTAGCTTATCGGGAAGTGCCTCAAAGCCTGTCCGCCATCTTGGACGTCCGCCATATTGGATTTAAGTCACGTGACTATTTTTTCGTACTCCTGACAGCAAACCCTTTCATTTGATATCCACATCATAGGGGTGCATTTCAAATAGGCTGTCTGCCATCTTGGACGTCCGCCATATTGGATTTAAGTCACGTGACTATTTTTTTCATATTCCTGACAGCAAAACCTTTCATTTGATACCCATATCATGGGGGTGGATTTCAAACAGCCAGTCCACCATCTTGGGGAGGCCGCCATATTGGATTCGTTATGACGTTTCTTAGCTAGTCATGTATTGTCATCAGAACTCAGAGTGTGTGCAAAATTTCAGCTTGCTAGCTTATCGGGAAGTGCCTCAAAATTGAGTTGCAAAAGTCCAACCGGAACGACAAACAAACAAACAAACAAACAAACAAACAAACAAGAATTGTGAGTGTATAAAAACATGGGAATATTATAGATTGGCATAATAATTTAGAAGATTTCGTCCGAACATACTTGGTACCCCTGAGCACGCCCCTTGGAGATGTGGGACAAAAAGATATTTTTTTTACTTTTTTATCAAAAATTCGATGCCAATATGCTGTCAACCTAAATACTAGGTGGCATATAAACTTAGTGGTTTTGATACTCTAGAGGGCGTTACTTTTCTATTGATTTTCTGTTGTCTTCATTGCACCGCATCGTGAGTTCAAGGACAAAAGTTTTATTTGTGTGAGTGAGCTACAAACATCTCACTGCACACAGCGTGACACATCGAATGCGATGAGATATGAATTGTATTTTAATACAGCAAGTGTATCATTCAACTTTTCTCGCGTTTTTTTACAATTTGAAGGTCACTTTCAGTTTAAATGTTGATCATAATACCTATGATTCGCGGCTTTAACAGCTATTTTAAATACCTACGAAAGTTTGTGAGAATGGGTGGATGTTTGTTACGTTATTTTCGAACTTATAATGGCATTGTTATGAAATAATTAGGTACATTGACTTAAATAAAAACATTAGATGATTTTTTCCATTGATCATTTTTGTAAATATTTCATTACTAGCGGCCAGGGGCGTAGCTACCGCCGTATCTGCCGTATCAATTATACGGGGCCCCCGGGCTACAGGGGCCCCCAATGAGCGTAAACAAAAATTAATAAAAACTTAATGATTTAATAAATAAAATCGTTATTTACTTTTACACGATTTATTTGTCTAATCTATCTCTGGTGTTTTTATTATTTATCTATACATCTATACATATAATAAAATGGTAGGAAAGTCAAAACTGTACATTGAATATTTTTTTAAAAGAATACTTGGGGTGTGATTTACAATCGATACCGAAGCCAAAAATATAGTTTTTAGAATTTTTGTCTGTTTGTCTGTTTATCTGTTTGTCTGTATGTATGTCCGGGATAAACTCAAAAAGTACTGGACGGATTTGAATGATTCTTTTTTTGTTGTATAGGTATTAAGTCTGGCCAACATATAGGCTATAATTTATCTTGAAATCTTGAACACCTGGTGCAGAACTGCAACAGACCAGCTAAACTGTAAGAGATACAAAAATGGTGCCATTGCAAAAATTGTTCCACGTGACGAGTATTTTCTGCTGAGAGAATAAATTTGAAGATCTGGAACATCTAATGTGGAACACCAAGAGCCCAGCTACACTATAACATAATATATAGGAATGACGTCTTAGCAAAGTTGTTCAGCCTGATGAGCACTCTCTGTTGACGTATAAAAATTGAAGATATAGAACACCTGATGTGGGACACCAAGAGTCCAGCGAAACTATAACATAAACAGGAATGACGTCTTAGCAAGAGTTGTTCAGCCTGATAAGCACTCTCTGTTGCCGTATAAAAATTGAAGATCTGGAACACCTGATGTAGAACACCAAGAGCCCAGCTACACCATAACATATATAGGAATGACGTCTTAGCAAAGTTGTTCAGCCTGATGAGCACTCTCTGTGACACCAAGAGCCCAGCTACATATAAGTATAGGAATGACGTCTTAGCAAGAGTTGTTCTGCGTAATAAGCACTCTCTGTTGACGTATAAAATTGAAGATCTCAGAGATCAAAGCTATCACTAATTTCACTGTATAATTTTAAAATAACATAAGCTGGGAGTACCTCCACGCAGTAAAGGCAGTAACAGTTTAGAACTAATTTTAGATGATGAATAAAAATTTGACTCTACAGGCCAAAAGTCCCTTTAATTTTTTACCCGGGCTCTTGAAATTGGACATCAGACTTATCAGATGTTCGATTTTGACGACCCCGTGCCGCTGGCATAAGCAACAGAATCCGCGTACGAAGTCGCGGGCAGCAGCTAGTATGTAATATTGTTTTATGCACGAGATTGTCTATTAGAAATCCCGGGAAGATCCATATTAATATCAACATTTCGATACAAGTACTAAAATAATAATCTACCTAATTCCGACCTTTGGACTGATCAGTCGCATCTTGAATTTTTTTGATGACTTTTGTCCAATTTTTTGTTTATATTTTGGCGTAGATACAGAGAAATGCATTTTTTTTTCTTGAGTGATAAATCTTTACCCTACCCAAGGGCCCCCAAACTAATTTAAAGACCGCCAAGGCACGCTACGCCTCTGCTAGCGGCACTAGAAATGAAACGTATTATTTATATAAAAAATTATACGTCGGCCTAGAATTCGAATTAATTTCAAATAATGCCCGAAACTAAAAAAAATACACTTGTTTAAAACAATTTTTGAACTATTTGTTTCATGAAAAACAAGTTAAAAAAAAACCTGAAATGTGGTAAAATTCAGTACCTACCTAAAAATATATTTTGATTCTTTCTGTATTTTGTATTTATTGTTTAAATATGTATAAAAAACATTATCTCACTACCTGCTTGATTACAGTTTTGTAAAATTTTATAGTTCCAGGCTCAAAAGGCAGACACTTAGAATACGTGAGTGAAGCCACGAAAGTAAATAGGTACAAAATCAAAAGCGAATTTAAACTCGCGTAAATAATTATGCCGTCTCGTGTCTTATTTAACTTTTATTCTAATATTATTATTCCGCTCAAATACTTCGTTTCCTATTTGAAATATTAGGTAGTCCAATAATTGAGAACAATTTAATGAACAAAAAAATATGGGAGTATTTCTCAATATCTGGCAACCACACACACACACAGCTGTTGCACGGTGTGCGTCTGTGTGTCGGTCCCTCTTATCAGCCGCGCACACATAAATAAAAAGTGGTTTCAGCTTGTTTGTCGCGTAGGTACGTTCTATCTGTCTGTTACTTTGATCTGAGGTTCCAAATTTAATAAAATAAAATAGAAATGTATTTTTTTATATTTCTATGTTAGTAATATATTTATAAATTAATACCGATTTTTGATACACTTAATGTGAAAAATTGAGTAAAACGCCATCTATTGCAATTAGCTCTAAACAAGATAGCTGCATCGAACGACTTTATCATTGTATGAGTTCGAATCATGTTCGAATAGAAGTTAAAGTTTTCAATTATCTTTTATTGTCGAATTTACGTGATTTATGAGTGTAAATAGATAAACCAGCCTTGAGCAACGAAGTTTTAATATTTACTTATCTTACTTAAGCCAAAATCTGCCGTTTAACGCAATTTAGTAGTTGTAAATTTTGTTAGAGTAACCTATACTGCCATCTATGATTTTTTTTTAAACTAAATATAATCCTTTAGAGATGAGACCCCATGGTTTAACATTGAATTTAATATATTACATACTTACAGGGAAAAAGTTTTAAGTGGATGGGTAGGGAAAAACTAACAAAAAAACGATGAAACACTGGAAAAGAAAGCATTCTTCGCCGCCCGAGTCTACTTGGGGTTAATTCAGTCGATACGAGAGGGATCTGTACCAATCCAAAGCCTAGGTTACCAATCACTATGCCTCTTCACATACATTTGACGTACCATTGCTTTAAATATGATATCCTAAATAAACCAAGATAAGGACAAGATAATGATGATAATACTTACAGAAAAGAGATAGCCGATAATGAGGTCAGCATCTCTAGGGGTATCAAGGGCGTCCTTCTCAAGGACGTCGGTCCTTAGCCAGCGGCAGTCCACGTACGCCCGGACTGTGTTGTCATCGTGAACACTGCGAAAGAAAATAATAACGTTAATAAGTGCTCATATTCCATGCAGCACGGTTAGCGTAGTGGCTGAGTGGTTGGATTGCTGCGCTGCGTGTCGCGGGTTCGATTCCCGCACGGAGCAAATATTTGTATGATGTACAAGTAATTGCGATTTCTATATTATTATAGTTAATGTTGTGTGACTTGGCCTTAGTAAGGAACCTTAGACTTGGCACGACTGTCTAGATTTCATTACTTTTTAGAGATAAACATGCAGCTCCATCGAGTTATGGCTTAAATTAAATTTAAAAAAAAAAATACAGAATGTTTTTGGTGGGATTTCACTTCTTTCTGTAGAAACGTGGGCATATTTTTTTGTTTTTGTTTAAATGCGGCGAAATGGTTCCAGTAAAAGATGGTACGGCAGTGTTTGCTTCACGCTTGTCTTGGCGGGGGCACCGCCGTGCCTCCCGATCACACAATATAATTATGTTGTGAAAGTATTTAAATTCAAAATGTAAACCGTTTCCAATTGAAAAATTCCCAGATTCTGAAACATATTGCAAGCTTAAGTAAAAAAGAAAATTCAACGATGTAAAAATTCAGAGGCTTACAATAACTCTTTACGGATTTCTAAACCTCAGTAAATGTTGTAGTTTAAAACCGTGTTTTATATAACTTCTTTCGGTATTTAATTTCTTCCATATTTTCATATTATAAAATGCTCATGTCTCACGGGGTGTATCTGGAGGCACGGCAGTGCCCCCGCCAAGACGAGCCAAGCGAAGCGCAAGGGCACTACCTACCTTTTCTCGAAGTGTTTCGTCGTTTGTTTGAACCCTCATAGAGTTGGTTTCCGATGTACCAGATAGTTCACATTCGCATGATTATGATACCTTATATAGACTTATTAAGCATACAAAGTCTTTATTTATTTCAAATGGTTGATATCGCAATGGAAGAGGAGAAGGTTGCGACTTGTTGAAAAATAAGCTTTCGGTCTGATTGCGAGCAACGTTTATTTAAAAAAGACACATAACATAAACAAAGAAAGAAAATATTTCATAGAAAAGTAACAACTAAACATTAAAATGTTGTGTGACTCACGGCTGCGCCAAATAGACCCAGTTCAGCAAATGCCGGATAACTAGGTGCCCGATGCTGGTTTTCAACTGAGCCTACGTGTTGAGTGCACGGACGAAAATCAGTTTGAATAATGAAAAAAATTAAAATAAATATAAAAGTTGTGTACGATATTAATATGCAGTATGTACCTATAAAATGAAATAGTATGTAAAAATGAAATAAAAAATGTTATCACCGGAGCTACAAATACAATCATGAACTAGGTAGGTATTTAAAATACCTGCCCTTTTTCTGTTCTGACCTCAATGGCAGAAAAAGATAAGGCATTGTTATTTCAAACCATTTCGAGGAAGTAAACAGCTACGTTTATTTTTCCTCTTTCTTGTTTAAATTCCATATCAGACCATAGAACTAAAACATTTATCATTTACTAGCTGACCCGGCAAACGTTGTAATCATTTAAACAACATTTTATCGTCATTATTGACTCTGTGGGTGATATTGACCGCATCACAACCACAACGTTTCTCATTCTGCTGTGTAAATAAAAATATACGTCCACAACGCAACTGCAAAAACCTGCAGTGACACTATTCACAAGTAACCACAACTCGGCCCCATTTTGTCGTTGCGTTGTGGTGCGTGTGAATAGCCGGGTCCACACCGGACGATCCATCGCGCTCCGATCGCGCGCGGCAGCAGCGCGATCCAAAGATGCAGGCGGTGTGGACGTGCCGCGCGCGATCCATGCGCACGTATTGGAGCGCGCGCTCCCTACCTCGCGCGATCCGTGTGCGGTCGGTTTTTGTGCCAGCCTCAAAGGTGCCTCAGTTGCGTGATGCGCGCGGTGTGGACGGTTGTGTTGGTTCGCCGCGATCCGCCGGCAAGACGCCGCCGTTGTACGTGTGACTCCATATCGTACAAGAGTTAGACTGGCTGAATCACGGATCGCCTTAGGATCGCTTGGAGCGCATATTTGGGATCGCAAGTTTCCAAGAGTGGATCGGCCTAACACGATCCACGATCCACGCTCCGCGATCCTGGATCGCGGATCGCGGGATCGATGGATCGTCCGGTGTGGACCCGGCTAATGAACGCTTACCGAACTATTCCTACCATCGATATGGCTGATCGGGTTATACGCCCCGTGGGTATTAAAGTTGCGCTGTTCATGTCCCTATAGTGTGATTCTATAAGTGTACTATGTACTATCTCAGTGTAATTCGGGCCTTTTTTATGGAAACAAGATGTTTGGAGTTTCGGTTTTACATTAAAACTATTTTGTTTGGCGTCCCTTGAGAAGGTTGTGAAATTGTGGATAAAATGTGTTTGTTACGATATTTTTTGGAAAAATGTCAGTATATTGTATAATATTTTACTTTACTTTAATATACTTATGTCAGTACATAAGTAAATTAAAGATATTCCAGATGTGATAAAAACGATTATTTTCAGTACTTGAGTTTCAGTACTTTGCTCATACCTTATTTTTATGAGAATAAGCCTATGTCCTGTAGTGGCCAGAGACTACAAAAGAAAACCGCTTTAATTTTACGGTAACCCATTTAAAGTTATTCAATCGAAAATAATACAATTAGTCGAAATAATTGTCAGAATAAATATTGAACATAATTCACGTCCAATTATCCGCTTTCGCGGCGGATTTCACAAATTAAATATATTTTTTATTTTCATATTTGTAATGGATTCGGGACTATAGTGAAAATTAAATCTTCGTGAAATGAAATGATATTTATTTTTGCAAGTAGGTTTAAAGGACGTAATAAAAATTAAATCACAAGCACTCGTAGAACTGACGAGTTATGTTTTTTTTTCGTAAAGAATCATCAAATAAGTCCTCCCACCCGGGGCAGGGCGGGAGGGACTGTCAGACTAAAATCCACGGTGTCCTTCAATAGCCATTTATGTTCCGGGGTCACGGTAATGAGATAAGTCCCGCAACCACGAGTGGCGACCACGAACTGGAACGGTTTATTCCACTTTGTTCACCTGGGTGATATCACCTGGGTGAACATTGGTGTCCTCAATTCACCTCGGAAAAATATCACCTGACCCAAAAAAGTTTTTACATTCTATTCTATTGAAGACAGCGCGGGACAAAAACATCTTCTTCATGATCCTGTTCTCCTAGTACTTTTGTTCAGATTCCACTTTGAATTTCGGCACTAACACCTTTTCATGACCCTGTTCTCCTAGTACAAGATAATACTAAGTTGTCTGTTGCTTTTTACATAGGTGATAAATGACCACAAGATCGTAGAAGAAAACTCGCCTTTGTTCACCCAGGTGATATTTTTCCGAGGTGAATTGAGGACACCAATGTTGTCCACTTTGTTCACCCAGGTGATATCACCCAGGTGAACAAAGTGGAATAAACCACTGGAACACGCAGGCTAATAATGGTGATAATATAAAAATGAAATTGTGTGAAACTGAAAATTTAAACACAGGATTATTTCAATTTCACTTTTTTTGGCTCATTTTGGTGTGAGTATTTTGATTATACTAAATCAATATTTTACACATATTTGTGATTTGAAGTATAATCTTAAAATTCTTGTCATCATAATATATATCACTTGTTTTTAACACGCTTATATTAGCTTTACTTGTAACAATGTAAGAAAATCTTGGAATCTTAATTTGACCCACTTCCCGGTCTTCGATTAGGATGAAATTTTGCACACGCTCTGATTTTTGGAGACAATACATGACTAGCTAAGACACATCATTACAAATCCAATATGGCGGCCGTCCCAAGGCGGCGGACTGGCTATTTGAAATGTAGCCCTATGATTTAGGTATAAAATGAAAGGGTTTGCTGAAAATAATGCGAAATTACATTTTTTTACTAAATTCTGACTATGTCATGGGTATCAATCAATAAGGTTCGACGAGAGGAATACAAAGATAGTAATTTTTGATGCGTGCTAAAAGCGTGTTTACTAGTTTTTTAAACTAATAGCAACTATTTGTATAATAAATGATCATAGAAACAACTTTACCAATAATGACACTGAAAAAAACATTTTGAAAACCAATGTAACATTTTATAATTAAAATAATTTATATCTATCTGTCACTTAATGAAACAAAAACCAAAGTTTTAAACAATTAAAATTTTCATTAACTCAGCCTTTAAAAACATTGGTCTATAAACACTTCTTTCATTAAAAAATAAAACAGTACAATATTTAATTAAATGTCTAACACATTAAAATTCTCTTGAAGTTTTCATTTTATTCTACACACAAAATTAAATAAGTCTTAGTGTCATGGACTCATAGCTGCTTCGTAATGGGGTAACGAGATTTTCTAACTGGGATTCTCTGTTTATTTAAACTATGTCGTTTTTGCTGTTTGTCTGCTATTTCTGTGAGATTTCAAATTTGTAAATTTGAGCAGAAATAACGATCTGGCCGCCGTGTTCCGCCACGGGCCGAACATCATACCGGGAAAAGAAGTATCCTATGCGTTAATCCAGGTAACAAATCATCTGTGTACCAAACTCTATTCAAATCCGTACACTAGTTTTTGTGTGAAATAGTTACTAACGCACATCCATTCATCTATCCCCATAAATTTTCGCTTGTACAAATAATAGTTAGATAGATCCAATGGATTGTAGACATCGGATTATATGCACTATCAAAATGCCGAAATATACATACAAATATTATAAAAAGAATTTTCACCATTAGAAAGCTATGTTCACCCTGAGTAACATAGGCTATATTCCATTGATTCCACTTAGTCATTCACTGTACAACTCCATACACGATTTCACATCCAAGTCTAATTATTTTCAACTTACGACATTACACATACATACACTACACGTACATACACTACACATACATACACTACACATCCCTAAACACTCACTCACCCTAACACATTTACACGTTGTCCACTCTATTTTCTATTTTCTGTTTTAATTTTTACTGTTTTTATATTTTTACTTCATTTCTACTGTGACAATGAAATTGCACTAATGCCCCTGCTGCCCCTCGTGAGAACCTCGCCTGTCCCTATTAACAAGGTCCGATGTACCACTTCCGCCTTTTTCGTTTTATTCCATTTTTGACCTAACAAAAGTATTGTCTTTCAGTAGCATTAACAAAAATTTTAAATTTCCTCATAGCTTTTGAGATAGCCAAGTTAACATTGTCGTATGTGGCATGACTGCCCGTTAACAATGATCGATGTTATCTTACGACGTTTTTAACGGGGTCCAGGAGGAGAAAACGCCGTCGGTTGTGTCACTAACAGCCATGTTGTAGGGGCGTGAGAATAAGGCGTGCTAGTTTAGTACTTCTTATTCTAGATTGTTTTTTTTGTTTCACCAGCTTTTATTAATTAGTTTGGTAAATCTTTTGGATCATACAATTAAAGTTGTAACATGTACCACATCCAACTTTGATAGTAGTTTGATAACATATGCATTTTGTTGTTTGTGGTACTATCTACACTTTTAGCTGCCCGTTGTAATGTAAAATATGTTGGTAGTACCACATCAGACTTTCTTGTTGGTTTCAATATAATTTTAAATTGTCGTATGTGGTACTTCCTACTAGGTTATTGGTAAAAGTATTAGAACTTTGCGTAGGATATGGTAATATTGCAAAACCAATCGACGAACAAAAACATTTTAGGTTTCGAAATAGGTAGGTACCGTGTGCCTATTTTGATATTACAAAATATTTTTTTGGGTTTTTTTAACTGACTTCAAAAAAGGAGGAGGTTCTCAATTCGGTCATTTTTTTTTGTTTAAATGGTATGATTCTAGTAATTTTAATATGTTTACTCTAAGAAACAACAGAAAACAATAATACTTATATATTATGTTGCTTCTAGCCTATATCAGTTCCTGGATAATCCCTGATACCATGTTATAATAAATTAATTCAGCAGCATTCATTCATTATAATGCAGCAGCAGCATTAACATTATACTATGTATTTGTAACGCAAATAGATGATAATATTAGTTGTGATCAAGAATTCCAAATATTAAACTTAGAAGGACTGGAAAGTTCATCATAAGCCTGCACTTTTGTCCACTGCTGAACTCAAATGTACGCAAAAGTATGGCAAGGTGTCGTTCCACCTGGTTAGCAAGCGTCCTACACTACGTTTGCCTAGTCGCGATGTCCACTCAAATATACGTATAACCAACTTACTATTTGTCCAGAGACAGATGTGACCAGCCTACTGCCAGCTATGTCAGCAACTTTGGTGCTTTGACGGATCACCTCACTCACTCCACGATTTTATCTATCAGAGTCATTCCGAGTATAGTTTGTTCCATAGGTTGCTGTGGGACTAAATTGATAGCCTCAATAGGAGTGTCCACGATTCGGTATCGTAAATCATAATTGGACACACGATAAGACTTAACGGAGACCGAATGATGCCCAACCCGACTAAATACTTCTGTCGACTTCTCTCTTGAAGTTATTCCTACTCAACCAAACTGTTTGTCCAAGATAGACTTATTCGTGAACATTCTAGAATTGCACCATTTATAGCGATTGGTCCCTAGATCCCTATGCGTTGTAAAGCTTTTGTCACGTTGGTTTTATTTTCTTTCCAAGCGAGCATGTTAAACATTATAATTATCGTCATGGCCAATGCCATCTGTTCACCAATGTGAACAGTTTCAGGAATATGACATGCCCCTGCCTCACCCCCGGCGTTCCTGTATTTATGTTTAAAATGCTGGTTTTGTACTTGGACATTCACAGTCGCAGCGACGTACATGTATTACATTTGAATTCTCAGATGAATCGCCAGTTTATTTGGTATAGCTGCAGTGATTGTAGAACCGCCCAGGTTTCAATAGAGTCAACGGCCTTGTCAATATCCACAAATGCTAAGCACAAGGGCTTATGCTCTTCAGAGTTCTGTATAACCTGCCTCACTGTGTGGATGTGGTATATTGTGCTAAATATTCCGCGAAGCCCGGCCAGTTTCGGAGGTTGAATCTTGTCAAGTCTTCTTACGAGACGATTTGTGATGATAATTGAAAAAAGCTTATACAAGTGGCTCAAGAGTTAAATGGGACGATATGTTTTTAGTAGAGTCTTACTTCTTGAAAAACAGGATCAGAACACTCTTGTTTCACATCCTTGGGAGTGGAACAGGAGTAAACAGTTATTTTAGTTTAATAAAAATGTTTAATCTGCGACTATTATGACTATTTAACCTTTATAGGTTTCATTACAATAAGTGCCATTGATGAAGCTAGATTCAATTATTTATTTCAATGATTTCAATTAAATTGTTCGTAAAATTGAGGTATTCTGTTATGTTTCTTCTTTTAGAGACTAGTTTCATTTATATTTACTTTCGAAATAATTCATTTAAAATAGTAATATATTATATTTCACTTACATTTTAAACAGTTGCGACAAAATCTTGATTAGGACTTCCTATGAAGAATGATGTATGTGGAATTTGCGACAATTCATAGATAAGTTTTTCCATATAAGTTAGTAGTATGTGACAGAACCGACTAAATACAGTGTACCAAATACCAATAAAAAAGTCATGTCTGACTTTTCTCATATTTCCAAAAGGAAATATAACATTTTACTATTATGTATATGAGCTCTTAAATATATTTCAATTTTTAGTATTTTTTTTGTAAACCTAATTTGAATCATTAAAAAAATATATGCAATTTAAACTTTGTCGCGCTCTCCTGTAAAATTACTGTTTTGCAGATCCGACATTGTTAATAGGGACAGGCGACCTGTGTACCTTTGTGTAATAATTTCCTTAAGGAACACTGGTACTCATAACACAAGTTAGATCTTACTTTGAGTACCAGAGTTCAAAATACGCTAGTTTTAAATTTACTGGTAACACAGCTCTTAGAGTATTATAGTTACTAGTGTTATTGTTCACTTTTTTGCGAAATAAAGTTTTTTTTTTTTTATTTGTTTATTCCCGTGCGAAGCTGGGACGGGCCGCTAGTATATTATATTTAGATGTTTTACATAAATTATTATATCAATATTAGTTACATAATCCTTACATTAAATTGATTTCCAATCTTTATAAAGAACCTATTAGTTCTCAATGTTTGGACTTCCAAGATAACATTGTAAGGTTTTGAAACAATACACGTTGTGAAACCGGATATTACAGATTTAAACTGGGTAGAAAGGGAGTTTGAGAAGGTAACTGGGAAAATAAACAGAATTTAGTTACGATCGTAACTTGATAGTTCCCAGTCATTTTCTCAAGGATCTTGAGGTCAGATTTCGTACTTTAATTGTTAGTAATATCATAGATAGGATTATCTGTGTCAAGAACTGTGGTAACTCAATGGTATCAGCCAGACTTAAGAGTTGTAGGTCGAACCCAACCAGGCGCATTATTTTGTGTAATTTATTTCATAACCACTGCTCTCAAAACGTTGAAATTAACTAACAGTCAAAGTAAAACCAAAAATACGATGACATGTGACATAATTATACCAAACCGGAGCGGGCTCGCGTGGTGGTTCATGGCCCACTCCCTCTCAGATAGAAAAGGTTTGGCCCCCGATCCAAAGTATCGTATAAATATAATTTATAGCCTATACTACTCAGGTATAATGTACCTTAAAAAAATACTGAAATAATTATTAGTGTCGGAGATTACCCGTACAGGCGTACATACAAAAACAAACATATAAAAACATCTTATTATCTTCATTTTCTTCATAATGTTAATATACGTATATATAAATAATCTGATCGGTTCCGTATCAAAATAACCACATTCATTTTAACTACTTTCAATATAACTACGGTCAAAAGACCTACCGGTTGGTGTAACTAGTGGTCGTTACACATAAGTTTGTTATAACACAGTTTGTTATATCTTAAAAAAATACTGAAATAATTATTAGTGTCGGAGATTACCCGTACAGGCGTACATACAAAAACAAACATTTAAGAAGGAGAAGGAGCATCGCTTCGCGGTACTCCTTCTTAAAAATTACCACGAAGGGGATGGCGGGGTTTGAAGACCCCGCTATCCCCTTCTGACCTAACCTGTCCGAGTCGGGGTGCCCGAAGTCGTATTATGACTCTAAATACCAGCAGTATAACGTTGCGCTTTAGAACGAGAAGAAGACGGTCGACTTCAAGGGCACCCCGAGGTTCAGTTTGGTTAGGTTCCTTTAAACCCTGTAGACAGAAAAAGGAGCCCCGCAAGCCTTCTTCCTTAGCATTCATATAAATAAAACGAGCGCATTTTATTTATTGCGAAAAAATACTGTAGGCGAGTCGTCCATTAGGTAGTTAAAACAACCAGTATCTTAAAAGAACATTAGATGAATCGTTCGTTATTGCAATCAATTTTAGTTCAATCAAAGTTATGTCAGTTGAACAGTAGTTGAGTCGTCCAATATTTATCTTGAACTTTTGTGAATCAACCGTAGCTATATCGAAAGTAGTTAAAATGAACGTAGTTATTTTGATACGGAACCATCTGATCTGCTATAATTGTAAAGTTTCTAGGAATAACCAATCCGGTTTAGTTTCGTAACATAATTTAACATAGGAACTACCACAACTATCTATAATCCCTTAAGGGGTGAGAAGTGTAAATAATGGTACACCCACATTGCGCCACATTAGTTCTAGGACGAGCTTATTATAATATTATTACCAAGACGCAAATCCAGAGTCTGTGACAGTTACTGAGAGATTTTCGACAAATGAATCCCAGTAATATTTTGTCTGATCAAGAAATTTCACGCTTATCAGCAGCACTTGCCGCCACTCTAGACTGACGAATCAGTCATAGATAAATAGATAGAATGTAATTTTTTGTAGAACTAAATTATAATACCACTAATAAATCCATCCATCCAAAGGTTGTCTGGAAAAGATCGCTATTAGCAATTAGACGGACCATTGTGTGTCACCCTAGATATTGTATGATCTAAAAGTAGCTGTGGAGCACTGGGTTGTGGAGGTCCGATAGGCAGTCGCTCCATGTAAAATACTAATATTCAGCTGCATCCGTTTTGACTGGAAGCCGACCCCAATATAGTTGGGAAAAGGCATAGGCAGATGATGACGGGTCTGAGTGTTTGTGAGTTTCTATATTTATAAATGCACCCACAATACAGGAGAAATTCCTGGTAGGTATGCAGCAACGGTTTGTTTTTAATAAAAACAAATAATCTATATCTTTATACCTCACTCCCATTCGGCGTAGCCGTGAGACACACAATGTTATTTTATTTTACATTTCGTTGTTGTTTTTTTAACTTATAATTTATTATAAGTGTTGTTAGTAGTGTGTTGTTGGTAGTGTGTTGTTTTTTTAACTTATAATTTATTATAAGTTAAAAAAACAACAACGAAATGTAAAATAAAATAACATTGTGTGTCTCACGGCTACGCCGAATGGGAGTGAGGTATAAAGATATAGATTATTCTTGTTTATTTATTTTTTTTCTTTTATTTGTTTATGTTGTGTGTACCGGTTACCCAAATAAACGTTTTTCTTTCTTTCTTCTCTTCTTTCACTATACCTTTTCTGTATCGCGGAATTCACGGAGTTAAAATTTAGTTCTAAAGTAGGTATCATTTCAAAGAAATAATAAATCAAACCGGAATGATTTGATTACGTTCCTCGAAATGATATCATTTTTATATTTTCTTTCTGGAAACTTCCTCGATCAGATAAGCCGACTGTAAATCAAGTTTCAGTTTCGTAGAAAGGATCTGATATCCTTTTTCTGTATACTGTAACGAACTAAGTCTTCTGCTTGTAATTGACCATACCCTTCTTGTAAGACGATAATGTCTGTGATAATGGAAAGAAAGAAGATAAGATGGTTAACCAATCATTTTTCTAGAGACTGGTTAATTTTATTTGTCATTTGATTAGGGAAGGTTTAATCCATGCTCTATGTGTACTTTTAGACATATTACGATAACGCAGAGTACACACCACCCAGAGCGAGGACTCATTTGATGATTTTACAACACAAACTGACTTCGGCTTTTCACGTTTTAGTGAAGTAGCCAGCGACTTCACTAAAACGTCAAAAGTCAAAGTCAGTTTGTCAGTGTTGTGTTTGTCAGTTCAGAAAAAGTGCCTCAAATTAACGTCAAAGAACCTGGGATCTTTGACGTTAATTTGAGGCACTTTTTCTTTTTCCATACATTAACTGAAGTAAATACTTTAATTTCGTTGTACGATAAAATACGGAAAACTTGTCACAGATAGGGATAACGCAGGGTCTTCAAAACTAACCTGATAGCAATATGATGCCAGCGGAAGTCATACAAAGGTACAGCTAAGTATATGGAGCGGGATGTCCCCGAGCCCGCATGGACCAGCCTGGCTGCCCCGCGGCCAGCTAGCTCCAATGATAGGAAGGACCCCGTGCGTCTCCGTGACCGCAACGAGAATAGGGTCCCTTGCCCGTAGCCACCGCTCTGTGGAAGAAAATGGAATTTAGAACATCGTGGTCTGTAGTAATCAATATGCAAGTAGACCGAAAAAATCTAATCTGGCCGCAGACTATCAAAAAATGTTTGACCCCTTTTGTTTATTTGGCGAATATAAATATTAAAAATTGTCGAATATAGGTACGACTTTTAAAACTCAATATGTCACAAAATCGTATATTTTTAATGCGATCTGGGCAGTCAGGACGTTGACTGTGGTGTTGTACCTCGGAAAACAAGTAGTCAAACCGCAGGTGGTCAGAGATAAAAATAATTATTCTTTTCTTTTATCGGATAACTTTAAATACACAATAATATTACATTAATAAAATGTCTATTAGATTTAACAAAAACAAACAATCCAGAACAACAATTTCTCTCTTCAAATACTTCACTGATAACATTATAAATGTTTTACAAAGTTATCATATCAATTCTTTGAGCAATTTACTTGGAAGTCAGCAAAGCAATTTATTATAAAGTATTTGCCTCGCTAAAGAAATGGTTTTATTTTCATGAAAGCAATGCTGCCAGTATTTTATTTCTCCTTTACTTTGCAAAAGAGGATTTATTTGAGTCTTTTATTTCAGCAGTGAACTTCGGTAGCAAATTGGAATATAATTATTACGCTCATCAATGCAAATGTGCGGTAATATTCAAAAAGCAGGCGTACGAACCATTGTTTAACAAGAATATGTTAATTAAAAATTATTATCTGGTAAAAGTTGGTTTCTACCTTTCAGTCTGTGTAATTAAATTCATTTGGCTTCTTTCATTTGACTTATGGAGTGACAGGAATGGATGTAGTAAGGAATGACTATGATATAGAAAGTTCGAAAATAGAGGCTGTAACGAAGTCTGTCTTGGTATAGACATCTAATGAGAAGAGATCATAAGCATGTGACTAAAAGAGTAATGGAAAAAGGGCCAAAAAAGTATTGAATAATTGTTCGAGAAATGACATAAAAGAAAAGGAAAGTGATTTGGCAGAGAATATAAAAGAAAAAGATGTATTGCACCTGCCCCAAGTAGAATGAGATAAGAACAATGAGGCTTTCATTGGGCGTACAGCTAAGGAATGGAATTCCCTGCCAGAGTTTGTTTTCTTGATAGCTATAGCGTTAGGATCTTTTAGTCAAAAGGTTACTTCTAGGCTAGGTTAGGTAGCTTCTAGGTTGCTTCTCCGTCAACCTCAGGCGAAATGGTGGTCAAACAGGAATCTACAGTAAATAAAAAAAGATGATAGTTTCTTTAATTCAACTTACCTCGGGCCGTAATCTCAAGGAGATGAATAATGTGAATTCTCTGGGGAAGGTCTTCCCAGCTGCGAAGAGCTCTGATGAAGCAATCCAGATGTAGGAATTAGGTCTTAGGCTGAAGGCATGCGGTCGATCCGCCACCGGCCCCCACCTGGCCTGGGCCGGGTGAAAGTTACGCCGAGCGCCCGGCGCAAGAGGGTTTATTGTACCTGTGAAGAATTAAATTATAATGTATGGAAGCGCGGGTTATGCTAAATTTTTCTAATTGCTAATTGGCTGTGAACGAAAGACATGGAAATTACGTTCTGCCGGGAACACAAGACAGAATGCAGATCGAAATATAGGAAGGATTGCACAATACCTTAATTCTCCGGAGACCTCCTCGCGGCTGAGGGGCGGCTGTCGACTGCAGGCAACTGGAGCGCTCTGACGTGAGGTGCGCTTTGTGAGTAACCGATTGGCCACGAGTGTCAACTGCGGCCACTTTTTATGCGGTCTCTCTCGTACTAAAGCGAGAAGATATGCGCGGGAAGAGGAACGGGATAGGACCTTCCACAGCCAATCAGATTAGTCGTTCAATGACATGAAGTTATATATAAAAGACCTAACCGTTCTTTCCGCGCAGCGTAACCATTCCCCCGGGCTTGAAGGGATGCCTTCAAGAGTTGAAGGCGAAATTCGTGAAATTAAACTACAATTTAAACTATTATCTATACGAAAATATCAATGAAATCAAATAATTAATTACTAATGCTAACCTAACCTTGGATGACGAGAGCCGAATTTATTGGTTAGGCAATGGGCAAAGACGAACGACGGGACGCAAGTAGGATCCAGTCAATGTCTTAACTCGGGCGATGCGAGTGACTCCTGTGGAGTCAGGAAAAACTTCTTCCACGACACCCAAAGGCCAGTGAAGTGGGGGCGAATTATCTACTATGAGAATCACAACCGTACCGACAGTGACTGGATCGATCGGCGTGTTCCATTTACGACGCGATTGCAAAGTGTGAAGATATCCGCTTCTCCAGCGCTTCCAAAACGATTGTACTAATTGGTCTAACAATTTATGTCTCGAAACAATTGTTCTCTCGTCTATCTCCTCGGCAGGCAAGTATTTTAAAGGGGTGAGATTCAGAAAGTGCGCTGGAGTCAAAGCTAGTGGTTCTGAAGGATCACTAGAGAGTGTCCTACAAAGAGGTCTAGTATTCATTACTGATTCGACTTGAGTAAGAACGGTATTTAACTCTTCAAACGAAAGGATGGTATCACCTATTACACGGTATAAGTGAATCTTTAAACTTCTAATATTAGCCTCCCAATTACCGCCGAAATGACTAGCAGTCGGGACATTAAGTGACCAATTTATGCGATTTTCAGCTAACATGTGACCAAATTCGGTGTTGTGATATTTCGAACAAAGGAAGTCGTGAAGTTCCGAAAGTTTACGCTTAGCGCCAATGTAATTTGTCCCGTTGTCCGAGTAAATCCTACTAACCGGGCCGCGCCTTGATAGGAATCGTTTGAAAGCACTCATAAAACTGACTGTACTAAGATCACCGGCTAGTTCGATATGTACCGCGCGTGTAGTCATGCAGACGAACAGACACACGTATGCCTTGGTAGAACGAATGCCTCGGCCGCGAGACATGGTAACCTTGAAGGGACCAGCGTAGTCCGTGCCCGTGTGAACGAACGGTTTAGTTGCTTGAACTACACGACAAGACCGATGATCTGCCATCTCAGGGAAACTTGGCTTGGGACGGAGACGAAAGCAGGGAAGACACTTATGAATCCTATTCCTAATTAAATTGCGTGCAGAAAGTATCCAATATCTTTGACGTAACAGTGACATCAGCAGGTCGGGACCCGCGTGGCAATTCAATTTATGATGGTATTCGACAAGCAAATTCAGAATAGGATCTTTTCTTGGGAGTAGAATTGGGTATTTCGCTTCATAACCCAAATCTGAATTTCTTAAACGGCCTCCGACTCTAATGAGTCCGTCTTTGAGGAAAGGTTTCAAGTGCCGAAGAGAATGACTACAATCCTTGCCTTCTCTGAGTCTGGCAATTTCCTTTGAGAAATAGAAGCGTTGAATTTCACGTAGAATGAGTAGTTCAGCGAAATCGTAATCCGATGCTGACATGCGGCTATTAACCGGTAACAACTTAGCAAAACGACAAACGTAAATTACCACTCTAAGTAATTTACTCCAAGACGAGATACGATCGACTAAACAAAGAATAGAAGATCTTTCGTTAGGTGCAGCGACTAACAACGAATTTTTCTTCTCTTCAGGTGCTTCAGACACTGAGGAGGGATTGAAAGGAGCGACAGGCCATTGTGAAATGTCCAAGTGAGCCCACGGGGGTCCCCTGAACCAAAGCGGATGGTCTATAATTTGTGAGGGTGTGAGTCCGCATGAAAGACAATCTGCTGGATTGTCCGCACCGGACACGTGATATAAATTTTGCGGTGACAAATCGCTTTGTATTTTCGAAACTCTGTTGGCTACAAAGGTATTCCAACGATGGGGCGACGAATGTACCCAACAGAGCGCGACCGTCGAATCCGAAAATGCGAATATGTCACGGAAAACTATTCGGTTTTGACAAGCGACCACGACATTTCTTATTAGCTGGGATAACACAAGAATAGCACCGAGCTCAAGACGAGCGAGAGAAACTACATTTTTGGGAGAGACCTTAGATTTAGCTGTTATCAAATTGACTGTATTGCCATCGCTATTGTGGACGTGGAAATAAATCACTCCCCCGTATGCTTTCTCGCTAGCGTCCGCGAAAGCTAAGAGCGTGACCACACTATCAGCGACAATACCAACGTGGCGTGGGATTTTTATGTTGCAGAGCAAAGGAAGCTCTTCCCTAAAGCGAGTCCACAGCCTGACTATATCTTCAGGTGGTGTCTCATCCCAGTCGCAGTTGCATAGCCAAAGCTTCTTGATAAGAAGCTTGGCATGCAAGACGACAGGCGCGACAAATCCCATGACGTCCCATGTTTTAGCGATGCACGATAATATTGTACGCTTAGTACAAGTCTGAGTGGGAGTGTTTACTCTCATGGCGAAGTGATCTGACGTGGGCGACCAACACAAACCAAGTACTTTATGTTGGTCGGACCCGTGGAACTCCTTGTCAGCTGGCAGACGATGCGAAAGCGGGATAGAATTCAATACTACTTGCGAATTACTGGTCCACTTGACCAACTCGAATTGACCCGCCTTCATGAGACCAATCATCTCTGAAGCGGTAGAAATGCCCTGGGTTTCCGTGAGGACGGAATGGACAAAATCGTCCATGTACAATCCCGTGGCGACAATGGCTTTAGCCTGAGGGTACGAGTCACCCTCATCCTCCGCCAGCTGCTTAATAGTTCGCAGCGCGTGAAAGGGGCTAGATTTGAGTCCAAAAACGACACGATTGAACTCATAAACTTGCAAAGGTTCCTGCGGCGAAAAACGATACAAGATGCGTTGGAAACGCCGATCAGGTTCTCGGACTCCAATGCTGGGAAACATCTGACGAATGTCTGATGAAAGCGCGATCGAAAACAAACGAAAATTAACTATAATGTTAAACAAATTCCCTTGTAGGTTCTGTCCACCATACAAGAGATCATTAAGCGAAACGCGGGTAGTAGTTTTACAACTACCATCGAGAACGACACGAAGTTTGGTTGTGACCTTATCATCTCGGATCACACCATGATGCGGAATGTAGTACGAAGGTTCCGAAGGATCAGGAATTGTAGGTGAAATATAGCCCTTCTCTAAATATTCTAGGATGACGTTGTCGTACGCGGCCTTTAAATTAGGAGAAGCTTGCATCTTCCTTTCCAAGCAGAGAAACCGGCGTTCACTTGCTTGACGTGAGTTGCCCAGGGATTCGACATCACCCTTGAAAGGCAAAGCGACTACGTATCGTCCGTCACTATTTCGAGTGGTAGTGCGGGCATAAAACTCCTCACATAATTTGTCATCTAGGCTGAGTACCGGGGGAACATTTACTTCTTCCAATTCCCAGAATTTCCGTATCGCTACGTCTAACGGCTCCGCGGTGCAACAATACGAAACGGTCGAATTGTCATCGATGAGAACCGGCGCCTTACCAACAATTACATAGCCGAGTACAGTTTGCAAGGCGATTGGAGACGCATGTGTAGGCTGCCCTTGAACTCTGTTAGATAAGAGTAAGTGCGGGAAAGTCGAAGCACCGATCAATAATTGAATCGGATTTGAAGAAAAATATGTATCGTCTGCTAACTGTAAGTTTTTAAAATTATGCAAAAGCGAAACGTCAACCGTGGCAGTTGGCAAACGTTCAGTAATTTTATCTATTACGAATGACTCAATATTATAGTTTATATTACGATTGAAACGAGAATAAAATTTAATTTGTACGGAACCCTGTATTTGTTTACTAGCACCTCCTATGCCCCTGACGGTTGAACAGGCAGGTTTATTATTTATGTTCAAACCCAAAAGTTGACAACAATCCCGCGTGATAAAGTTACTTTGAGAAGCGCTGTCTAATATTGCGCGAACAATATGTTCTTTGCCAAAAGAATCTACTACAATAACTTGCGCGGTAGCAATCAATATGGTTGTTGGGCCCCGGTATAAAGAATTAATACGGTTTTCATCAGTCGCGCACAACGATATATCAGTCTGCTTCGTAAGTCTCTCAGCAGAGGGCGTGCGAGCGCCGGTCGACCTTGAACCGTGCGCGTCGCTCAATTTGTTGCCGAAACATAACAAACTATGATGTTTAGAGCTACATTTTTTACAAGTGGACTTTGACCCACAAGCGGACACACGATGTTTTGGACTTAAGCAATTAATGCATAAATTGTTTGATTTCACAAACTTAAATCGCTGATCGGGTTTATAACTATTAAATACTTTACACTTATATACGTGATCATGTTTCTCCTTACACAAAACACACGCGGTAGGTTCGTTATCAGCTATACAGGTGTATGCATTAGTATGTTTGCGATTTGCAGGTGATTTATTGTTAGAGACTGTTGACGAAGTTCGTTCTAACACCTTTATATGCTCACGAACAAACTCAACTAATTCACTAAAAGATGGAATTTCGGAACTACTTGATTTTAATTGATGATTAGATTCGAATGCCCGTACAGTGTCTATGTCGAGTTTTTTAAGAGCGATATGCAATAAAATAAAATCAGCGTGGTCATGGACCTTTATGTTTTTAAACCCGGCTACCGACGTTGCGAATTTATCGAGAAATGATTCTAAAGTAGCCGGCGAACCTGACGAAATAGATTTAAATTCAAATAATTGGTCTAGATATGAAGTTGCCGATTGCCGTTTATCTTCATACCTTTCACAAAGTGAATCGAATATAAGTGGGTAATTATCAGCTGACGGAGTAATTCCGGCACATATCGAACGAGCTTTGCCTGTTAATTTTCCAATTAAATAATATAATTTCTCGCATGCTGTTAGCGAACTATTATTATGCACGGCATTTCGAAAACTGGCGATGAACAGCGGCCAATTTTTAATATCCCCATTAAATTCGGGTATTTCAATCGGGGGCAAGCGAGGAGATTTCTTACATTCACTAGGTGCCTGAACCTGCAATTTCTTCTCTGCCCGCTTCACCCTACCCAGTAAATCTTCGAATGAAGAAAGTGCCTGATAGTCGACGACATAATCAGGATTTAATTTAAGTTCATGAGCGATTATATCGTCCAGCGCACATTCAAAATCAGTACGCAACGAATCTATTGTTTCACAGTCACACAAGAACGATTCTTTATCGAATTCCTCCGAATCAATATTTTTCAATTTATCGCAAATACGTTGCATACGAGAAAATATTCGATCTCTTTTCCCTAACAATCGTTTAAGAGTAATATCTGTAGGCGCCATCTAGCAACCTTCTAATAACGATAATTAAATAAATATGTAACACGCGAAATACGTTGTGAAAGCGATGTGAGCGAATAATTTACCTAAGTGGGTATTTATTTTTACAATAATGCGTCGGTGATTGAGCGCGAAGCGGTAATTCAACGGTAATATTTTAAAATAATGCGGGATTAAGCGAAATAACCAGTTATAGCAACGATTTACTAGCTGGTGTTACGAATATACAACGGTTTTACCGAGAATTTAACGATATACCCACACCTGTCGGCGAGACAAGTGGATGGTACAAAACTAATTAGAATACGAGTATTTTTACCGACTACGAATGGCGAATGGTTATCACTGATTTCAATAACTATCCAGGCTCGTTAGGACCAAATGGAAGCGCGGGTTATGCTAAATTTTTCTAATTGCTAATTGGCTGTGTACGAAAGACATGGAAATTACGTTCTGCCGGGAACACAAGACAGAATGCAGATCGAAATATAGGAAGGATTGCACAATACCTTAATTCTCCGGAGACCTCCTCGCGGCTGAGGGGCGGCTGTCGACTGCAGGCAACTGGAGCGCTCTGACGTGAGGTGCGCTTTGTGAGTAACCGATTGGCCACGAGTGTCAACTGCGGCCGCTTTTTATGCGGTCTCTCTCGTACTAAAGCGAGAAGATATGCGCGGGAAGAGGAACGGGATAGGACCTTCCACAGCCAATCAGATTAGTCGTTCAATGACATGAAGTTATATATAAAAGACCTAACCGTTCTTTCCGCGCAGCGTAACCAATGTATGTTGACGTTATTGCTTCGCACGAGAACAAGGTTTTAATTTAATGTTGCTTTGTATTAAAATTGTGTGCGTAATTAATTTTCGTAAATTAAAATTAGTAGGTGGGATGTGTTTTGTCGTGGCAACGTTTAGGGTGATATCAAAATGTTTGCTTGAGTGCCTGGTTGACTTGAGTGAATGATTTTTTTTAGTTTACGTTGACATGTGACTTCGAAATAATTAGCAATTGAAAATTACAGTGAAGGAACATATTTATAATTAAGTAACTATAAAATCTTAAAAAAAAACATATTCACTAAAAAAATTTCGCCCGTTTCCCCAATTTTCCCACAATCGTTATACTTATTATGTGCAAATATGTAGGCTACACTTCGTCTATAGAGTTCTATCTGCCTCTGTACCACTCAAACCGATTAAGCTATTTTCATCAGTTCATTTAATACGACTCCCAATTTACAATGTTGTTTGCTTCACTTTTTTTTTTTTTTTTACCAGTAATTCCGAAATGGCAATGATGAATTTTTCAGTATAAGTCGAAAAGTAACACAGAAGAACAGTAAATACAAAACAGTCGGCCATATTTTTTACAAACAATAGCGATAACTGTCGCCCAATATCCGAACGTAATCATTAAACCCGTCTATCATCCAGGCATGTACGACACGTTGAAGCCAATTAAAAAATAATTCTTGCAACAAGCCATTTTGACGCTAAAATCACTTTATCAAAATGTCACATGCATCCAGCAAGCTTGATAGGTGGTAGTTGCCTAGTTTGGCGACTACCAGTCGACTTAGGGTTGCCATAATGTTCGGTAAATTAAGCTCTGTGTCCGGAACTTGAAGGGGCATTTTTAACTTTTTTGACACCCACTCGCAATAACTTTAGTTCATCCGTGACGTTTGCAAAAGCGCCGAAGTATTGAAAACTCAAAAAAATAAAAAAAAACTTCGAAATGATTACCTTGTGAATTCTAATGATAGAATAATTTAAAAGGAAAGAATTTCAAAAAATACTAAAAAATATTATAAGTTAGCATTGAAATCAATACTAGACTAGACTCATGACTTTTAAAAAAACTCAGAAAATTTGAGGTAGGTACGTACCTACTACATTTTTGTAAATATCATGAATGTTAAACACTAAAGAGTATAAGCGACTAAGAAGATTTTAAGCATCGGTCAATGATAAGTAAGTTTTTCTGTGTAACTACATCTTTGAAAAAAAACCTGTACTACCTACTTCAAAGATATGAATTCCGGAAAGTCCGGAATTTTCTTTAGGGGAATTCTTTTTTACGAGAATAGACCTGGTAACCCTACCTATCGATTACAAGCTGTTACGATGTCAGTTAACTAGCTAGTCTCGAAATAATTTAAAATCCAATATTCGTTTACGTTTAGACGGGAAACAGTTTTCTACTGATGCGGAACGTTTACTAAAATGTTTGCTTTTAAGGTTTCGGAATTGAGTAGAGGTTTGCGGAACAGAAGTTAAATTGAAATTGCTTTTTAGTGGAGTATGTGTGGTTTTGAATGCTGGACCGCATTATGCATTTATGATGTTCTTGGAAGAGCTTTATGCAGTAGGTAGGACAGGAAGTCTTGTTCCCGCTATACAACCTGCGTCAAGCGACATAGTACGCTTGTATTAATCAAGTGAATACCGTTGCCCCACAAGTAGCGTCACAGATCGTAATGTCTCGTAGCGAGCCCTTAAAAACTTCTTGCTTTTGTTAAAGTCTGCAGTTACTGACACAAGACGCAAATTGCTCAACCATAGTTTGTGGCCAAGCGTTTAACTAGGTATAAGGTACAACTACCATAGCTCAAGCTTACAGAAATTACCTTCACTTACAGCTAACACAAAAGGGGTAACCCTACAACAAGGTAAAATTAAACAATAAACGCGATTAAATCCGCAATCCTATTTCAAAGTAACTTCGCATTCCACTGCCATAATTTACGAGGGAAATCAACTTACCTTCACAGTCAAAAGAGTTACATGACCTTCCCTGCTCCCCGTACCCCTCGCAGGTGGGTCTGGAGCAGTATCTCCTGCGGGTCTGCTTCCCCCCTCCGCAGGTCCTGCTGCAAGCCCCCCACTCCCCCCAGCCAGCCCAGCCTGCAATATTGATAGATGAACTCTCTTCCGGGAGTTATTGCAATAGTTTTACGAGCAAGTACTTAGTTTTGTTTGTGGAGAACTTTCGTGCCGGGTGCTATGAAATTTCGTTTGTGAAGCTTATAGAGTAAGGGGTCGACTAGATACCTTTCTTTTTAATATTCGTGCTTGAATTTGGCACAGTGACATAGTTACCGTCCCGGAACCTGTATTAGGCTGGTCCAGAATCGTAGAGATTATTGCAATAAAAGCAAGAAGTATTGTGGAGTTCTCACTATGGTGATGAAAATGATGACAAGCGTAAATTAGAGGTTGTACAAAAATCTTGTAGATCTGGCAATAGATAAAAAAAAAACTGAAATATATAGGGAGAAACCTTTGTCCAGCCAGCTCACCGTCCAAAAGGGACAGAACCCAGGCAGACAAATTCGCAAAAAGCTGTCAAAATAACTGATGAGGCCCGACAGGGCCAAGTTAATATTTATCAGGGATACGAAAACATTGCAAAGAGTTACTGTCGCCTTGAAACGCACTGCAGGAATGGTTTTAATCAGTACGAGTCTCTCACTCCCTTTCACTTTTAACACATCCTACTCAAAAATCTTTGCCCAGCAAAGGAATAATCATCAATATCAAATAGGGTACGACCCATAGACATGTGAGTCCATAGACGTGAGAGTGAAAATGTTGAACCACGTCTAGATTACAACAGTTACCGCATATTCTGTGGTAAAGCTTTAAACAATAATATGAAATCCATTCTGTTTTTGATAGGTGGATGGAAGTTGAATAGCGAAATGTTGAGAATGTTACAAATTTATTAAGTCTTGTTTTGGAGAGATTTAACATGTGAATGTAGTTGGACTGTACGTTGTGGAAGGGATTTATGTTAATAAATTATGAGAGCACTACATGCAATACATGCGGTGTTAGGTTGATTCAGATTAGCCGATTAGCATGAACTGAATCAATATTTTGCACTGAGTTTCGAGGAAACGACATAGGTAGAACGATTCTAGAATTCTGTTATGATTTAAGTCGATAAATTCAAATTAAAAACCAACAACAGTCTCTTTAACTCACTGATTTTCAACCCTTCTATTATTTTTCTCTTCTTGTTATGTTTTGTCTTCACAAACAGAATATCAAAACAAAACCCATCAAATCATTAAAAAGTTTCTCATCAACAATCCGAGGTTCGTAAATTTTCATAGTGTTTGTTTGTTATAAATGGCGATTCCAGATCTGAAAATACAAACTCATTTCTCTTAGTTTACTCTTCAAACTTCAGCAGTAAATTGCGAAGTTCGTTCATCTATTTCTTTTACTTTGCCTGTATAATTAACAGGTAAATTTTAGTATTCATTAACGGAATTCTGGTAATGGCGTCCTGTCTCCGTTTGGGATTGAATTAGTGGTTACGGAATTGTATTATTTGGCCGGATAGGAACAGCTTAGCTTTGAGTCTTTCGTAGAATTGCATCATTCATTTGGTAGTGTGTATATTTCTCTAGAATGATGAAACATTTCAAATTAAATTAAAAAGTATTTTTCTTCTCTTCGCTATGACTCGTTATCTCAGAAGTCACCTCATTTCTATCCATATATCGCAATGTCTCATATCGCTAAAATGCTTATATTGGTAGGATAGGATGTCACTCCAGTAATTCTACATAATACAAAAAAATACACACACGCGGTAAACTTAAAGTCCTAAATCGTTCGAGAAGAAATCGAACAAGTTCTCCTAAACGAAACTAAGACTATGAATAGATTTTGGTCTGTAGATGAATAAGCATAAACTAAAGAAACGTGATATTAGTATTAACAAATTGCATTAATGAATCCTGGCCCCAGTCGACTAAAGGGGACCAAGAGAGGATTCTAGAGAGGTCTATTCAATATTCAAATGTCTTACCAACAGCGTTCCATATAGCTATATCAACGCCAAGGCTCCAGGGCACGGCAGCAGCCGTGGCTTCCAACCACGGACCATCAGGAGGAGTGGTTTCCAAGTCCACTGCAGGATCACTGATCCTTGCGAAGACCACCAGCTCACTCTGCGAAGGCGTCATACTCCAATTGAAGCAGTCACCAAGTTGTGGACTTATTTTAAGATTCACCTGCCTGTTGACAAAATAGGTTATCTTGACATATTTGTTGCACCTTCTTAAAAGGTTACGTTAAATTAATAATGTAACATGATCGTTCAGAAACTCTTAGGAACACCGTCTACGACGAATTTTCGTACGTTTCCCACGTTTTGTAAATACGTTGTAGCATCGTCGTTGTTTGTTGTTGCGTGCACATTGCAACACGTGAACGAAACGATGAAAACGCGCAACATTAATGCGCTACTGCATTGTTGTAAGCGCGACTGTATCTGATGAATTCAGAAGAACGAAAAGTGTAATACCACTACAGAATAGTGACAATATCGTGATAGTATTGAAATTATACAGGCGTCGGCATCGTATACTACTACTGTTTAGCGCTTGTATCGCTACGAAAAGTGGCGGTGGGCGAGGGCCCTTAGCTAATTAGGTCACACGAGATACAGCAATTTGAATTTTCCTTCCCTAGCTCAGGATTAGATTAAAACGATACATTTTCTTTACAATATAGGTTGTTTTGATGAAAGATGTTGCTACGATGTTATTATATTAAGGAGCTATTTTCATTTTACAAAATGGTTCACAGTGACACGAGATCTAACACAATATTATTCTAGGAAAGGTCGTATAAGTTGTAACATTTACCTTGAAAGGTTAAACATGATTGTGTCATAAAGTAAACCTCATAATTACCCAGTTATGGTAGACGTTAGAGTACTAATTTCACTGAATTTACCTGTAGTTTTTCTGTAACTTTCTTAGATTTCAAATAAAATAATATGTAGCAACTGCTATCATTTAGATTCAAACTGCTTTAATACGGGTATTATTTTCATCAAACAATTGACATTGACACAATGGGGAGTTTTATCGCTAAAAATGTCTTATACTTTTATAACCGTGCGAATGCAGTCCAAGTTTTTCAATTTACTCAATTCGCAGTCCACAGCTCTTTGACAGCAGTAGGTTAAGCAGTGGCACAGTTTACGAGTAGCTCGAAGTCGACAGTACTCGTAATAGAAAAGACGGTCAAGAAATATCTTAGAAAACCCCAGTAAATGTGCCAAGCGTTCTTGAAAATAGAAAATTAAATACAGTCGTTAATTTTGTTTTTAAAAATACTTCAGAAGAAACTGTTTTTATAAAGAGTTTTGTTATTTATACTGTATAAGTTACAGCTAGAATTTATTCAAGAGCATTTTATAAGCGACGGTTTTGTCTGCAGAAAATAGAAAAATGAAATAATTTTGTGTACTTGGATGACATAATAATGTCTTCTGTATTTTGTGTTTAAGTTAAGGAGAAAACTTGTTTGCCGTACGAAACAGATTTTGATTAAAAGTAACTTTGGAAATTGCTTGCTCAGAGTAATAATGGGAAAAATGTTTGGAGGTTCATCTCTCAAGAGCGGGACCCGGATCCTGTTCCCGATAATAGTGGACTACTATTTTTTTATACTCCAAACGCCCAGAACCGGAACAACTACTAGTTGTAGATCATACAAATATTTGCTCCGTGTGGGAATCGAAATTTTGCTTCAAGAAATTCAGATTAAAAACCATTGAACAGAAGAGCTAAGTTAAATTGATAAAACAATCCAACAAGTACCCAGTTTCTACTTAACACAAAATGAAACAACAAATTCTGTTTCACTACTCTTCAGCTATACTCAAGAGTGCAAAAAGAAAATGAGCTCAAAACTTTTATGCGCAACAATCGCGTTGCAATTCCATTGTTTTATTTGAAGTTAGATAATGAACAAATCATTTCTCTTTTACAAATGAGACAATTTTACCTTCATACAAAAGCTATTAAGGCTGAAACGTGAACGTAATAAAATATGCAGAGACGCAATCCTCGATATTAATGTTAATTTGTCGGGTAATTACTGAAGCAAAAGTTTGTATTACTTGTACCTACATTAAAATTGCTTTTTTTTTGTTATTAATGTGTAGCATATAGCAGTAAAATGGAGGAAATATTTTTGCCTTGGATTTATTACGGTAATTTTCAAAAGTTGATTATGGTGATTGATGGTTCTTTCATAATTTCAGTGATTTCAACGGTAGCTAAGTAAGTATACAAGCTTTTTGCATAATTGTAACATATTTGTTTCGTACATAATACTAGTGTAAGTATAAAAGCTTTTTACATAATTAGTACACTTAATGACTCGACTTTTGTTTAGGTGCTAAAAACATCAAATAAAATGAGTCCTCTTGCACTGGTTTGAATGGAAAGAACTATCAGACTCGTACTGTTACTGTTGTTACTTCAATTGCCCTTTACATTCTAGGGTCACGGTAACCTATTAAGACAGTCATGCGTCCGCGGCAGACAGTCCTGTGACCTCGTAAGTTCCGCGGCCCCGTCAGTCAGGCGACGCAATGAGATCATGACTAAACTTTATGTCGGGACTTGTCAACAATGAGTAGTCACAAGTGTGCATGAGTAGAGTACCGTTTCAGCAAAATGTTATTTAATTTTCGTCATGGATTTCTCAGTATCGACTGCGGAATCTAGAATTGTGCCAGATTAATGGCATTAAGCTGTCCCCTTACAGCATGGGATTTGAACATTACTAGAGAAATGTAGTAGGTACAACTAGAGCGCACTTCCACCTAAAAGTTACGGAATTGGGTACATTAAATGGGAAAACTATATGTGGCAATGGGCAGGCCACATCGCTCGTAGAACTGACAACCGATGGGGAAGAAAAGTTCTCGAGTGGCGAACAAGGACCGGAAGACGCAGCGTAGGCCTCCCACTAGGTGGACCAACGACATCGTGAGAGTCGCGGGCAGCCGATGGATGCAAGTGGCGAATTGTCTTTCGGCGTGGCGGTCTAAGGGGGAGGCCTTTGTTCAGCAGTGGACGTCTTCCGGCTGATGATGATGATGATATTATTAAAAAGGGTATCTCAATTAAAATCTAAATAAGTCGGGTTATTTCAATACATAGAGGTCAAAATAAAAACAAGAATGTGAAAGTTCAAAAATATTGCTTTTGCTTCCTAAAATGAAATGAAAGTCAAAAATCCCAGTTATTTGAACGAAAATCTCTAGCAAACACGCTCAAACATGTCTGAGAGTTCCGAAATGGTTTGCTGATGCAAACGTTTAAAGTTAATTTTATTTGTGAAAGTCCTTTCCCGGTACCTTTCGGCTTTAAGTAAAACATTTCTAAACCTTTCACAACAAATTGTCTGGTTTTGATTCAAAACTTTAGTTTTTTTATAAACCTATGAAATTAAAACCAGATAAGTACGATTTTTGTGTGTCTTGTTAATTCTAATAAAAAAAGGGTTTTAAATTAAATTGTCAATTTTCTGTTTAGTAGGTACCTTACCCATACCCATTCAATACAAGAAAAAAAAATACATGTGGCACTCGGAGACTGCCGCGGTGAAGCTATTGCGTAACATTTTTTTTAATTTCAAAAGAATAAAATTGCCTACCGCGTATATCTACCGAGAATATAATTTATTTAAAATGTTTGTGGTGCACTACTGTAATAAAGAACTTCTTTGTTGTAGGATAATTTTATAAGTAGGTTTCATTGTGAAAACTTCTTTTGTAGCTGGCCGTTTAGAATCAGTAAGAAAAAGTAAAATTGTTTTTATGATGGATATTTTTATGATGGCCGAAGTCTCCCGAATTGAAACGATGTTAGACGATGCGTGGTGTCAGGTATTTTCGTTAGGTTTCTTCGTAAGGTTTTTGGAAATTTTTGATTCGATCACCGCACTGCGCCACGCTCAGAGCTCGCGATAAAAGCTATGCAACAGCTTGAAATTGAAATAGACGGTTACGGTTTTTCTCATCTGTCTACTCTGAGAAGAAAACTCGAGGAAACGGAAGAAAATTAGAGGTTATAGATTAGAGATTAGAAATTAGAGACTAAATAGGTCTCTTTTAAAATTCAAATATTATTAATGGTAAAATAATGCGAGATTCAAAAGAGCTTAGAATCAAACGCAAGCATATTAAGTGTAAAAAAAACTGTAATGAGACAGTAGAGTATTAATAATCTGCACATCAAAATTTGAATACAAAACTTTTAACTAATACACTTCACACTCCCATATTATCTTTTGAAAAGCTGTGGCTGCTAGAAATGCAAAAGTTAACATGGAATTCAGTGTGAAAGTTTCAAAGTTAAATTATACGTTCGCAACTTACTTCATTAGAAACAGACATATTTTAGTCTAATTTGAGCTTCGCAATAATGATATTCAATGTTATTCCACAACTAAATACTCGCCTTGAACACAAAGCCAACCTTACAGCTTCAGCGGCTTATAAAAAAACTTGGAGCTAAGTTGATATTTATAACTTCATTTTGAATTCAGTGATAAAAGTCACAATGAACTCTATACAGTGAATAATAATAAAAGCATATATACGTGCATCACCTGTTATATTTTATTTATGAACAACACTATCACTCGATAAAAACTTAACGAGTTTCTCTAGTGCAGAAAGACAAAGGATATGCTCTCTTGTTGATTACACTAGGTTTGTAATACTAGTTTGTTTTAATCTTAAAGTTATTAGATGGCTTTTTATTATTTTCTTTTAAATATAACATAATAGACGCACACCAATTTACGGTACCTATTTTGTGTTTTGAACATAGTTGGGTTTATATGCGTTTTAGTACAGCCTGCTTTACGTTTCTTATAGCGTACCATTACTTACTTTTGTTTGAATATCACTGCCAACTTTTGTATTATTTGAAATGCCACTATTAAAAAGTTCTTTTTTTAAAGTTCCTACTTACCCTACAGTACAATTATTTCAAAGTAGCCAAAACTGAGTGAATTTATAATAATGAGATAATTATATCATCCAGATAAACAACGATATTGTATTCCAATTAGTGTTTTAACAAAAGTTTCTCTAACAGCACAAATCATAAATCCCTAACAAAAGAAACAAGGTATTAGTACCACAACGTACGTTTCATTCCTTTCTTGTTACAACTATCCTTACACCTCATTACGTTACTTTTAATATAACTTGGAGGAACCCGCTCCCCGTATCCAAAAAAAAAAATAGTTGGCCCAAACTTTTTACGACCAGCTTACGTGACTTCTTTTCGTGATACGAGCCCAACATGTCCTAAATTGAGTAGGAATCCGACTAAATGCCTTGTCAGAGCGTAGCTTATGTGTAAGACCGCAGTAAATTGAATCTGTAGTCACTTTTCGTAGATGATTGGACTCGTAGGAAAATAAATACGTGTCATGTTAGTTTTGACATACCATTTTGGTTTAAGTATTGTGTTGGCTTTCTTTTGAAAATGGGTTTTTTGTGTTGTATTATTTTTGTGTACTGTGTGTCTTTAAATAGAGGGATTAAATATTTTGAAATTAAACACAGTTGTTTATGTTTTACAAACGGTAGAGAAGCAAAAACAGATCCTTGACTTAATTCAATCTCAAAGCATTTTCAAAGAAACTGCTTTCCATTAGTTTGTATCTTCAACCTTATTTCAATAAACTGAGTTTGCTAGCGATAAACACCGACGCCTGCATCCGAAGTACATTCCGATCACGCAGCACTTTTGCTGGGAAAATTTAATTATACGGATCGCGATCTCTCAGAAACTTCGTTGCTTTAATTGAGTTCCGCACTAATCTTTAACTTGCTTCCTCTGTGTGGCAAGACTCAAGCGATAAGCGTTTATCGGTTGAAAGTTTTAAAGATGTTTTCCAGAGTGTTCGTTCTATAGTTTACGATTCTAAGTTTGTAAATTACGAGATAAGTGGTTCTGTGGCGTCCTTTGTGTCTGTGGATAGTGGAGATTGTTCGTCAGAAGAGTTTGAACAAAGCTGTTTTTATTAGCAATTTTAATGAAGACAAAACACTTCACAATCTCTTGGTATTATTGCAAGCTTTTAACGTGATTCAAAACAGATTGATACTTAATTCCAGTACTTTAAGAGATTTGAATAAGCATGATAAATAGTTAAACATTTAGTAAAAGTATTTTCATCATAATAACATATTTTATTAATTGCAAATTAGAACTAAAATTTACTATCGTGAAAACAATTGTGTTTGAACTTTGCGTACTATTACCACCAAATATTACAACAACATTCAGCTTCAAAATTACACCGACAAATGTAATAATAACTCAGAACTACAACTTGCTATTACAACAACTTCTCACTTAACATATCCGTCACTACGCTTATAATTTAGCCCACATTGCTGAACTTGTGCGTGTTTGCTCCGGTCTTCTTGGGCAAACTTCAGTGCTTCTAATACCACCGTGGTTGCTTTCACTTAGTTTGTTTTGTTAACCGTTTTATTGCGCTACACGGTGAGGTTTAGGTCTTACACGGCATGCTCTTCTTCAAAGGGCTATGATTTGCGATAGGGTTGCGGTTAAATGTCGGAGTTTGTTGAAGCAACATTTGTATAAAGTTTTGATATAAATATTTCAGAAAGGGGAGTTACCTGAAGTTTTCTAAAGGAATCTAACTCATGATATAAATGCGAAGGTTTGTGAGGATGAAAACTCGGGCGAAACCGTTGGTAACAGCTAGTTACTAATTGATATCAAAGAGAACTACGTCGGCAACGTTATTTAAAAACCTTACATATAAAATAAGAACCTACGGCAGCAAAAATCCTTTAATAATACAATATTCTTTATATAATGAAAAGAGACTCGTATCCTTAGCGAAGATCAAAAGATGTATCAAGTAAACACTGATTCTCATTTCAAAGAAACATCAAGCCATATTGTAGTCGAGAGGTAGACTTACCGTTATGAGACGTAATGACACAAATAACAATTACGACGGTATATAGGTGAAGACATAAGGCTCATATTAGCGCGTAATATGTAAGACGCTAATGAGACAATCATAATTAAATCCACTATCGTTCCTTCCAGCTGGTTTCCTTGTTAGGCGAATGAAATTTAATTTAAAATGGCGTGAAGTTGTGGTATGCTTAGTGTTGTTGGAATTGTAAGTAGGTGATTTTATTACAGGGAAATGGAGGATTTAAAACAAATTATGAGTGTGATTAGTAGGATTATTCTCTTATATCAGGAACATGAACTTTAAAATGTGACTAAACAAAATACTAAAATATACGTACCATTAATAACCGTTCAAGCTATAAATAGAAAACACAAAACCAATACTCGTACCTACCGCTGTGTATTTATGTAGAAAAAATATATCAAAATCGAACATATAACATTTGAAACGTAATTGAACACAGAAATTCTGAAATCCTTTGATAAATTAGCTAAATCAGCCGCAACTGAAACTCCTTTCGAACAGGTTTTTCTGTACCCAATGGATATTTTATACAAGGATAGACTGATATTCATGAATACATTACTTTTCGTTCTAATTTAGAGCTATTTAGAGATGATTAATAAAAGTTATTCAACTGGCAACTGATGGATGCAAGTAGCGGATTGTCGTTCAGCGTGGCGGTCTAAGTGGGAGGCCTTTGTTCAGCAATGGACGTGTTCCGGCTGATGATGATGATAACTTAACTACTATTTTATCGAATTAACTATCTTCAACTCTACTAATAATTGTTATCAGATCGATTTAAGCACAGGATTATGACGTAAAAGACGTTTTTGGATTATGTAGGTGATTCTAATTTAAGAACTTATTAAAGTGAAAGTATCTAGCCCGTAACTACGTTTATTCCAAGTTGGTGATTAACGTTCTCTGATAATCCATCGTTAAAGTTTAAAATGTCTTCGTAATTATCAGACTGATGTTTTATAAGGTCAGAACCATTAATTTAATAATTCTTAATAGTCCTTGAACATCGTTGAATGATTCATTCAGGAAATTCTCATTATTTTAATGATGACACAATTATAGCTACACATAGATTGAAAAGTCAATTTTAATTTAAATAATTTTCCAGCAATAATTATAGAGTATTTTAATTGGGATTTATAAGTGAACTCTTCACACATCACATTTGGCAACAGCATTGGGCTTTGTTAGTGAATCCGTAAACACAATTTTATAATTAACTAGCTGACCCGGCAAACGTTGTTTTGCCATAAAAAATAGAAATTAAAAATGTTGTCTAAAAAATAAAATAAAAATTTAGGGGTGGACTACCCTAACATTTAGGGGGATGAAAAATAGATGTTGGCCGATTCTCATAGATACCGGATAAGCACAAAAAATTTCATCAAAATCGGTCAAGCCGTTTCGGAGGAGTATGGCAACGAAAACACGTGACACGAGAATTTTATATATTAGATTTGTTTTTGTTTTTTTAATATTTCTTTTTTTTTTTTTCAAGCCGTTATGTGTGCACTTGAGCGTGTGTCAAATAAATGTCTTTATGTATTTTTTTTATATCGTTCTTTTACTGGAGTTTCTTAAGAAACTTGTGAGAGGCACATGAGTGCCAATCGGATCAAAGTGGCCCTAAGTGTTACTCGACCTTTCGAGTACATCGATCGACTTTATTTTTAATAACGTGAGTGTAAGATCAAAAGACTGGAAGTAGAAGTCGATCTTTGGGTACCGGATACTTTGTCGCAATTGAAATCCCGGGATTAGATTAGTGATTTAGGGGTACATACATAAAATACTATTTAGACTTTTTTTTTATCGTGGTAAAATCATCAAATGAGTCCTCCCACCCCGGGCAGGGTGGGAGGGACTGTCAGACTTGTACTGACTAAAATCCACGGTGTCCTTCAATAGCCCTTTATGCCCCGGGGTCACGGTAATGAGATAAGTCCCGCGACCCCGGCAGGCTTTGGCCCTCTAGAGAGGGGGCCCCGTCATTATGCTGACGCTCATACTATTTAGACTTAACTGGTAATTACTGTCAAAACAGTGTTGTAAATGCTTGTTTTTCGCTGAAAATACTTTCAATGAATGCGGATTACTTACCTATCTGTAGTATTGTATGGTGAACCAGCATATTGGCTGATGGAAGCCAATTCTACGCCCCCTCTGTATATTGACACTAAAGCCAAATCTAGCGTTTTGCTCTGAAACAAACAAGACATAAATTAGTAATATCAAAGAGTTGAATGCAATTGTTACATTTTGTACCTACTTATATTAAAATGTTGATCTTAGGGTCGTGTCTAAGTATGTAAAGAAACAGGGTGGTTTTTAGCCATTAACTACAAAAAAGTTAAACATCGGTTGAACGTTTGTCTAAAAATACTGTCAACTGAAGAACAACGTTTGTCATTGATATAAGAGTCGTTTGTCGTTTTGCAGTTGCACTTTTTTTAGACAATTTATAGTAGTGAAATTGTTGGAGTCTGACAGTCAATTAGATTTTTTCAGTCTTCGAGTCAATAACTATCTGACCCATTTTGTTATTCTGTTTGTTCATATGACTAGATTTGCCCTTAGAAAGTTCGACAAAGCCGCTGGTAACTGCTATTTGGTATTGATGTGTATTTTCATAATGTTTTAATTAAGATAAATATTTCTTTATTAGCTATTTTATATTGTAGAATGGCAACACTGTCTAGGTTGAGCAACCCTGTGTCGGAGGCCATGTTGAAATAGATGTAGCGTCCCTGTACTATGTCATAACTATTATGTCTAGATGTATTCACTGAATAAAAGTTAAAAGTGCTACATGTCGTCTAAGTCAATTACCCACACGCCCCACAATACAAACATATCAGGTATATTATGTTGTGTTTACACTTCTTCTTAGCCCGCGCCTTGTGATTATGATTGCGCTAACACAAGACCTTTTAAATTTATTTTGCACATCCCAAATAATTATTTAAATTAAAAATTAACCCTTTTGAAAATATCTAAAGATCAGTATAAAATTAATAAGAAACCTTTATCAAAATTTCCTGAATTGAAATAAATTAAAAACAAACAGGATGTTTATTCAGGCGCCCTTGTTATTTTATACGTAAGTTGTTTCAATTATAAACCGTAGGTAGAACAGGAAGGGAATCGCATTCTTTTATAGTTCTTTTAATTTGTAATGTTAGTTTTCTTAAGAACATATTGTAGTTACTGACGTGGCGCAATAAAAAAATATTTAGGTATGTATTTAAAAAATCCCTCAATAATAAAACATTTTTAATATTACCCTTGGTATTTTTTTCAGAAGTCACAAAATAATTGTCTGGTATATTTCAAAAGCGTAACCAAATAAAGTAATCAAATAAGAGACGACCTTTAATATTACATTACACTTTATCTGGTGATGAAATTAAGAAAGGAAATACAAAAAACAGATGTCCTTTACTTTGAGGAAAAAAGAAAAGAAAAAATGTCTTCATCTTGTTAGACAAAGCCAACTTAAGTAACTCGCTCCTCGAGAAATTTTAATTTTACTCAAAAGTAAAGTGTATACATCTTTCAGAGAACAAAAAAAAATACCTACGTTATATTTGTCTTTGTGATATAAAGAAACAAAATACGGATTTACCAAAATGACTGCGACATATCCATAAAACGTGAAGATAATCGCCCGACGAGTAATAAAAGTTGACACGTAGGAAAGCCCACCTTAATTTAACATGATAAAGTTCAGTTTTCTTTGGTGTAAAACGGGGGAGGTTAGGTTAGGTGGGGTATCTGTCTTTTCTCATACGTTTGTGTGAGAGAAATATTAATATTTTCGCTTGTCTCTGGTATATATTTCTTTGGCTCTTAGAACAAAGAGACAAAGTTCCTCTTCCGGAGCATAAGGACTTGTCTTTGGGACGGTGCAGTTGCAAGAACATAATATATTTAAGAGTACATGTTTATGGACTTAGCGAGGAAGTATTTTGAGAGCAAGTTAGGGTATTATAATTTACTTTTATGTTTAAAGAGGAAAACGGACCAGCTGGTTGGAAATTCTTACTTTTTACTACTTACTGAGACTATCATAGTTGACGTGTCAAGAAAGAGTCATTTAGGCAGACAACTTTTTTTATTTTACAGAAAGGTGCGGCAGAGACCATATAGCTTAACAACTACAGCTATCTGATACACGCTATATAAGGCAATGAGTTTCTGTCACATTTCATAGACCTACACTGATACTCGAGCCAGTGACTCCAATATGTTGCTCTACTCGAATAGTCGGGCGGTAGTAGGTCTAGGCCGCTTAGCTAACGGCCCTGATGAGGCCTGTCCAAGTTCGGAGCCAAAATAGTTATTACTGCAGCGATATCTGAGCCCTTATCACGAGTTTTCACTAGTTTACTTTACAGCGTTATCCCAGTATTTACGCGTTTCTTGTATGGAAAAATGGAACAGCGCCTCTGGTGTGCGAAGAAGGAATTATTTTTTTTCTTGTAATCTGTCAAATTGACAATGACAAAGTTCCAGTTTACTTTACAGCAGATTATGTGAAAACTCATGATAAGGCCTCTGTGTGTAACATTTCAATTTGTTGGACGTTTGGATACTGTTGTCATGACAACCAGGTCTGTCGATTAATGGACTCAAGTCACATGCTGGAGAGATAGTATTGTTTGTTTTGTACTCGAAATGTACAAGCAATTTCGGCATCCGTTTTCGTGGGTCTGACATATTATGAGGGCATCGCGGAACTGAAACGTAAAGAGCATGTGAAGGAACAGATGGTTTTTAATCAGTAAAAGTCTTACAGTCCTTTCTATTCCACACAGGCCTCCCTGTCTCATTTACGATGATTAAGAAAAACCAAAAACAATTGTTTCTTTTTTTGCGACGTATTTTTGAAAAAATAAATTATTAATCTTTCCTAAAAAGGAACTTATAAAATTGTGTCCTTGTATTGTGAGTGACTGAGCTAATTTATCTAAGTTACAACAAAATACAAAGATACTTCCCTACTTTCACCTTCCCTACACATTCTTTAAAGAATTTTAATTTTAATTTAACGTCATTAATGACGTTAATTAAAACATTACCACCATTAAACTTCGTCACACTGTAAAGTCATAACATGTCATAGTCACCAAGTAGTTCTGAGTGTGGCACTAACTTAAAGTATGGAGTTACAACCAAGTTATAAGTTTTAGCTATACGACGCTCTGTTAAAAGTTTTATGAGAAGCTTGTCTTTGTAAATCATGTCGTGTATAGAAAGTTAAACATGTGTGAAACACTATTGTCTAAAAAAACTGTCAACTGTATAACGTCATATGACGTTAATGTAAGGGACGTTTTGCAGTAACACTTTTTTTTAGACAAGTGTTCAACAGATGTTTAACTTTTGTTGCACGACGGAATAATTTTGTTTAGTTACAAGTTCACCCAGACGTTAACAAGTGGTCCCTCATGCACCGGGTTAAGTTTTAAACCGGACATGTACCAATGTACCATTTGTTTTTCTTTATTTTGGACATCACTGACATCGGTGGATGAAAACATAGTAAGGAAACTGCTCATAGAATAAGTTATGTCAGAAGCATGTGGGGTTCCTAGAGGCGCTTTACTTATTCTATTTTCTTTATCTTGATCTTTTTATGAAACGTTGCACATAAATTTCTCGTGTATCGTGGGTGCGTTTACAAACATATAAACTCGCATACACAAACGCCCAGACCCAGAACAACTACTCGTAGTTCATACAAATATTTGCTCCGTGCGGAAAAGAGACTAAGAGTTTGCCCTTTGAAAGAAAGTGGGCTGTAATACACCCCGTAGCCGTGGTCCCACCGTGGGTTGATAGATGTAAAAATGTGTGAATATAATACGCTTTTCAGCTCGCATAATGCCGCGTGACTACTGTAATATAAGCACAAAGTACTGCACAGTGTTTGTAATAAAAGAGGCTATGAATATTATAGACTTCATAAAACTGGAACCCCAATGTGATATGAAATATTTTAAAAGTATGGCTCTGAAAACCGCCTTTAAGACCTAAAGTTGCGTTAGTGCTCTAAAGGGCAGTTTCTTCATTAAAAATAACGTTTTATGTCGTGTAAAAAAGGCTCCCCACAACTTTTGGGAACATTACGTCACGGACGTTTGTTTTGTGGCTATGTATTGGCTTTTAGTTAAGCTGTAAACATTTTTAGGGAAAAACCATCAAATGGGTTCTAAGTCTTGGGTTTTTTTTATCGTGGTTAAATCATCAAAAGAGTCCTCCTACCCGGCGGGGTGGGAGGGTCTGTCAGACTTGTACTGACTAAAATCCACGGTGTCCTTCAATAGCCCTTTACGTTCCAGGGTCATGGTAATTCGGTAAGTCCCGCGACCCCGGCAGGCCTCTTTAGAGGGTCATAAAGGCGGGGCCCGTCATTATGCTGACACTGAGGCGCGCGTGGAACACAACGCACCGTCGACGCGGGCATGGTCCATGGTCGGACACCGAGTCGCCCATAACATTCATACTTGAGAAACTAGATATTACCATGTTTCTTCAGTTTCTCTTTGCGTTCCATGGCCGCAATACCCTCTTAAAACAGTTTCGCTACCCTGCGAGGCGTATGGCCTAATAGAAACCCCTTAAGTTTGCCAACAGCTCCTTGAGGCGCATGTGGAACACGAATTGCGGTCGACCCATGATCCTAGATCGGACAGAAATTGCTTCAAGATCCCAAAAGCTGAGCGTGTCTCACTTTTACTTAACCGTTACTTTAACTTTAGCTACTGATGAAAAAACAGCCTGTAAAAAGTAAGTAAACAACAAAGCTGCTACGCAGCAGAAGAAACCTTCATTCATCTCCCAAAAGATACATTTTCCCCTGCCGTCACCATAAAATTAACACCATGGAACCTAAATCTCATTCAAAATTATTATGAGCCATAACATCATAACCACGATAACCCAAGATAACCCATAACTTCATATTGAAGATCCAATCCATACCTTTATTGAACTTAGAATAATAAGAACATAGAGCTCCATAAAATTATATGGCAGGTTATCTCTACAGGGTAATATTAACCTTACGACTTAAATTACAAGGTCGAGATCTGATATTCACTGTCAAACATTATAATACGTTTCAGAATTACGTGAAAATGTGTTCAGTATTATCGAATTCAAGCGTACAATCTGATTGAAATACACGCTTATGTTATTAGAAAAGTTTTTATTGAGTTCTTCAGTAATTTCAGCTGTTCAGTTCAAAGTTATTTTGTGTCAGCATATTGAAAACTTTGTTAAAGTATTTTTATTACTCAATGTAGCAAGATTGTTTAAGAGAGACTTTAAAATATTGTTCTTTTTCCTGCAAAAGTTTATAAGACTGTTTTTTTTTTTACTTGATAAAATCATCATGAGAGCAGTGGTGGCCCAGTGGTATCAGTCCCGACTTACGAGTTGTAGGCCGTGGGTTCTAACCCCGCCAGGCGCATTACTTTGTGCAATTTATTTCATCACCACTGCTCTCAAAACGGTGAAGGAAAACATCGTGAGGAAACCGGCATTTCCTAGAACCAAAAATTCGAAGATATGTGACATCTACCAATCCGCACTGGGCCCGCGTGGTGGATTATGGCCCATTCCCTCTCTCAGAGAGGAGGCCTGTGTCCCAGCAGTGGGAACATTATAGGCTGATGATGATGATGAAAATCATCATATTTTATGAGTCCTTCCACCCAGGGTGGGACGAGAGGGACTGTCAGGCTTGTACTGACTAAAACTCATGGTGTCCTTCAACAGCCCTTTACGTTCCGGGGCGGAAACTCGCTCGGCAGACTATAAATAAGACTGGTATTTTTAAATCAACAATCTAGTTTTTGGAAGTGTTACGTCTAATGATGATCACTGATCAAGTGGAATATATCCCTGGATATTTTACCTTTTGCATAGAACGAGTAAGATAATGGGCAGCTCACCGTCCGATCAAGGACCAGGAGGTCTACACTCTTAGCACGAAACCTATAGTTTCGGTCGAAATTACTGGCGTTCCCATCAATAAATAAATGTGTGTCTCTTACCGATATCATTGAACAGTTGTACCTATTCACGAATCCGAAAACAATAAGCAGTACAATTAATTTCGTAGTTCTGAGTGTTTTGCTCCAGCCATTGCTGGAACAAAACTGAGCTGGAGCAATTGCTGGAGCAGTGGTGGGCCAGTGGAGCAGTGGTGGCCCAGTGGTATTGGCCTCGACTTACGAGTTGTAGGTCGTGGGTTCGAACCCAGTCAGGCGCATTACTTTGTGTAATTTATTTCAACACCACTGCTCTTAAAACGGTGAAGGAAAACATCGTGAGGAAACCGGCATGTCCTAGAACCAAAAATTCGAAGACATGTGACATCTACCAATCCGCACTGGGCCCGCGTGGTAGATTACGGCCCACTCCCTCTCACAGAGAGGAGGCCTGTGTCCCAGCAGTGGGAACATTTAAAGGCTGATGATGATTGCTGGAAAACGCGTTTCCAAAAAAAAAAAGATTTTTTTTTAAATTGTCTAGAAAATTCTAAAGACGAAAATAGTAAAATTACGTATTTATTCTGATAGGCATTTGAATAAACTGCGTAAGTAATGTGTTTACTTATGTAGTAAATAAATTCAAATATCTCAATTCACCTTGCCCTAACTATTACTAAGGTGAGATCAAATTAACATTTTAGGTGACATGAAGGTGATTTCATGTCAAAGAATTCATTCGTAGAATTATTTATCATTGAAGTAAATCACGTCTTCAGTCTGTAGCGTTAAAAAATATCTAGAATGCTTTTTTGCCATTGTACAGACGTCAGCAGGTTAACCTCCCTAATCTGTGAAATATGACCAATCAAACATTAACCTTCCACTATTGTGCAGTGGTGGTCCAGTGGTATCGGTCCCGACTTACGGGTTAAAGGTCGTGGGTTCGAACCCCGCCAGGCGCATTACTTTGTGTTATTTATTTCATCACCACTGCTCTTAAAAGGGTGAAGGAAAACATCGTGAGGAAACCGGCATGTCCTAGAACCAAAAATTCGAAGATATGACGTGACATCTACCAACCCGCACTAGACCCGCGTGGTGGGTTATGGCCCACTCCCTCTCACAGTGAGGAGGCCTGAGTCCCAGCAGTTGGAACATTATAGGCTGATGATGATGATGATGATTGGATAAGGTTGAAAATCTACTAAAGTTTGACAGATAGAGGTGGGTTGATGTGCTGGCGTCTGTACATCCTACTAATGTTTTAAAGGCGAAAGTTTGTTTTGGATGAATGTTTGTTACTCTTTCACACAAAAAAACTACTGAACGGTTTTGGATAAAAAAAATTCACAGATAATTTATAAGCTGGATTAACGCATAGGATAGTTTTTATCTCGATTTTCCCGAGGGATAATTTTCGTGTTATATGCGGTTGAAACCGCTGGCAACACCTAGTTACCTATATAAATTTAACCTAATCCTATCTTTCATTTTTTTTTTTTGTGAAAACCCCACCACACTATCCCCAAACCACTGCACCTCCTGAAAGCCAGAATCAACAGTGGCAACCACCAGAAAAGCGCCGAGACAATGAAGCTCGACGTGTCCCGGAGAATGAATTTAACTGTCTTGGATCCTGCAACGAAATTAATCAGAAAATAATATTGGAGGAGTAGGAAAAATATGTTTCCACTTCCCTCCATGCAAGCAGGAGACAGAACAAAGCAAGGCCAATAGGCACAAAGGGATATTACAACTGAAAGAAGCCCAGTTGCCTAGCACCACGGGTATAAATGACTACTAATATTAATGGGTCCTAAATTGTGAGCTGCTGCGTTGTGATTTGATTCCAATAATAGGTATGGCAAAAACGCTTGAACGCACGGAAGTTTGTTCGAGTTTCCACAAGGTCAGTATAATAAATGACTCCAGTTGTAGTCTGAACAGTATCCAACATAATATCGCGTTCGTTCTGCCAAAGAATGCACTCTAATAGAATATGATGTGCTGATTGTTCATTTATATACTAGTAACTTTAATATTGTAAAATACATTCGTTTTTCTATTTATTTTTATATGGTTTGCTCTTGCGTTTAGGTCTAGGTCAGAGATAACAAAGATAAAGCCTACGAAGGAGCGAGCTTCTTACATATTGTGAAAGTAAGTTTGATGTTTGCACGCCTAAATTACTGGAAAAAGCATCCAGGGATTTTGTATATACGTTTTCAGGTACCTATACGGAAATGGACATTTAATCCCGAAAATAAGTACTGTTTCTGAGTAAACAACAATAACGTCCCTATGATATTAGATGGCGCCACGTGACACCGAATTGATAATCAAATTCCGAATTACCGGGAGACAATTAATTATCACAAGATTACTTTTTTTTACAGCGTATTTACTGAGTTTATTGTGTCGAAAATTGAAAAATCGCCTATAATGTACGAACGTGGAACTATTATTTTCCATAATAAACGTCAAAAAAAAAACAAATACAAAAAAGTTTAAAATAACTTTTCTTTCGGAAGTCGGTGGCAATAGTCAATGACACAACAAAACAAAGCCACCGACTTCCGAAAGAAAAGTTATTTTAAACTTTTTTGTATTTGTTTTGAAGTCGGTACTTTTTTTAAAAAAGTTTTTATTATTATTTTACCCTTTTTAGTTTTTAGTTTATGTATTACATATTCAACCCAAATTCTTGTAAAATACAAAATTTTCTTACATATGCACTAATCTTGTAATCCGTCACAACATAAAAAAATCCATATCTCTAAAACTACTGAACCGATTTTGATGAAACTTGCAGTGTACCCTAAGTTGAACAATACCTAGTACAACAAAAAAAGAATAACTTAAATCGAACTTGTAGTTCCGGAGATATGCGTGCACAAACATAAAAACATACATACATACACTTATGAAATTTGGCACATTTGTTCAGACGCTGATATAGACTAACATATGTGAAAACTGGGCAGTTCTGATAATATTACATACATACGGGTCGAATTGATAACCTCCTTTTTTTTGAAGTCGGTAATAATAAACTTCACGTCACAAAAACGTGAAAATTTATGCTAGGAACAGAACCTGGTCGCGGGACTAGCGAGTTACCGTGACCCCGGAACGTAAAGGGCTATTAATGGACACCGTTTTTAGTTAGTACAAGTCTGACCAAGTCTGATAGTCCCTCCTGGACTCATTTGCTGATTTTACCACGATATAAAATGGGCTTCAGAATCTAGTAAATTATAAATAACATAAATTCTGCTGTGATGTAACAATAAAAAATATTATTGCTCGTATTTTGTCACAAAAAAAAAAAACAGACTACTTATCATATGACTGTTCACAGGCATAACTTTACAAAATTCACATCATAAATCCCACGACATAAAACAGACCCAATGCCACCCGACTGGAGTGAAGCAATTTGGCAAAATTAAACAATAAAAAATTACTTTCGCAAATTGTGTTGTGACTTTCAGTTTTGACTGAAATAATAAAAAAACTTTTTTAAAAAAAAGTACCGACTTCAAAACAAATACAAAAAAGGTTAAAATAACTTTTCTTTCGGAAGTCGGTGGCAATAGTCAATGACAACAAAACAAAGCCACCGACTTCCGAAAGAAAAGTTATTTTAACCTTTTTTGTATTTGTTTTGAAGTCGGTACTTTTTTTTAAAAAAGTTTTTATTTTACCCTTTTTAGTTTATTTATTACATATTCAACCCAAATTCTTGTAAAATACAAAAAATACAAAATTTTCTTACATATGCACTAATCTTGTAATCCGTCACAACATAAAAAAATCCATATCTCTAAAACTACTGAACCGATTTTGATGAAACTTGCAGTGTACCCTAAGTTGAACAATACCTAGTACAACAAAAAAAGAATTACTTAAATCGAACTTAAAGTTCCAGAGATATGCGTGCACAAACATAAAAACATACATACATACATACATACATACATACACTTATGAAATTTGGCACATTTGTTCAGACGCTGATATAGACTAACATATATGAAAACTGGGCAGTTCTGATAATATTACATACATACGGGTCGAATTGATAACCTCCTTTTTTTTGAAGTCGGTAAAAATGGAGATTAAAACTATTTAGCTAAGGTTCCGTAGTCTACACGGAACCCTTTACTGTGTTACTATTTCTGACTGTCCGTCAGTTCAGGCATTGTTATTAAGACTTAGTAGAAATTTGTACCAAATTTCTTTAGTGCCTTGTTAAACTCTTTAAAAACCGTTGGTCCCGGCTGTCACTTGTAGGACTTTGACAGTAGTTACAGGCCGTTAGTGGCCCAAGATCGGACACCCAGTTTTATTAAGACTTTAAGACCAGAGGGTTAGGGTGATCCAAAGAGGTGCTAAACTCAGCATGGCTTATTCGTCAACTCGAGACTGATAAATTCGCGACTGCGCGTGAGTTGGCACGTTCCGATTTTACGTATTTTTGCTGTTGTCAACTCGTGACCGAGCGAAAAATAGTACAGTCATATTATAATCCTCGCGGTGCAATGATTTAAAAAAAGGGAAATTTGTATGTTTTTTTTTATAACAACACGTAAAAGACACGATCAAATGAAGATGGTTATAACAGAAACTTGGGTGAGGCACAAAGGTTAGGTCGCGAATGAGTGGGCTAGACAGTGGTGACAGGTAAGAACAACTTGTGACCCTATTTCCATCTTAAACTTGGCCTAAGTTTTGATTTAACCTTCAGGTCGGACAAAATGTTATTAAGATTTTCTACTGGGAATTTCTAAGTCGTAGCCTGTTCTTGATTATGTTTGCATAGACGGTTCATTTACAACCCAAAGAGGCTGGAAATATATCCCAGATCCCGTCAGTTATACTCACAACTCTTGCGTGGACAACGCGCCGTTGACTCGGGCCTGTAGTGCTATTCCACATTAAGACACAGTGCCGTAGCAGCGCTGAAGCTTCGCTTTGTCTTTATTGGAATTTCAACTTTATACCCAAACCGTAGCTGTAGCTTCAACGCTTGGAGCTGAGTCATTTAGAAAATAATATAGTTGTTAGCTACACTTTACTCGCCAGAGGACAGAATTCTCCTCGCCATCCCCAACTACCTAGATCTTGCCCTTGTCTCTGTCAATTTACTCCTTCAGAGAACAATGACGATTTTAAATATTTTTTCTTATTATGCCTGAAATTATAAAGCTTTTTTGTGATAAGAATCTGATAGTCTCAGGTTCAAGTCATGCTCGCACTCGAATATCTCTTTCCACAAAAAAAAAAGTAAGTGGCACTCGGGGACTGCCGCGGTAAAGCTATTGCATAGCATTTCTTATCAACTTATGCAATTGTAATTATTTATTTATTATATTTATTACTGTACTAATTAGCCTATGGTCAGCCACGTCAATCAAGTGAAACGTCAAGAAACGTTCTCCTCCTCCTTCCTCCCCCTCTCCCTCTCCCTCTCCCTCAATAAAATTAACCCTTGCTCAATAAAAGCATGCTTTCGTGCTAGTAATGAGCACGTAAAATAACGTAAAATACGCAACGTAAAATTATGTTGTGTCGCTGATAATGTCATGTCTGTGTGGGTGGGTGATCCCGTGGTTACGTGGTTCAATTAATTTATTAATGATTGGTTTCCATTTCAAAGGCCATCAATTTGGCAGTGCTAAACCGCAATGTAACTGACTGAATCAGATTTCATGAAACAATAATACTAATTTGTAACTTTTTTATGGATGTTAACAAACAGCAGTATTAATATAATTATCATAATAGTGTATGTTTATTAAAAACAATGTATTATAATCTATAATGAGTGGTTTTAATTTCATCAATTGAGACCTAGCGAAGTTGGGAGCCCGCAGGAATGAAGTTTCCCTTCTGCAGACAAAATGATTTCACAAGCAGCTTGCAAACTATCTTTGACGTTAATTTATTCACACACCAAACAACGAACACAGCCACAACCAACCACACGAGGTATCCTTGCACCGGAGCCAAATTCTGTACATCGTAACCGTGTCATCCACACAAATCTGAAATAACATTGACTTGGCAAAGTCCGGCCATTTCCCCTACTACGGTACAAGGTTTAGTCGTATGGTTAAGCCTTTTAATATTTTAAATTAGAGTGCTTGTTTTGTTACAATGTGGTGACTTGTAAGTTTGGGCACATTTATTTAAGTTAATATAGTAAAATGCACGCCTTTGTACACACAAAAAAGTTAGCGATCACTTATTTATCTACGATTGCTTCCGGTCCCCCAATGCGACGTATTTTTTTTTTAAATTATTAATACATACTTAGGTACTTTAAGATTGAGTTGTTTTTATTATTTATTACTTTTTTAAGGGAACTTGGTTTTTGTGTCGGGGTTTTTATAAATTTTAAATTTAAATTTTTTATTTCATACTTTTTATAGGTTCATACTTATTTTGTACTAGCTGTGCCCGCGACTTCATTCGCGTGGATGTCGGAACTTATCATTGTATTTTTTTATTGCTTCTTTATTAACAACATTAGCTGTGAACCATCATTCTGGAGCATACATAAATATGGGTACGTAAATCATCAAATGAGTCCTCCCACCCAGGGCAGGGTAAAAGGGACTGTCAGACTTGTTAAAAATCTGATAAAAATCCACGGTGTCCTATAAATCCTATAATAGGCCTTTACGTTCCGGGGCCCAGGTAATTCAATAGTTTCGCGACCCCGGCAGGCTTTGGCCTTCTAAAGGGAGGCCCGTCATTGTGCTGACACATTGAGGCGCGTGTTGAACACAACGCGCCGTCGACCCAGGCATACTCGCCGCCCGCATGCTCGTGCAAGAGAAAAATCTACGTTTAAACGCCTCTGGGACCTGAGTAGTAAGGGCGGGCTCCGGAGCCTGCCCGTTCCTGCCTTTGCCGGCGCTGGCAGCCCCAGGACGTAAGCAGACATGGGCGAAAGTCATTCTATCAAGGAAACAGGTCGTACCTATGCGTGACCCATCGTATCCCATCGTATCCCATCGTATCCCATCGTAGCCCATCGTATCCCATCGTAGCCCATCCTATCCCATCCTATCCCATCCTATCCCATCCTATCCCATCCTATCCCATCCTATCCCATCCTATCCCATCCTATCCCATCCTATCCCATCCTATCCCATCCTATCCCATCCTATCCCATCCTATCCCATCCTATCCCATCCTATCCCATCCTATCCCATCCTATCCCATCCTATCCCATCCTATCCCATCCTATCCCATCCTATCCCATCCTATCCCATCCTATCCCATCCTATCCCATCCTATCCCATCCTATCCCATCCTATCCCATCCTATCCCATCCTATCCCATCCTATCCCATCCTATCCCATCCTATCCCATCCTATCCCATCCTATCCCATCCTATCCCATCCTATCCCATCCTATCCCATCCTATCCCATCCTATCCCATCCTATCCCATCCTATCCCATCCTATCCCATCCTATCCCATCCTATCCCATCCTATCCCATCCTATCCCATCCTATCCCATCCTATCCCATCCTATCCCATCCTATCCCATCCTATCCCATCCTATCCCATCCTATCCCATCCTATCCCATCCTATCCCATCCTATCCCATCCTATCCCATCCTATCCCATCCTATCCCATCCTATCCCATCCTATCCCATCCTATCCCATCCTATCCCATCCTATCCCATCCTATCCCATCCTATCCCATCCTATCCCATCCTATCCCATCCTATCCCATCCTATCCCATCCTATCCCATCCTATCCCATCCTATCCCATCCTATCCCATCCTATCCCATCCTATCCCATCCTATCCCATCCTATCCCATCCTATCCCATCCTATCCCATCCTATCCCATCCTATCCCATCCTATCCCATCCTATCCCATCCTATCCCATCCTATCCCATCCTATCCCATCCTATCCCATCCTATCCCATCCTATCCCATCCTATCCCATCCTATCCCATCATATGCGCTTTCATTTGAAACCCCACTCGAGTTTATATGCAAACCTTCGGTTACCCTTCCCCACTTTCACCCCCATAACTTTTAAACGGCTTAACCGATTTTCATCAAACATGTCTAAGAACACTCGCACTAAAATACAAAAAAAACTAAATTGAACTCGCACTAAAATACAAAAAAAAACTAAATTGAAATCGCTTCATCCGTTCGGGCTCTATGGTGCCACAGACAGACAGACACACAGACAGACAGACACGTCAAACTTATAACACCCCTCTTTTTCCGTCGGGGGTTAAAATATAGGTTTACAACACAAAACACTTTAATTGTTTTTCCATAATTATAATTTAAAAAAAACAACTGCTGCAGATATCAACTCCTTTTCCCTGCGGGAGTAAACCAAAAGTTTGTGATCGCTAGATCACAAACTCTGTGATCTTGTTATTACAAACTTTTTTAAATGTGTGTATGTCGTAACGTTTTGTAGTTTCTGTTTTACTACCATAAGGAAAATGAGTTTATGTCTATCTCTACATAATTGTTACAGAATAAATTAGATATTATAATAAATGCGCTAATGATAAAATAATAAACCCTAATATCTATTATAACTCGTGTTACTGTATTAAAAGGACACCCTGGTCCTGGAACGGAAACGGCAATTGAAGAAACAATTAGATTTTTAGCTAATACGAATCCGAAAGTCCTTTTCGCTCCGCTCAGAGTGGGAGGACTCATTTGATGATTGTCCCAGCCTAAAAAAAAAACATTTATAGTGTCACCATTGTCATTTAAATAAGACTGTTTAAAAAAACATGTGAGTAATTTACGTACTAAAGGCTTTATAAAGTAGAACGTACGGACCACAAACCAACAGTAATTAAAAATAAATTCCCGATGTCTACAGCAGTCGGAAAAGGTGAATTTGCAATTGCTTTTTTTTTCTACGAACCGCACTTGTGGTGTTTGTGATACTGTGTTGAGAATACAATTAAAAAAAATACCTTTAGCAAGGAGTTCTGAGTATGTATTCGTAGTTTTTATACAATTTAAAATTTTAACAATTTTACTTTATATTGTGTTTTGTATTTTATCTGTCTGTCCGCCTATCAATAGGCTGTATTTCGTGAACCGTGACAGTTAAAATTTTCACGGATGAGGTAGGTATTTCATTTGCCGATATAACAAGAAATGCTAAAAAACAGACTAAAATAAATATTTAGGGAAATGATTTTTACCATTTTATAAATAGGTATATGGTACGGAACCGTTCGTCTGCGAGCCCGACTCGCACTTGGCCGGTTTTATACAATTTTTCGTTTTTTAATTGTGTTTTGATATTGTTTTTTCTTTTTTAAGCTATTGCATAGCTGTTATCGCGGGCTCTGAGCGCGGCGCACATAGGTCCTTTTCGATAATCTACGCGTGCAAAATGTTTAAAATTTAGGTGATGCAAATGGATTATGATTTTTTTTATAAATGGTCAACTAGCCAGGCAAAACAAAACACTCAAAATCTAAACGTATCACGCGAGTTTAGATGAACAAATGAGCGTACAAGTTGCAAGTTGTTGACATATCCAACGCACGCGTTGTGGGTGTGCCCGCCAGTCAGTGCAGAAGTTTCGATCACGTAGGTTTGTTTGTGAGAAATTATTTATAAATTAAATTTTGAACTTGAGCTGATAGTCAAGACTTTATAATTTTGTATAAATTAGTTTGCTATGATATGTATATATTTAACTATATCAAATAATAAAAGCATCAACAAATTAGTGTTAAATATAGCATTTCATCTGAATACATTTGAGTAGAACTAATGTGATTGGAGTGAATTGGTGTTGAAATATTTTTTTACGGTAAGTGTAGTTTAGTAACTATAAAAGACTGCCGTTTTTATGTGCCGTAATCCGCCGTAAGAATAAATATATATTTTTTTCAGATATAGCGGTCGGTGTTAAACGTAAGGAGATTTTTAACGTTTGGCGGAATGAAAACATCGCAAGCCGAAATGTCGATACAGTAATGAAACATGTTAAGGACACGATGAATTCTTGTTAATTTTTCCTACTATTTGTATCATTTTTTTATAAATCACCTATGTAAATTCTGTCTTTGTTTCTTTTATTACCTATTTCAAACATAATTTACATACACCTAATCACACACACCAATTTCTGTAGAAAGAGCAAGTAATAAAATATTTTTTTTACATTTGTATTTTTGCACGCGTAGATTATCGAAAAGGACCTATGTGCGGCGCGGCGCGGCTACCGAATCAAAAAAATTCCAAAAACCTAACGAAATTACCTGACACCACGCATCGTATAACATCGTTTCAGTTCGGGAGACTTTGGCAATCATAAAAATATCCGTCATAGAAACAATTTACTTTTTCTTACTGATTCTAAACGGCCAGCTACAAAAGGAGTTTTCACAATGAAACCTACTTATAAAATTCTCCTACAACAAAGAAGTTCTTTATTACAGTAGTGCACCACAAACATTTTAAATAAATTATATTCTCGTTAAATATACGCGGTAGGCGATTTTATTCTTTTAAAATAAAAAAAAATGTTATGCAATAGCTTCACCGCGGCAGTCTCCGAGTGCCACATGTATTATTTTTTTCTTTTAAGTACGTCATAATATGGCCGCGTAGTACATTAATTGTTTCTTTCAACTTTGCATAAGTATAACATACTACATACATACAATACTTTCGTTATATTGTTCACTATCTACAGCAAAACTCGAAAGCAAACAAAACAAATCCAACTAAAATTCCACATTATCAAACAAAAGGGTCGAGAGGGTTAAAATGAAGTCCTAATTACCACAACCCTCCACTGGCGACCTAGTGAAATTGCCTCATTATTGTTTTTCATTTGTGATACGGACTTGTGAACGGTGGGCATCGGTCACACAGTTAGACAAGCGACAAGCTATTGACTACTTTATTTTAAGAAACGTACAAAAGATTTTGGCTCTCGTTTAAAAAAGGAGATAATTATTGTGTTGTAAAATTGTTCATTTCTTATTGAAAAGTAAGCGTCTATCGACCAGACGAGTGATCCAGCAAACTGGCTGCTTAAGAGATGTAGGCCAACACGCGTATCATAGCCAATTCTATCTCTTCTTTATCAAGAATAAAGACTCGTCGACGAACAAACTAAAGAATAGATTTTTTCTACATTTTAAATAACGTGCAATGCTTCGGGGAATAGAAATCTTTCTATATTCTGTTGTTTTGTCTATTTTTAAACCCGTTTCTAAGATGGCCTCAAAGAGCGTCAACAAGATGACGGGGCGGCCTCTAGAGGGCCAAAGCCTGCCGGGGTCGCGGGACTTATTCCATTACCGTGACCCTGGAACGTAAAGGGTTAATGAAGGACACTGTGGATTTTAGTCAGTACAAGTCTGACAGTCCCACCCTCTGTGCCCTGGGTGAGGACTAATTTGATGATTTTACCACGCTAAAAAAAAAGGTGTCATTGTAGCGTGCAGGAAAAACGACTATGTATAGTTCAGTTGCAAGCTCTACTTCCGACTCTCCAATCGCTGACAGTAGGACAGGTGCTTTGGGCTCGCAAATAGCGGATCTTGGCCAAGCCGACACTGGACCTAATTTGTGGGATTGCGGCTGCGGACGACCGTAAAGATAGCTTTAGTGTTAAGGGGAGTTGAGTGTCAGTTTTGTTTTTTTTTAACAAACCTAAGAACAGGGTAACCTACCAATGCCATGGAAAAAGACTTTAAATATACCTACCTACATAATGTAAGCTAATCCACTGGTTGGAGTTTCTTGGGTGTGGTCGGGATAATTAGTGTAACGTGTCAAAGGCAATCAAATTATATTATAATTTTGTTTTAGTGACACCGAGGTATTTCATTGTTAGCATAACAAGTATTTGGGGTGCTAAGACAGGAAACCTCCACGTGCGCCCGTGGACTGGAGTTCCCTCTCGGATACGTCCGGGGGGAAGACCAGTTTTTCGGGCCGGTGCGCCCTGGGATGCGGGCAAAAACTCTCCTTAGGCACTGTGTGCCTAAGGGGTTTCTTTGCCCGTATGCAAATAGCCTGTCGGGTGGACGCTCCAACGCGTGTCCCTCTGAACAGCAGAGGGCACAGCGGCGGAGCGGGCTTGCGGACGGTGAGTAATGGGTATGCTCGCCGTCCGACCAAGGACCAAGCCCGGGTCGGTGGCGCGCCGTGTTTCACGCGTCACCGACGGGGCCCTTTATGGGGCCAAATGCCTGCCGGGGTCGCGGATTTTTCTTAATCCAGGATACCGTGGCCCCGGAACGTAAAGGGCATCCGACGGAACACGGGTGGATTTTAGTCAGTAAGAGTCTGACAGTCCCTCCCGCCCCACCCAGGGCGGGAGGACTCATTTGATGATTTTGCCACCCTAAAAAAAAAAAAAAAAAAAAAAAAAAAAAAAAAAAAAAAAAGCATAACAAGTATTTGAACTCACACACACAAACATCGTGGATCCTGTGGGCTACAAAAATATTAAGGGGAGACACACAGCGAGCCCTCTCAGTTAGAACGCCAACCGTACCAAATAAAAACTATTCGTTGTAAACAAAACAAAGCTATTTTAATTAGTTCGCAATTTGTACAGAATACTATTTTACAAATCGGCTTCAAAGACTTATGGCCGTCCCCACTATCCTAAAGACACCTAAACAAAAACAAGCGCTGTTGGATTTTAAACTTTAGAATCTAAAAGGTTCGGTATTAATTCAAGTGTCTCGTTTGTACTAGTGAAACTGAAGATTAAGCTTTTAAGTGTTTGAACATTTTGTACAATAATATCTGGGGGCACGGTAGTGCAATTCAAGTCAATAATAGACTAATTAAACATACATATAATTATATACATATATGATATATATATATATATACATAAATTTCAATTGACTAGCTCTAATACTTTAGATTTTATTGATATCTAAAATACGCCGATTTCGTCACTGACACTGATGATCATCAAAATGTTTGGCTACTTCCTGAAGTGCTAGAAAGCTGAAATTTGGTAGGTAATCTCAGTTTAGTATACAACCAACAAAAAATTCATAAGCTTACCTATAACTTTCGCCCCCATCCCCTAAAATGGGGGGGGGGGGAGTTTGAATGAGACTTTCACCAATTTTAAAAGCAACGAAACAGCCACGCCATAGATTTTTACTGATATCTAGAATTTGTTAAGTTAGGGTCGGTAGAGTTAGGCCGTGTTAATTCAGAAGCTTGGCTTAACATGAGATCTGATATCTTTTTCACAGGGCATAAATTCTGTGGTCGTCTTGTCAACATCTTACATGAAATGTTTTTGGTGGGATTATTTATTGATAGAAATAGTATCGCTGTTTAAAATTATCTTGTCGTCTCAACGTTTCCCGAGCTATATAATCTAGTTGGTATCCATTTTGAATACTAATACTAATGCTTATTATTTGTTAAGTTTATTTATCTTGAGGCGGGTACGTGCCAGGGTTTGGCCTTGCCTTTATTTCAAAGTCGACTTATCTCCGTTTCCATTTAATTCTTGACTTTGATTGCATCTTTGTATGGACTAATTTAGTTTAATTTGTTTGTGAACTAAGTAGGTGTTAGTGTAAAAGGTAAGTTTTTTTTTTTTTTTTTTTTGCGTGGTAAAATCATCAAATGAGTCCTCCCACCCCGGGCAGGGCGGGAGGGACTGTCAGACTTGTACTGACTAAAATCCACGGTGTCCTTCAATAGCCCTTTATGTTCCGGGGTCACGGTAATGGTATAAGTCCCGCGACCCCGGCAGGCTTTGGCCCTCTAGAGAGGGGGCCCCGTCATCATGCTGACGCTCTTTGAGGCGCGCGTGGAACACAACGCGCCGTCGACCCGGGCATGGTCCGTGGTCGGGCTGCGAGTTGCCCTTTACTCGCCGCCCGCATGCCCGCGCCTACGGTGGCCGGAGATCGTCTTGCGACGTCCGTCGCCGTGGGCGTCCACCACCGCGGGTGGGGCGGAGGGAGGACATTGTCCTCTCTCTCACGCGGCCCGCCTCCTCCTTCGCGAGCATTACTGCTTCGCAGAAGGAGGCGACCGCTTCCCACTCCGTCTCGCCCCGCAGCATGGCCGCAACCAATGCCGGGCGCGAGAGGTCTCCGCCTATCGCCGCCGTGAGGACACGTCGGTGCTCTGCCCAAGCTGGGCAGTCTTGCACCGTATGCTCTACTGTGTCCTCCGGGCGATCTTCGCAGTGGTGACACCCAGGCGTTTCCTCCTTTCTCCTTAGACACAGGTACCTCCCGAAACTTCCGTGTCCGGTGAGGACCTGCGTCATGCGGTAGGTCAGGACGCCGTGACTCCTATCCAGCCACTCCTCAAAGAGGGGTCTTACCGCCGCGATTGCGGCGTGCCCGGTGTAAAAGGTAAGTTAGTAGAATATTAGGTAATCTATAATTATAAAGCACAAGGGTGGGTGCGGTTTTGAGAATTTTCGAAGTGTTGTTTCCAAAACATACAACACAAATCAAATCTGTTGTAAGCCACATAATTTGAAAATAAACGTAGTACAGGCAGTATGAAATTATCTATGTCACTAGTTTCGACAGATAAAAATAACCAAACCAAATGCAAGTACAGAGACGTCGCGGACTGACTACGATTTTAATCGCTTATGACCGCGTAAACTATTGTCACCACTATGGAGCGTCAATAAGATTGAAAATTGAAAAAATGACATTTGTGTTGAAATGTGACGTAAGCTGCGAATGGGCATTTATTTTACTGCTTTTCTTTAGATTATTTAAAATATAGACATAAAATTAAATAATGGTTCGGTTAAAGTTTTAAAAAAATGGAAAACCTACTAAATTCTTAAAAAAAAAACTGTTGTTATCGCTGGAAATACAGAGATCTTCGACGTCAAAGTTTATTTTTGTGCTACAACTTCCCAATTTTTATTGGGAATATCAAACTCTTATTTATTATTCTGTTCGGTTTAAATTCTTCTTTATACCCTTCTCTGTTCACTGTATTTTTCGCGTTGCTTATTTTTATTACATTACGTCATACTCGACGTTCTAAGAAATCAATTTTTGGGAATATGAGATAAGACCGCGCCTTGTGTAGATTTGAGTAACAGAGAAAGATTCTAGCACTACGCCATTGCTTCCTTCACCTAATATTAATAATAAAATACTCTACTGCTTCCGTTCGACTTTTTTTTACGAAAATCCTGTTAACGATAAGATTCATCAAATCGCGATTTAACGTCCAACTTTGATGTAAAAATTAGATGTTGCTCGTCATAATATGCTTAGTCTTTTCTCAATTTTGTTGGTGTCAGCTTCCAAGCTAAAAGTGAAAATGTTTCTATTCTTCAGTCGTCCCATGCTCGGGAAATAAAAAGAGGAATAACTTTGTCAATTTTTTGGTAGAATAGAGATAGAATTATTCGTGATACGCATGCTGGTATTCAGCTGCACGAATTTAGACGGGAAGCCCACAAGTTAAGAACAGGCTAGGCACCTAATGATGGAATATAAAGTGAACACACCCTAACTTGAATGACGTTATCAGGCGATCCTTAATTAAGTTGGACCAAGCTACTCGTATATCAAGTTATCGCCTGTATCCTTCATAGGGGACGGTCTTTAGAGAATTCGTTGGTATATGAAGCTTTTCTCATTAATTTGGCGTCTGTTGAGTTTATTATGTCATTAGTGTGGCGGAATGCTTTCTCAACATATCTACGGAGAGGTTAGGCTAACTTTTAATCAGGATTTTTGTGAGTTGTGAGACGTGTATTGTGTAATCATCAAAATTATTCCTGATTCAAATTCAAATCAAATTCAAATAATTTATTTTTCTTTCTCAAGTAGATTAACAGTTTTAGTGATTGGAGTCTCCTTTTAAGCATAATGTGCCTGTATTAGGAGACTCCGCTCTTCCATAACTAAAAGTACAATAAATTACGCAACAAAACAATATTATGCATAAAAATAATGAAATGAAATGATGTTCTGACTGGAGCGGAAGGTGTCTGCGTGTCGCGGGTTCGATTCCCACACGAAGCAATTATTTGTATGATCTACAAGTAGTTGCTTCGGGTCTGGGCGTTTGTGCATGTGAGTTAAAAAATGATTGTAAACGCACCCACGACATAGGAGAAATTCCTAGTGTGAGGAAACGTTTTTTTTTAAAGGACTAAAACCTACTTTGTTTCTTCTTTTTCAGTGTGGACATGCTCAGAGCATGCGATTCAATTCAGGTCTCAAGGCCCATATAAAAATATTTTAATATAAGATGGACTCAATATTATTCTAAAGTCTCGAGACCTTCCTCACCGGACACGGAAGTTTCGGTAGGTACCTGTGTCGGATAGGGAGGGAAGAAACGCCCGGGTCTCACCACTGCGAAGATCGTCCGGAGGACACAGTAGAGCATACGGTGCAGGACAGCCCCAGTTGGGCAGAGCACCGCCGTGTCCTCACGGAGGCGATAGGCGGAGACCTCTCGCGCCCGGCATTGGTCGAGGCCATGCTGCGGAACGAGATGGAATGGGAAGCGGTCGCCTCCTTCTGCGAAGCAGTTTTGCTGGCGAAGGAGGAGGCGGGCCGCGAGAGATAAGACAGCGTCCTCCCTCCGCCCCGGCCGCAGTGATAGACGCCCACGGCGTCGGACGTCGCGGGACGATCTCCGGCCACCGTAGGCGCGGGCATGCGGGCGGCGAGTAATGGGCAACTCGCCGCCCGACCATGGACCATGCCCGGGTCGACGGCGCGTTGTGTTCCACGCGCGCCTCAAAGAGCTGTCAGCAATCTGACGGGGCCCCCCTCTAGAGGGCCAAAGCCTGCCGGGGTCGCGGTACTCATTCCATTACCGTGACCCTGGAACGTAAAGGGCTAATGAAGGACACCGTGGATTTTAATCAGTACAAGTCTGACAGTCCCTCCCGCCCTTTGCTCCCGCCCTACCCTGGGCGGGAGGACTCATTTGATGATTTTATCACGCTAAAAAAATGAAAGTCTCGAGACCTGTTCAAGATTTCAAAGAAACTTACATACTGATTTTCTATGAAAAATAAATTTCATGAGATACTCATTGGGGAGAAATTAAATTAGGCTCTGTTTTATTTTCGATTTCTTGGAAACCAATAATACATAACATTTATTGTTCAAGTAAATATTATAATATTTTTCCTAGAAACACGATCATTAAGATAACTTCGAAACTACTTTACGTAAAACTTTATAAGTCTGAGATTTTCCCCGTATAGAATTTTCAGGGAAACTCGCATTAATTTACATTACTAATACATATTAAAATATTTTGAAAACACACGCTTAGTATACTCCAACATATCGCGGGAAACTTAAATTGAATTTCTCCCTCGAGATAATCAAAAACATTAAACTTGCGCTGTAACCACTTATTATGGACTTAATTAACACAATAATAATATTTTTTGCAACGATAAATACTGCTTATTATATAGACTAGGTTTTTCCTGTGGCTTCACTCGTCCCTCTTTCCATTATCAGCTCCAAAGTCCTATTTATCTCTATATCAAAATTCTGTAAAATTGTTTCAGTAGATAGTACGCCTACGTAACAGAATAACAAACCTCGTATTCGAGATTTCTAATCTGAAGTTTATTTATACCACAGATAATATTACTTGGAATTCTATGTTTGATGTTTGAGAGATCATACGTGTTCTAATATTAATCTTATTGATTTTCAGGTACTAATTTAGTTTGGTTAGTTGGAGGAGCTCGTGATTAAATAATAGTGGCTGAACAAGTCGCTCTTTAAAGTTATGCTGTACTTGCCGCGGTTGATCTATGGATGGGTTACTATTTAGCACAGCGAGTTTTTTCCTTGCCTCGGAAAGCACGTAAAGACGTTGATCCCAGCTGTCATTTGAGAATTTTGAAAGTCGTCTTACCAAGAGGTAACGTATTACCCAATAACTGGGTTGAGAACATCACATGGGTAGTCTCTTTTAGGCTTTTTTGGAGACGAAGTGGTTTTTGTACCAAAATGTGACGTGACGTGTGAGTTTATATCATCTGTTTCACGCAATAAGTATCAAGATCAAAATGTTTTGTAAGCTTTCCATTCCGGGCCAATGTATATTGAGCCTTAGGATTTCAACTATCGAGCCGGACAACTTTTACGTAACATAGCAGGGTTGGTGCGGTCCTGAATTGCGTAACACACACACGATCACAATTCCTTTTATTTTGGTAATTCAATAGTAATCTTTGCATAATTTTCGTTGGAAAGAAAGCGATTTAAGTGAATAATGAATTTGCATAAACTGCTTCAGATTGTGAATATTGAAGTGTGTTAACCAACGTATAGAAATGTGTTTATTGGTTAATTAAAGAGGCTGTTGAGCCTGAAGGCAAACTCAAACAACACGGTGGGTTTTAATCACTATGGGGCTAACCCGTAGTCGTTTCCGCTCCACCCTGACCGGTAAAGCTCATTCGATAATAATAATTTCTCACCGAACAAAAAAAAGGGATTTCCTAAACCGTTGTGCTTATGGACCTGTCATAAATTTGGCTAACACAAGTATATCCGTTTATCAGTTCATTAAAAAAAAAATGTATAAAGTAGTAATGTTTAAAGTAGTGTTTATTCTGGACTACCTAAGTCAGGCACTGAAAAATCTAGTTCGAATGTTGCCAAGACAACATTTACCAAAGTTATTGATTGCTTTCGTTTCCCTTTGGGAACGTCGAAGAAAACAATCACAGAAATGGAACTAAAAGGAACCTGAAAAATAACTTTAATTAAAGCTAACTTTTAGGCTATTTCTCAGCAAGCGTTCAATCTAGGTAAAATTTTATTTTCTGGAAAAAAGTCGGTAAAAATAGGTAGGCAAGAATAAGAACACGAGCGCGGCTTAAATTTAATCTCAAAAACAACTATACTTTTGTTTACTACACACTTTTTACTTCACACTCAACTACATATTAATACTTTTGTGTTTAGGTTCAAAACAGTGTCTCTAGAAACAACATAACGAGTTCTAAGGTCTCAGGTTGAATTCCCCGAAACGAAATAGGAAGCGGTTGCCTCCTTCTGCGAAGTAGTCATGCTAGCGAAGGAGGAGGCGGGCGCCGTGACAGAGGGGACAGCCTCCAACAACCCAGCCACCGTGGCAGACGCCCACGGTAACAGACGTCGCGAGGCGATTTCCGGCCACCGTAGGCGCGGGAATACGGAAGGCGAGTAATGGGTAACTCGCGGTCCGATCATAGACAATTCCCAGGTCGAAGGCGCATTGTGTTCCACGAGCGCCTCAAAGAGATGTCAGCAAACTGACGGGGTCCCCCCGAAGGGACAAAGCCTGCCGGTGTCGTAGGCCTGTCTCATCAGGTTACCGTGACCTTGGAAAGTAAAGGGCTATTGAAGGATCACCGTGGATTTAGTCAGTAAAAGTCTGACAGTCCCTCCCGGCCCATGTGCCCTGAGTGGGAGGAATTATTTGACATCCAGACCCGGAACAACTATCTGTAGGTACTACAAATATCTGTACCGAGTGGGAATCGAACCTGCGATACGCAGCGCAACCAGTCAATCGCTTAACAACTGCTACAACCGATATTATCATTAGTTGATTCCACACACTCGTGCTAAGGCCCATTGTTTCATAATTATATCAAATGACTAAACATTTGGCATAATTTTCTGCATGATTAACATAAAACAATTGAATACAACGTTGCCTGTTGAAGTACCATTAATTTATTGAAGTGGTAATATTTCACGCGGCCCCACCAAACTCTGATTTCACTTTATTTCATTTAGTGCATTTAATTAAACACAACCACTGAAGTTTGTTTCAATTATTTTGGATGTTCCACTGTGTGTAAATTTTATGGAAAATTATTTCAAATGAATGAACCTTGAGTGAACCTAATTTATCTATGTATCTAATTAATATATTATAAACGCGAAAGTTTGCATGACTGTGTGGATCGTCAGAACGGCTTAACGGATCTTATTTTTTTTTGTGCAGAGATAGGTTATAGTTGCTGCATTAGCATTATTTCAGTGGAATAATTTTTGAGCTACACTCGGCCGAAGTCGCTGGCTACAGTTAAAAATATTATAAATGCGAAAGTTTGGACGGATGGAAGTTAATGGTTGTTAATATTCCATTATAGCTGTCACTGTCAGCATCATTTTGCTGACAGTAACAATACTTGAACTCAGTTGAGGAAATCGCATTTAAATTCCAATATTCGTCTATAGTGTAGCCTACAGACTCACGTCGAGAAACCCAGAGAACACCCGAGAAGCAGGAATGTGAGAGGTTTCTCTAAGTCCCGTAAGTTTTATTAAAAGTCTTGGGCAGATTTTTCGTCCTGAGTCTGTAGGCTACAAAGAAAATAACCTTTTTTTAATATTTCTCGAATAACGTCTTCTCTACTTATTGTCAGAAAATATCATTATGCCGTCTGGTGAACTGATGAAAACACAATAATACTAGACGACCTTCAAGATCAAAATTTATAATACTTAAAAGGTAAGGTTCCTATTCAAAAACAGACAATTACCGGATAATAAACCTGTCTGAAGTCAAACTAATGATAAAATAAGACAGCTTAATAAACGTCTATTGTTCTAAAAACTCGAGCTAAGTCAATTCAGTTGAATCTGAATAGTACTAAAGATATTTCTATAGGGTCTTTGAGTCTTTATCTTTAATTGTCTAAAGCAATAAAATTTTACAGTATGCTGATGACATAATTCATATTGTAAGAGACATGGTTCAACGAAATTTTAGTTAGAAAGTTTTGGGGGTCAAAATGAAATGAAAATAGGTACAGACCTATCTTATAGCGATGTTGATAAAAAATATTTGAATATAATACAATCTAAAGTATAATCTGAATTTATTTTATGTCAGATCTCAATAAAATTATACCACAGCTGGAAATTGTTTATTTGTTTGTTTTGTTAAATTGCTAAGTGAGTATTTCACTCATATTTACTTAGTTATTTTACCTAATTAGAAATCATGACTGTATTAATTTTTCCTGGATATAATAATTAATTTAAAAATATAACTTTTTAGTAATGCATTGAGTTGAGCTAGTTTTAATTCTTTGTTTAACTTTTGATAGCGTAGAAATTTAAAGTCAGCTTGTCTATTCAATATACTAATTACGCGTAATAGATTTTCCTTTATTCTATTACACACGTACAATGTAGCAAAAATACTATGCAGCAAGCTCTTTTTAAAGTTTGCAAAAAAGAAACGGCATTATGTTGTTCTTTCATTCTAGATAACAGTGAGGAGGGAAAGAGAGCAAGAAAAATATAAACACTTCTTTTAAAGTTTACTAGAGATGAAGATTGCAAATTCTTAGAGTTGCATCTATCTTTTTGCTCAGAGTGCATTCACAATTGTATATTGAAAGAACTTTGAATTTGTTTTTAGTTAATTGAAGACCTATTTTTACTGTATACAGGATAATATTATTATAATAAACCTGAGAATTACACGAGACATAATCAATATGTCATTGTCTGTCATTGCTGACTGACATACACTTATAAATCAAGATATTTACAAAAAATATACAACATAAATACTTAAGTCACAATGATAATACAAAAAGACTCACCTGATAATGTGTCTGTACGACCACCGCTCTAAAAACTATGGACGCATCTTGAACTCGCGTCTCTAGTGGCTTTTCCGCAAACTTTGGACACTGACTGTCACAAACTATTGTCCTGCACAAGAACAAAACAACCACCAGCAAATCTCTGCTCGTGAATCTACCCATTGTTGGCCACAACGTTGCTAAACCCATTTTGAACTTTAACATTGTTACATAAATTACATTTTTCTATGGCACGTCCATCGCACGACACTAATTCTCTTCACCCGCCTTTTCCTCTGACGTTTCCTGGCTTGCATTTTTTATCTGTAACAAGGAAATATGTATTAAATTTTCTGTTACTTTGTTCCTTTGAGTAATGAATGGATTAATGTTTTATGAGACGAATTGTTATTAGAGTAGCTTTTCATGCGGCTGCTTTTAGAAAATGGATTTTAATTATTTATTTTTCGGATATTCATTATTCGTACTGTGGGTCTGGTATAACGTTTTATCTCTGAAGCTTTAGAGATATAAGGTGAATTCGAAAAACCAAACATATCATTTCGTTCACAAAATAAATTTTAGTTCCAAAAAAAAAAATCTATAATCGCTAAATTAATGTGCCAGTAGCAATTAATTGTTTTTCAATGCCTAAATAATTTAGATAAATATTAAATGTGGTGGTAATGAATATGGACGTAGAAACGAATTGGAACAAATCTTTATTCATTGAATTAATACGATTATGTTAACAATATATAAATAACTATATTAAGTGAGTAAAACGGAGTACTTTTTGGTTTAACTGTCATATAATAATTCAACAATCCCTTTCAATGTTTTGTCCCGATTCACCCTTTGTTCCTATTCACCTCATTTTGTCCGGAATCTATTGTTTTGTCATAACTTTAAACTAACCATTATTTCTATGCTTTCGAATAAAATGTAGTGATAGGATTGATTGCTTACGATAAAAATTGTGTACCTATTAGATCCAAAATCGTTACCTATAACGTACGTCACTTCTATTTCAGTTAGTCGTGCTATGGCGATAGATATTTTATTACTTTATTTTTTATTTTTAGTGGAATTATTAGTCATATATTCTACATTTGATTTATGTGATCTAAAATACAACAAATAAATTACAAAGAAAACTGGGTAACTAATGAGCATTTCAACCTAACCTTCGACGTTCTTATCACCACTGAATGACGTCAAATTATAATTACAAAAACATGAGTTACGTACCAAACCAAACCAAAGTATTCTAAAAACTACACTTAAATTGGTTCTAAAAACCTGGTTGTTAGAGGCCAAGATTCTATAATTATTTAACAGGAAACTGTAATTTTGAACTTCGTTTAACGTCAAAATTTGACGGTTAAATGGCATACTACCTTATGAGCCTGCAATTTAGGCCGAATAATTAATTTTCTATGAAACTTACCCTATAGTTACGAAAACTTGACAAAATTAAGAGTATGTCGACAATTGCTTGTGTGTTATTATTGCTTTGAGTCCCGTATAAAATCAATTTTAAGTGTCACCTGGTTATAACGTTTCATTTTAATGATTTTTTAATACGATAGAAGTTAAAGGAGTATTTTAGTAATAAACGAAAGCGCCAGGTTCCACTTAAAACAATCTTACGCACTTTTTTATAAATCTACTCCTAATTTTACTAATATTATGAAGAGTAACTTTATTTTCGAACATAACACACGAGGGCTTCAAATTAATATCCAGTCTACCCTCCCACTCATACAATTACAACTTGTATATCGAAACAAAATTAATTCAAAGGGTAACGACAAAAAACATGTAGGTACTTGTTGGCTGTCAACCATGAAGAGGGTACTGTTCAGTTTTCATTGTTTTTGCACAACTTGGGAATTGTAACATAATAATTTAAGAGTAATAATATACGTTAACCGAAAATTTGTTGTGGCTAAATGATTTACCTACAGCTGGTGTGTACTTCGAAGGTTAAAGTTACAATTATCGCTCTGTTAAGTTAGGTCAAAGAAGGAAGCTATAGTCTTACTTATACTCAGTATTGGTTGAATAAATAATGTTTGATTCCAGTAGATGATAATGAGACTAAGCGCTTCGCGTAGATCAGTCGAATTACGTAATATATTATAGACTCAGGACCAGGACGAAGTTCGACTGTTTCGCGTCCTCGTAGAAAGCCCTAAATTTGTACTGGCAGGGCCTATAATTTCGCAGTAGTACCTAAGGACGACATCACTTCTAGTTGGTTGGCAACTCAAATCTGTCGAATTGCGTTGCATTGCGTTAGAAGAAAGCGGGCTTAATTAAAAGAATAGAAAAAAAGACAGTTATAACAAGTTTTTTTTTTTTTGCGTGGTAAAATCATCAAATGAGTTCTCCACAAGTATGTGAATAAAATAACTTATATTCTACATATGTTTTAAAACAATCTGTACATCATATACCCCTTTTGGTTTCAGCAATTACCAGTTGTCTACAACAAACCAGACACAAAGCAAAATGATTCGTAACATCACAAGAGTATAACACAAAACCGATTGAACTAGAAACTAACACAGCCAAATCCTTGTTCACATAATCAGAATCCCTATAACTAAATTTGTTGACAAAGGTATTAGAGTCGATCATTAAACAGGATGAACTCACATAGCATGAGTAATCCTTCAAACACGGCCTACTTAGGAGTCCACATCCTGTTATATGAGCCCTTAAGCTTACAAGAGTGCCACTCCCCTCCGCCTTCTAATATTCGAGGATAAACGAAAATCTTCTTACTGAGGTACTAATAATATAGGTAGTAAGCATTTGTGTAACGAGATCCTGAAATATGTCAAGTGTGTTTGAAATGTTAAGTGTGTTTAAGATGGTAAATGTATTTACTTGTGTTTTAGGGTTGACAGAAATCAAATAAGTACACAATTTTGTACAAGTAAATGTTGGTTTATTTTCAAATTGATTAGAATTTTTTGGGCCATAAGAAGATCGCTTAGCTGTAGGATGACGGAATGATGGGATGGAAACCAGCTATGGATATGCACTGGTTAGAAATAGCGATGGAATTAAGTGACACTGGATCCAGCTACTATAGATATACACAGCTTATTCGAATTCGAAAGTTTCTGCATCTGGCCACTTACAATAGAAAATGAAAAAATAATTATGGAGTTTGAAAATCGAACTCTTTAGGAACTGTCATTATTCACGAGTAGGTAAGTGGCGTCCTTTAAAAAATCGTGTGTCGTTAACAAAATGAATTTAACTAAATAAAAGAAACTATTATTTTATTTATAAAATGAATAGCCGTTTAACTCACACAATTACGTACAAGTAAATACTAAAGGGACAATCCTAGACAACGGTACTAGTATTCAAGACAATTTTCAGCATCGTAATGTACCCAAAACAATCTACCATGAAACCTAAGTACCTATTACAGAGATTACCAACCTTTCCACAAAAGTAGACACGTGGCGTTTATTCCCTTTTACTCTACGTACAATGGTACGTAAGTGTAATGACACTTACACGTATAAAGTATGTAGTATTAATGTATACAAGTTTGTAACGTACGAGTACATTATCAAGTCGATAAAAAGAAAACTAGCAAACTCTGAGATCAAATATTTATCCGGATCTGGCTGTTTGTGTTTTGAAAGTTTAAATGTTTGTAATTGCCGTGGGATACCGACAGAGTAGAATGGTATCCCCCTCTGTACTAGGTGTCGACTGAGAGCCGACTGAGGTACCGGAACCGATTAATTGCGGTATAACCAGTCTAACTAACATAGCTAAAATGGCACAGGGCGAGGATGGGCAGCAGCATCCTCGTTGCGAACCTACGTCTCTGCGATCGCGACCACGCCTGCCCAGAGCGAGGCGATTCTGGGCAAACTCCCCCTAAATGAGTTAAACTAAAAGGACCAGGCCGGACGGCAGCTCCGCTATTCCTGGTTACGGCAGCGGCCTATTTTAAGGGAGGCCGGCAGGGAGGTATTTTCAGCAATGGACGTCTTACCTGTACCGATCGGTACTTAATTGTTTCTTAATAATAGTACCCATTTTGTTAGAATATTACTTGGTATTGCTAGTTTAAAAAAAATAGATACTACGACGTAAAATCTAAGATAATGTATTCTAGTATTCTAGACGCCCTATCATAATGAAGCTCAAACAATCTACAACTCAAACGAAGTACTCCAGAGATAACAAACATTTCCACAAATGTAGACACACGACATTTATTCCCGCTTAGTTCGTATACGCGTACGTATATGGACGTCTTAATTCAAAGTCGTACCAAAGAACCAACTATATCGTAATAGAAGTAGAGGATGTCATTTTGGCAATTCTTTTTACCGACCGTACTTGTGAATACAAACTAGTAGTATATTTAAATACTAGCGAGCAAAAGTAAGGAAACACTTACTCCGATTCCGCGCGATCTTGAATACTCAATAACTACCTAGTTAAGAATAGGACGATTTTATAAAAGGTTTAACTGTTACCTTTTGAATATTAGATTAATAAGCTATCCCAGATCAATTACAAGTAAGTGATTTCACAGTTTTGCTCGCGAGTGTAGGTTGTATGTAAAGCACATATAAATACTTAAAATATAATTTAAAGAAAAACAAAAACACCCGACGGCGTAAAAACTAATTTTAAAAAATACGTGAAAAAATTAACTTAAATAAAAACTTAAAAGAAAGAAACAAGCCCAATAGAACATCAGGAGGAAGCAGAACAGAACGACTCATAGTCGGGGCCCCTTCGGAAGATTTGATTGTTAAAATTTAAATGGGCACTCGAAAGGTTAAGACGAATCGATTGACGTACGAATTATCAAAACCGTCCTACGCATTTGGTCTCTAGAACGACACATAGAAACAAACATACATACATAGACTGATAAACACATTACCCTCCTTTGCGTCGCGCAGTCGGGTAATAAAGAAATTGTCCAAAATGTATTAGGCATTTAAATAAACTTTAACTACTAAAATCTAGTGGTCCTATAATATAATATAACCTACAATAGAGTTACAATCCTAGACAATACTACTAATCTGGACAATTTCTAGCGTAATGAACGTCAAACAGTCTACCATGAAACCTAAATACTTCAGAGATAACAAACATTTCCACAAATGTGACACACGTCATTTATTCCCACTTAGTTCATACGTACATATACGGACGTCTTAAATCAATGTCCTACTAAAGAACCAAGAGACAAGGTTTGATATATCAGCATTATTACTTTAACAAAGGTTGAGGACGTCATTTACCGATTCTGTTTCACTGGCCAAGGAAAATTGATTTATTGCTCGATAAGAATGGCTTGTGATATCAAGGAATACGATCGTTTTTTCAAGAGCATGTTTAGATTTTCTTTTGAAGAGTCAGTGATAAAGTGAGCCTTTAGTGGGGTTTAAGGACCATGTTCTTTGAGTAGGTAAAGATGATAGCTTTCTTAATAACTTTTTTTATTTCATTGGAATGGGTTGAGTATGTCATGTACTCTGTTTAATACTGGTTTAAGTCTCAAAGTTTGTGTTTCTAAAGAAAATCATTGGAGAAATTCTTTACATTTACGAAATTGTATTTTTTATTAAGAATGGTAACAGAAGCGCGACCTCATGTTTTAATTCTTTCATGTCTATTCTTACAGTTCATCTTTGCTATCTCAATGAATAGATGAATAGATAGACGTTAGTCAATCACGTCGGAACGGCTAAAAAGTTCTTAACGAATTTTGGAACAGACATAGGTAGGTAATAGTCTGAAGTAACACTTCGGATACCGCCTATCCTGATGTTAAGTTCCAGCGGAATATTTTTGAGAAAAAATATTCCACTGGTGATACGGCGGTGAAGCCACTGGCAACTACAAAATATTGCTTCACATTGAAAGACTTATTTTTCTGAATCAAAAAGAAAGTTTATAATAATATTTATTTTTAGAAAAAAAACCAAAACAATTACGGTAATGCCGTAGGCGTAGGAAAATCCATTAGGGTAATTTATAGTACACATATCAACTCGGAAAGGGATTGTCACCGTATCGCCTTACCTTCAAACAGGCGCTAAGCGACAACCAAACCTAAGCACGTAGCCAAAGCGGATTGTCAGGTCCGATACGCTTAACTCGCCCGTTGCGCTTAACGGACTAGCTGACTGCTGGTTAACCTCGCTCGCACCAGCACGTTGATTGTCAAGCGTAAGAGCGTAGACGGTCAAGTATTGGTTGACGACGTGCCACATCGTGGATTATGCTTGTCCCGAGGCTATTAGCGTGCTTTTAAGTAGAGTTTCATAAAAAGAATACTTATTACGGCTCTAGTTGGTACAAACCCACTACACTATTCCCAAACCACTGCAACTCCTGAAACAGTGGCAACCACCAGAAAAGCGCCGAGACAATGAAGCTGGACGTGCCCCGGAGAACAAATTTAATAGTCTTGGTTGGTCATTTCTTACAATGTAATTGATCAGAAAAGAATAATGGAGGAGTAGGAAAAATATGTTTCCACTTCCCCCCATGCAAGCAGGAGACAATAAAACGAAGCCAATAAGCACAAAGAGACATTACAACTGGGAGAAGCCCAGTTGCCTAGCACCACGGGTAGAAATTACTACTAATATTAATAATGGGTCCTAAGTTAAGAGCTGCAATATTTGATTCCAATAATAGGTACCTACGACAAAAAAAAAGCTAGTTGGTACAGTTACGATCTGTTTCTTAGTTCATATACTGCGTCATGTGACCCTCTCTCGTCTCGTCTCGTATACGCTTGTTTTACTCTGATTTCTTCCTAAGCTTCTCAAAAAGTAATCTAAAAAGATCCCACATCAAATAACTGCTATGTTTTCTCCAAAAATAATAGAGAAACATAATATTTCCATTTAATAATAAAGTAGGAAGCAATCACATCTTCGGATTCAATGACGAAGCCAGAAAAAATGAGAAAATAATTTTTCGTATATTATGTTACCTTTCTTAGAAACCATAGGAAAAGTTACTATACTATTATTCTGAAAATATTTAATTGAACCTCGACATAATTAACGGAAATTATTTGATTGGGTTGAAGGACACGTGGATACATAATAACAGCTACACGTGTTGATCAAGGATAAGGCTGCGGTTCCACTGATGCGGAGCGGAGCAGAGCAGAGAGCGATTCACCAATTAAATGGTTTAAAATCCACATCTCTTCTCCACTCAAGCCTTGTGATTCGCGGCACAGCTCGTCTCCGCTCCGCCTCAGTCGCAGCCGGCCGCGGTTCCACTGAAGCAGAGTGCATCAGTGCGGAGAAGAGCTGAGCTGTGAAAAGTGGTAGGTGTTTCCACTGAAGCGGAGCGGAGAGGAGAGGGGTGGAGCGGAGCGGAGCGGAGCGGAGCTGGTTAGAGCGTAGAAGAAGAAGAAGAAATAGAAGAAATAACATTTATTGGTACAGACACAGGGCATCGTAGCTGCTTTGCCTATCCTATTGATAACTAAATTGAATGAATATACGCGTGAGTGATAATGTGACGCATGACGTCATATTGGTGCTTTCACAGCTTCACCCTTATCGTGGTCCCTTAGTACTTAAGAGTCCCTAGTTACACAGTTACTGGGTGGTAAAGCCCAAATAGGCAATGGCTCGATGTACAATCTGGTACTTATTCAGCTGGTAGTGGGTGGATTGGAAGCCAACCCGTCCATAGTTGGGAATTTTTTGCGACAGTGAGTATTAAATAATCCCAATAGGAACATTACTTTCAAAGCTTTATTTTGGAAATAAAAATATTCGAAGCACGAGCAGGATTTGAACGTCAGAAATGGATTGAAGATTTCGACGTAGTAGGCATGAACCTCGATAGCTCGTTTGGAAAGAGCGTCGGATGTACTGAATCCGGAGGTCGCAGGTACAAATCCTGCTCGCGGTTCGAATTTTTCTTTCCAAGCAAAGCTTTGAACTTCGCGACGAATGCGGATATTTTGTTACAAAATATTACAGTACCATTAGTTTGCATGCTTTGTATTACAGTGATAAAAAAAAAACAAAAATTACTATCATCAGAGGGGGTTGGGTTTCGACTTCCGACGCAACATCATAGAATAATTTTATTGACAGAATTGAACAAGCCTCCTTTTAAAGTTTTTACAGACCGAAACCGGATCGGGGAGAATTCCCGCTGCCCCGACAAGTCGAGGCGCGGCGGGAAGAGGTCCGGCGCGATCTCAGGGCAGTATGGAGGGAACGACTGTCGCAACCGAGGTTCAGGCACGCTGCAATCGCGGCGGTAAGACCCCTCTTTGAGGAGTGGCTGGAAAGGCGTCACGGCGTCCTGACCTATCGCATGACGCAGGTCCTCACCGGACACGGAAGTTTCGGGAGGTACCTGTGTCGGATGGGGAGGGAAGAAACGCCGGGGTGTCACCATTGCGAAGATCGCCCGGAGGACACAGTAGAGCATACGGTGCAGGACTGCCCTGCTTGGGCAGAGCGCCGCCGTGTCCTCACGGCAGCGATAGGCGGAGACCTCTCGCGCCCGGCATTGGTCGAGGCCATGCTGCGGGGCGAGACGGAGTGGGAAGCGGTCGCCTCCTTCTGCGAAGCAGTAATGCTCGTTAAGGAGGAGGCGGGCCGTGAGAGAGAGAGGACAGCGTCCTCCCTCCGCCCCACCCGCAATGGTAGACGCCCACGGCGTCGGACGTCGCAAGACGATCTCCGGCCACCGTAGGCGCGGGCATGCGGGCGGCGAGTAAAGGGCAACTCGCCGCCCGACCATGGACCATGCCCGGGTCGACGGCGCGTTGTGTTCCACGCGCGCCTCAAAGAGCGTCAGCACGATGACGGGGCCCCGCCCAAGAGGGCCAAAGCCTGCCGGGGTCACGGGACTTATCTCATTACCGTGACCCCGGAACACAAAGGGCTATTGAAGGACACCGTGGATTTTAGTCAGTATAAGTCTGACAGTACCTCCCGCCCTGCCCGGGGTGGGAGGACTCATTTGATGATTTTACCAAGCTAAAAAAAAAAAAAAAGACCGAAACCGGATACATTGTACACAATGATGACTTTATTAGAATCAGACTAGTTGAAAATGAAAATACAATAATTATACCTCTATTGAACATAAAGCTTAGAGTTTTACTAAATTCAAGAGGACGCCAGTTTAGCAGTAGCAGAAACGTTATAAGCTGATAATACAACAGATAAACAAACAGATCCAGAAATAAAGAGAATCGAATAACAGAACTTAATAACAAAGCTATACAGATTTGAACCAAACAACAAAACATTGTATTCACAAACAATAAAGGAAAATAGCTGGTCATATTTCTGAAGAAGAAAATGAATACGATGAGAATGTATGGACAGATGATATCGTTGGTACCGTTAAAACACAGCTCAGCATATTTCTCGGTACATTAACCACTTGAGTTATATCCAAACAAATGATCTGACGGAGCCATATGGAAGGAAATTAAACTAACATTTTTCAACATTAGGACGAGTTCAGAGGTTAAGAGTTGTGGGAAAAGAGGGGTGTGTCTGATGCCAGTAATTTGTTTTGAAACATGACAGGAGGGTGCTTTGTTTTGGTTTGAGGAAAATGGTGTTGAAAGTAATCGTAAACAATTTTGTATTGGTGCTTTTATGAAGAAATAGGTTGTCAGTACAGACAAGACAAGACAAGAAGACAAAAAGTAACTGTAGTAACAGTCCCACTCCACCCAGGGCAGGAGTCATTTGATAATTTTCTAACCTAAAAAAAGGTATTTCATAAAACCACTCAAATGTTACTTATTTTTAAACGCATTAACGCATGCAACGCGCATAGTAAAGATGATTTTTATTAATCGTTAAAACGTTCAAATGAGTGAATGGAAGATTCAGCTTCTGAGTGTGAGTTGCGATAGCCTATGTAACTACGAGTCTGGAGTATTTATCCAGAAGACAAGGTTTTAAATCCCACTCGCAGCTGAATTTTTCTTTCCTCAAAAATCATTTTCACTCAAATTTTGTGGTTCAGATACCAACATTTATTTATTGAAACCGTCGTTTTATCGTCTCTACACTGAATATTCCACTCCAACGTTTATTTAATTTTTGTTCAGTTATATAAAAACAATTTCATAATAAAAGAAAACCTAAAAGTACAAAAAAAAACCTAATAAAAAGTAACAGAATCTCATCCCTCACAATGCCACTAAAACCACACTCAGGTTCATCCCATGTCAGGCCCATTTTTTCTTTTTTCCTACTTAAAAAACGACGCGTCGAGTCCTACACGGAAAATTAAGCCCGCTAATTCCAAAACGCTGACTTAACGTATCCGAACACACCATTATAAATGGAGTGATTTAACTGGATAACAGACCTTTTCAGTGTAAATGTGAAAAGGGTTTTTGAGCAGGCAGTTTTCGTGCGGAACATATGGTTCTGGCGCAAAAAAATGCTGCGAAAATTAGTTGAGAATTACTCCAAAGGAAGTTATTTCACAGTAAATATGCTTTTATCCTCGGATGAGACAGAGAGTAATAGTCCGTATAATATTATATTTAATAGTAATCTTCTGTTGACTACATCTTATTGAATCTATTTTTAGATAATTGGATATTACAAGCGAATAATGGAAGTTCTTATAGGATTTCATGGTCCGGAGAGCTCGCCGTCTGAGTAATTATGGATTTTCGTTTATTCCTTTAAACAATTTATTGATAGTCCAATGTAATACATTGGTATATGACCTGAATGTGATTTAGAGGTTATTGGATGACAATCGATCTATACAAGTTAAAATAATATAAAAGTAACCCTAAAAGAAGGTACTAGTTAATTATCTCCCTAATTAATTACTAACCAAAATAAAATAACAGCTATTTATTTTATTTTATTAATAAACCTGGGCAAGGCCTCCCCAATATGTCCGCCACTAAGCCCAGTCTTGAGCTTATCTCATCCAGTCTCTCTCATTTTTTCATAAAGCGGTTCAACTAAATTTTTATCATTCATGAATATATCATGAATAATAAAGATACAACAAAAACTATAGACCTCAAATAAACAGATTTCAGACAGACTCTCAATACTAAAACGATAGAAAAAGTCAATGTATCATACAAATTGAATACAAACAAAGACGCTTGAAATCCCGAGTGTGAAGAAGATCTGAAGATACCCTTCAATCTGACCTTCATAGCTTGGGATCCGAAACAAGACCTTTTTGTAATAAGAAAAAGGTTTCATATATGAGTTATGGAATAATCTATGAAGTGTGGATAGGGCTGATGTAGGTGTAGAAGCTTTGGTTGAATGATTAAGAGTCAGGTTTTGATAAAGTATTTCCTTTTTTTTGTTTGAATTATGGAATGGAACCTAATATTGGCTGGTAGGTTATAAAGAGATTGTTTGATAAGATAATTAAAACAGAAAATGAAGAGAAAGAAGTGCGATGTAGTTTGGCTAATGATCTAGATTCTGACAAGATTGCTGATTTAAAAATATTTACAACTGAACAGAACTATGACATCTATTTTCATAGAGGTAGAACATGAATATCGATAACGATGACTTCGACTTGATATTTCGGGCTTCATGTTGAAATTATAAATTATACATTTCTGTAACACCTATGTACGTACACATGAATGCAATAAAGAATTTGAGTTTGAGTTTGAGTTCATGTAAATTTTGAGAATAAAACTACTATTGAGATCCACCTAAAGATACTTCCTATCTCTGTAGTCGGTGCCTCAAGACTGAGGATCGTGATTAACCTCGGAGTTGCATCTGGAGTGGATGATCTCCATCGAGTTCTGTCAAGCGCATTCCATATCACCTTGTAGAATTTAACAATTTGACTTCTTTGTACTTAAAGGTGCTTAAAGGCACAAACAAGTCAAATCTAATACAAAACTCATCATTTACCTAGCCTTTTCCCAACTACATATATTGGGGTCGGCTTCCAGCCAAACCAGATGCAGCTGAATAATTGAATATCAGTATTTTACATGGAGCGACTCCCTATCGGACCTCCACAACCCAATAACTGGGTAATACGATACCCCATACGACCACGATACTGGTGGTCAGACTTTCGAGCTTCTGACTACGATTAACGACTGTCAAAGAGCTACAAATGACAGCCGGGAAAAACGGCTTTACGTGCTTTCCGAGACATGGAGGAAACTCGCTATGACAGATGGTCCACAGACCACAGACCAAGCTCGGCAAGCGCGGCTTAACCCGGAAGATTTAGCCATGAGCTCCTCCAACTCAAATCTCAGTCAAAACTAAGATCCCAAATAGCAACGATGGAAACGATAACGAACAACAAAATCACACAAACATTATTCCAAGCTTCAAAAGTTTAACTCAGCATGCACAAAGAAGATTTTCTATACAATGTAAAATAGGTATAACCCTTAAGGAAACAACAGTCTTTGGTGTTGCTCGTAGTTCGGTATAGAATATGTTAATGTTCCTTGCGACAGGTGGCGTTGACTCTGAATGTTCTCATATCTTCATACATTCAGAATTCATATATTATTTTAGCACCAAGCCTTTCTCTTCGTCGTTCTTTGTAATTGGTGAGACTTTTTGATGGGGCATTTACGTCTATGGATTCTGTTAAGGCAGATTCGTAATCTTGTGAAATATTAGGTGTATGTTTTCCTGTTATATTGTTTATCGCTTGTACTCGTATTCTGTTGTTTCTTACTAAAATATTAGCGCCGCTTAAAAAGTAATGCAGATCACAAACCTTTCGATAAGGGGTAGAATTTGTCATTGTTATCTTGCAGTGATGGCAAATACCATCGTATTTCAAATTGTTAAATTATATTTGACTAGCTTATGCCAAAAACTTTGCTTGCCATAAAGTTAAAATATTTTTACGAGAACATTCAGTTATTTTTTCCTTAAGCGACAGAATGTTCTGAATTAGTTCAGGAATTCTGCATATAATAACCCTCTAATATCCAAACTTTACACCTATTACATTAAAATTGTATCAACGTTGACACCTTCACTTAGTTCACGGCCAAACTCATGCATAACCAAACAATATGAGAACATCCAAGGATAATCTCTTTGGTTACACAGCTCTCTTACGAACTACGCATGCGTCCGTCCCGAAACCCTTATCAAAACTAGTTCTAACAAACAATATACCTGTGTACGTTCTAATTGATGTAATCGGGGCAAGTGCCCCGTTATCACATTAATTGTTCCCTAGTCTACGTTTATCAGATCGTGAATAAGTGATCATCTCCTATTATGGGTCTATTAGCTGATGGGCTATGTCTAAGGTCGATAGATTAGGATCGTTTACAAGAGCAAAGTTTGTTGTTTGGTGGTTAATGGGGGGTAGATTGGGGGCAATGGTTTTGTTGTAAAGTTGGTGGGTCACCTCTTTAGGACATAGAAATAACAAGAACGTTTGCTTGAGAAGCTGAGTCATACGTTTGTGTATTTACGATGAAACTGACAGTTTAAATATGCTGAACGGTATCCAGGATTTTTTCACCCCTTTTTTGTTTTAATCATCATCTGATCATTTTTTGGTGCTTTTAAATCATCTCATAAATCATCAAATGATGACATCCAACACTGGGTGGAACGGATTTTGTCAAACCTAACTTGATTTTTAAAGAATTTTCATCGGATTCCTGGCTTGTGTTTTACAACGAACAACTGTCTCAAGTTTCTGACTAAGGCCATAACCTATCGCCTCCTTCTGCGAAGCAGTCATGCTCGCGAAGTAGGAGGCGGGCCGCCTGAGGGAGAGAATACCGTCCTCCCTCCACCCCAGCCGCAGTGGTAGACGCCCACGGCGTCGGACATCGGCAGACGATCTCCGGCCACCGTAGGCGCGGGCATGCGGGCGGCGAGTAATGGGCAACTTGCTGTCTGACCATGGACCTTGCCCGGGTCGACGGCGCGTTGTGTTCCACGCGCGCCTCAAAGAGCGTCAACATGATGACGGGGCCCCCCTCTAGAGCGCCAAAGCCTGCCGTGATCGCGGGACTTATCTCATTACCGTGACCCCGGAACATAAAGGGCTTATTGAAGGAGAGTGGATTTTAGTCAGTCTTCTGTTCACAAGTCTTCAGTTCACAAGTCTGAACGTCCCTCATGCCCTGTCCGGGGTGGAAGGATTCATTAAAATTTGATGATTTTACCACGCTAAAAAAAAGGCTTTTACCCATAGAGGGCAATCCATCCAGGCGATACAATCTCATATCGGATCAGAACGTATGCGATCACTGGTAAGGCATGCGATCACTTCAACGACGCGCCGCTAGTGAGAAAGCATATTAAGTGATCGACTACCCTTTGGCAAATCAATAGTAATGGATCAGATTACTAATTAACCGTTTTGTGTTTGAGAAACATATTATCGTTATCTTTTTCTTTTTAAACAAATAGATTTTATGACTTCGGTATTGTAGTCATAGTTATTATTAATCAAAGAGGAATACATAGTTTTGCTTTTTATATTATATATTAAAAAAAACACGGAAATATAAAAATCATTTTTCTTAAAAATACAACACTGAACAGAGAAAGGGCCTACCGTAAATTCAAGATTTCATTCAATAATAATACTTAGTAGCTTTCATCGTAAAATAGCTTAAAATGTAATACAATTTCAGAATATTCAATTTGGAATATTTCTTGAAAGCGAGTCCGTAATTGGAGGATTCCGGGCAAGGTCGAAACCTGACCGCAGTCAGTTTTCTATTCCGCATTCAAATTATTATTTATTCTGTATTTGAAATCTGTTTTCTTATGCTACGGAAATAAATCGCTCTTTCTATATTACTAAAGTTGCTGATTATATGATTAAAATTAGCATGCTTAACTTAAATACCTAAACTGATGTTTAGGTATCGTCGAGCCGCTCTACTCACGGTTTCAAGTGTCGAATAACGAGCCCTCCTCGAACCCTATAGAAATCCCTTTGAGTTTGTCATAAAACTGGCAATAGGCAAGCGCACAGTTGAGTACGAAATCAATCTATCAAAGCGCGCTCGTTCGAAGCTTGTACGAGTAAGTCGGTCCGCACTACACGAATTTGCGCTCGACTCGTGCATCGCTCGTGTTCGGGTAGTCTAGTGTAGACCCACCTTTAAGCTGCGTCTGATTAAATAAGAAACCGACCCCAGCATAGTATAGACAAGACTAGTCAGCTGATGAAGAATGTTCTTTAGGTAGCAAGATTTGAAGGGACTGAATAACACTTAAAATACTCGTATATAGACGTTTTTACCACGACAAAACAAATACGAGTCGGTTTAGTGTATTGTAGTGTAGAGGCATAGGGAAATCATATTCATCATCAGCCTATAAATGTTCCCACTGCTGGGACACAGGCTTCCTCTCTGAGAGAGGGAGTGGGCCGTAATCAACCACGCGGGCCCAGTGCGGGTTGGTGGATGTCACAGTCTTCGAATTTTTGGTTCTAGGACATGCCGGTTTCCTCACGATGTTTTCCTTCCCCGTTTTGAGAGCAGTGGTGATGAAATATATTACCTACACAAAGTAATGCGCCTGGCTGGATTCGAACCCACGACCTATAACTCGTAAGTCGGGGCCGATACCACTGGACCACCACTGCTCTCCTCATAGGGAAATACCACTTTACTTTCGAGCCAAATTCCATTCCATCATTATGAGAAATCAAGCCCGACATGTCGAATCGGTCGAGGCCATGCTGTGGAGCGAGACGGAGTGGGAAGCGGTCGCCTCCTTCTGCGAAGCAGTCATGCTCGCGAAGGAGGAGGCGGGCCGCGAGAGAGAGAAGACAGCGTCCTCTCTCCGCTCCCCGTCGACGGCGCGTTGTGTTCCACGCGCGCCTCAAAGAGCGTCAGCAAGATGACGGGGCCCCCTCTAGAGGGCCAAAGCCTGCCGGGGTCGCGGGACTTATTACATTACCGTGACCCTGGAACGTAAAGGGCTAGTGAAGGTCACCATGGATTTTAGTCAGTACAAGTCTGACAGTCCCTCCCACCCTGCCCTGGGTGGGAGGACTCATTTGATGATTTTACCACGCTAAAAAAATCATTATGAGAAATAGAATACCGTTTGGAAACTATGTTCTTCTTTTACTTCATCAAACTCATTCTGCCACATTGATAATAGGGGTACACTACGATAATACGAAAAACTTTATTCCGAAATTCATAAACACGTTTTCAAAATACCGATTTTCATAATTCCGAATGGTTCAAAATTCCTAATATAACAACTCCGATTGATCACTATTCCTATTTTCATAATTCCGAAATTTCAATATTCCTAACGTTTATAATTACTATTTTCAAAATACCGAGTTTCAATAGACCGAATATCAAAAAAACCGAATATCAAAATTCCCCGCTTCGCGGGGCTCCTATTTCTGTGAGCATGGTTTAAAGTAATGGTTTAAAGCACGAAGGGGATGGCGGGGTCTTTCAGACCCCGCCATCCCCTTCGAACCTAACCTGTCCGAGTCGGGGTACCCCAAGTCCCGAGCTCGCTTCGCTCGCTCTTGGATCCTAAGTTCTCCTAATAACAATAACAATCCTGAAGGCAAACAGTGAAAGTTAAGAGGATACGCCTCGCTACTCCGCGCCTACACAGGCTTAAATAACACTCTAGGAGTACGGTAGACAAAAGTACGTGGAGCCGGTTTTGCAGCAATTCGTTTCTGTCACTTACTTTGTAGAATGAGAAACGAAATTCCGATTTTCAATATTCCGAAAAAATCAGCTTATTCGGAATATTGAAAATCGGAATTTTGTTTTTCGGAATGAGAACTCATCGAGCATTACATTTTTTGAATATGTGAAAATCGGAAAACGAATAAATCGGATATGCGACTTTCGGACAAATAAATTTCGAGATTCTTAATAGGTAATAGATTTGTAATTTTTAGGTATTATGATATTCGGAGTTTTGAAAATCGGAATATCGAAATTTGGAATAAAATATTTCGGAGTATTTGGGTGTTCCCTGATAATAGACCTCCTTCCACTCTTCAGGACATCGAGCCCTGTGTAACCAATTTGAGCCTAGGATCCTCTTTACAACGTCCTTCCAGGACATTTGTGGTCTTCCTTAGGCGCTTTATGCCCACGACAAGCACTTTTTAATTATAATCAAAAACATGTTATGTAGGTAGTAAATAATAAATTCATTCGTAAAAAAACATTCATTTGTTAAAAAAATCTTACGTATTGTACTAAATCACAAAACAATCGTTTCTACCGAAAAAAATGCTCGTTTGTATTTAAAACAAATATTTTGTCTGTTACTGACATTTTTATTCATGTGCACGCATGAATATTTTTAATTGCTATTACTAGGCTGAAATATTTTAACTAAAACACTATAAAATTTAAATAAAAAAAATGATTGATGCCGGAAGCAAAATATGTTTTCATCGTACTGCACCATAATATCTATATATTATTTTGGAAATAAAATTGCCGTGAATATTATTATTATTCTGTAAATGGCTGAGTTTGTTGTTGAATAACCCAACGTATACTTGATGTGGTTAATTTTCGGATGGATGGATGTTATTAACATTACTTGGCACTAGAATCCAAAGGACAAGTGAAGGAATTAGTCACTATGACTATGACAGTCCCTCCCGCGCCATTCAGAGGGGGAGGAGAATTTCGATGATATCCCACAAAAAAGCACAACATTTTTTTTAAACGACATGCTATCTCTTTGTGACATATTTAATTTAATTTTTTTTTTATTCAGGATTTCGGCTTCAATAAAATTTAAATGTCATCCCCAATAATGTTATTAATAATTTAAACTTTTACTATTATATCCATTTTACCAATAAATGTTTTCAGCCTTTATACGTAAACATCATTTAGATATCTTTATCGATAATAAATATATTGTAATTGCTGACAATAACGACCCTTTTTCGGTTTTAATTGTCGAACCAATAACTGTATCAGATTTGGCTAATACGCTATCTACTGGACTAATTGGAAAATTCTTGGAATGTTTTTAGTTTATTGTGAATATAATAAAATTTTACTTGTTTTTTTTTTTCATTTATGATAAAGGAGATTAACATTTTTATTTTTTGGTATCAATTTTATTTAGCGATTTGTTTTTTTTTAACTGGTTTCATTATTATTTTATTCGCAGATTAATTTTTATATTAAGTGGTTATATTTAGATGAAGACTTGTTCTATTGAAAATTATTGTATTGAATATTTATAGTTACTTAAAAAATATCTTGCTTGGGTCTTCAAATGCTTCACATTGTGATCCACAATGTACTTATAGACCTTAGTTTTTATTAGGTATGTTCAAACCGAATGTTCAATATTCAAACTCCACCCTATTCTTTCATTTGCCTTTCAGACACACTGTAACCTCTGAAAACTTTGCAAGTTCATTTATGAAACCTTTTTTGGTGTGATAAATCATCAATGAGTCAATACGCTTCTTTTTTGCGTTTTAAAATCATTAAATGAGTCCTCCCGCCCAGAGTGGGGCGGAGACTGGGAAGGGACTGTCAGACTTGTACTGACTAAAATCCACGGTGATCCTTCAATAGCCCTTTACGTACCAGGGTCACGGTAACCAGGTGAGACAATCCCGCGATCTAGGCAGGCTTTGGCCCTCTTAGGGGGCCCCGTCAGATTGCTGACAGCTCTTTGAGGCGCGCGTGGAACAAAACGCGCAGTTGACCCGGGCATTTTCCATGATCGGACCGCAAGTCACCCATAACTCGCCGCCCGCATGCGCGCCTACGGTGGCCGGAGATCGTCTTGCGACGTCCGTTGCCGTGGGCGTGTCCCGCGGCGGCTGGGTCGTGAAGTAGACGCTGTCCTCTCCCTCACGTATCCCGCCTCCTCCTTTGCTAGCATGACTGCTTCGCAGAAGGAGGCGACCGCTTCCCATTTCGTGTCGCCCCGCAGCATGGCCTCGACCAGTGCCGGGTGCGAGAGGTCGCCGCCTATCGCCTCCGTGAGGACACGGCGGTGCTCTGCCCAAGCGGGGCAGTCCTGCACCGTATGCTACACCGTGTCCTCCGGGCGATCCTCGCAGTGGTGACATCCAGGCGTTTTTTCCTTTCCAATGCGACTTGGGTGGAAACGGAAAGGACTGTCAGACATGAATGACTGAAAGCCACCTTATCCCTACAAATGCCCTATGCATTCTTGGTCCGCGTTAACCTCTTAAGACATTACCACAACCATGGAAGACCCTTTTTTATCGTGGTAAAATCACGTCCAGGGCGGAGCTTGAGGGAGCCTGGTAGACCCTTACAAAATACCTTCCTATAATAAATGGATATTAATACAATACGATGAAATACCATCGTTAAACCGTTTGCCGGATCACGAGTATTGTCTACATATAAACTTTGCAAGGCGAAATTCCGATAACTCTGGTCTTTAATAGATAGGTTACTCAATAACTTGGAACAAGAAAATCTATCGGATTCTGGCCGAAATATCCCGCAACTGTTGAGGTTTGTATTCGGTAGACCTGTATTGGTAACAAATTACGCTCTTCCAGGAATTTTGCAACTGATTCAGTAGTCTGTTGTGTTTCACTTATTGTGGGAATACAATTATAGTAGCTCTAGGTAGATTTTCCTTCTTAAAAACCAAAAAGGCATTTACTCAAAACTGAAAAAAAAGAGCGGTCTTGGCGGATTTAATTTTGTCACAACTGCTCTTAAAACGGTGAAGGAAAACATCGTGGGGTAACTGGTATGTCCTAGAAGCAAAAAATCGAAGACGTAACATCTGCCAAACCTCACTAGGGCCCGTTATGGGCCTACCACATGCACAAGCTTCAACCTATGCTCGTTTTGTTTTACCAAAGAGAGTATGAAAATTAAAATTCCACACCGCTTTTAAAAACACATATCAAAGCTAAGACTTATACAATACGATGGAAAATGTAATTTATATCGTAAGTTAGGAATAAAATATTCACAAAGCTTTTTAATAACATTCAATTCAATAACTTTTTCAATTATTTATCAAAATGCCAACTTTTACAATAGCATACGTATAAACGTTTTGTGATTACAATTTGGTTTTCGAATCAGTTTTTGTTTTGTAAATGCCGCTTTGGATTACAAAGGAGCCGAATTTTGAGAATAATGAAGTGTTTTAGGGCTAGCACGATTGTTGATACCCTTTCAACTTTTGTTATTTAATTTTGATGTTCCGACGACAAATTCTGTGATAATCGATTTTATGAAACTGAGTAATGTCGAATTCTGTCGGCTGAATTTATCAACAGATTAAAATTACGGTTCCTATTAATGAAATTTTGGTTTGTTTTGTTTTGCGTGTGTTTTCTTGAAGCTATTATTTACTAATATTAAATTTCTATCACGTCAGAACGCCTGAATGAATCTTGATAAAATACTTAGTACCTATATAGAATAGAATAACAAATAGTTTACTGTGATAAGCCGTTTGCAACAGCTACTATCTCAATAGTAAAATAAAAATCTTCCAGGATGACTTCCCTTAACGATGATGAAACATGCTTCAAATGCCATTGTATTGTTTAGAAGATTTCTTCATTGTCTTAGGACGTATTCTCGTTGATCCTAGTAGTCGCTTGTAAACTATTCATTTTAAGTCAAATCAATCTCCCAACTTCAAACTCTTAAAAATAAAATAAGTATTTTACCAAATACAAGACGACAAAAAGTCACAAGTACATCATTAGCGTCCGATCCTCACACCGAAGCGAACTTTCATAATACGTTTATTGCTCTACGAACGAAATTCGCCCAAACTGTTCTACCCAAGTTGTATAAACTTTGATGGAGAAGGTGCTGTAACAAAAAAATCATAAAACCCTTTCTGCTAACTCGTTGGATTACAGTTCACAATACTAAAGTTGGTCTGTGGAAATAAGAGAACAGTAATCAGTTTAAAGATAAGAAAATACTGAGTATTTCATTCGCCATTTTTATTTTTATTTCAATCCGGTTGTGTTTTTGAAAGAAGTAAAGTTGATCGTATTTAGTTTACTTTAGGTGGCTGTATGTGGATTGTGGAATAGCAAGCGTGCATTGCAGCGGAAAGTCTTAAATTAGAGAAAGAATAGATCTTGTAAGAAAATCAGCCAGCCAGTTCTTCTTGAATGATTGTTGTTTCAAGCCGAAGGAACTACGGTGTAAACACGCATTTCTTCGAAGATATTGACCTTTTAAATGTAGGCACAACAATGTACGAATGCTGGGCAGTGAAAAAGATAGATAAAGTAAGGAATGAGTTTATAAGGGGAAGTTTGAAAGTGACGCCTGTTACAGAAAAAATGAAAGGGAATCGTCTGTCTTGATGAGACTCACGTGACTAAGAGAGACGATGATGAAATGTAGGCACAACGTTCCTTTCAAGTTTGCAACTTTTTCACACCCTCAAAGAGAGCGTAAAAAAGTTGCAAGGTTGGAAACGCGCAAGCAATACCTCTAGTGCCAGGCATCCATTGGCTACGGCGCGGGCGGGGCGGCGCGGCAACCGCTTTCTATCAGGCAGGACATAATGTGTATTATTAATTTGTGTCATTTATTTCGTTAACCAAAAATGCTTAAAAACTGTTTTAGCGAAACTTTCAAATTAAACAGCAAATAATATAAATAGAACAAGCGATCATTGTGCCGATAGTCGTGCCGGCCCATGGTTTAATTGCCAAGAGCCTCAATCAACATATAAGAAGGCTCTCGTTAGGCAACTGGATCAAGAGCCTGATTCAGAAAGCAGTTCTTTTGGACACGGCGTGCATTGTTAAGAGGTTCCTTTCTTTGGAGCCCTGAACACCGGTAACCGGGACCCTGTTCCCGATGCTGGTAGACTGCTATTTTTTTTTGGAAAAATATTTTAAAATGTAAGGAGTAAGTAAACAATTAATGAAGAAGTTTTATTATGTGTAAAGTAGTGTAGCTTAAAAGTTCACAGCAGGCGGCTAAATGTGCCAACGTGAAATACGTGTTGGCGTGTCACATTCCTTTATTGTTAGGTAAAATATATAAATAAAATAGGTGTTGCTGAAATTGTAAAATAACTTGAGTATTACGAAGCTTTGACATAGGTCCTACGAATAACAAAATATTCATGGCATAGGTTTTATTTATTGCTTAACTTATTCTACTTTCACAGTTATTATGTTTTGTAACTGGGACTGTAGAACCATTTTTTTTTAGTATTTTTTTTGACAATTCAAAAGTCCCTGTAATTGGCGTACTTGAAATAAATGCTTTCATTTTGAAATTATTTTTTAATTTATTTCTTCTCCAGTTTCACAGACAACAATATATAACATTCAAAGGTGTATTTATCTTTTCAGAAATCCTGTCTAAATAATCATTATGGGCACATTATTAAGCCCTTGATAGAGGAATATAATTATATTCATTAAAAAATAGAATATAAATGTCAATATAAATTCATGATCCCACTGTTCAACAATTTCTAAATAGAATTAACAAAGAAATGACAAAAAACTTTCAAACTCCACAAATAACACAACGGTCTGAACACAATCCAACAAAGATTAATGAATTAGTCACTGTAGCAACAATAGAGGGCGCCACGTTAACAGTACCAATGAAAGTTATTACGACTGCCATTCAGACTACCAATTTATTATACCTACAGAAAGGACTTGGAACTATTGTTTCGAGTCAGAGGGACCAAGTCAGGCAGTAATGCTTGAATTTAAGTACAGTCACGGGTATAACACACCCCAGCTAGACTTTAAAGGTATAAAAAATCTTATAATTTGGTATTTATTTGGCGAGCTGAGTTTCCGTAACTATTTATAAAACACGTGTCCTTTTTGATCAAGTGTCGAGCATAACCGTCATTTTGTGTATTTCATAATTTATCTAAATGAATAGGGTGTCACGCACCCCGCATGACCGTTCACGTAACTTTTTAGGCGCGACCAATTAGAAGGTCATTCAGTGTTTACAAGATTAATTATTTGGTTAAATACACGTTTTATAGAGACCACGGACTAGCAAGCGCAGCGTAGGACGTCCTCCAACACGATGGACAGACGACCTTTTAAAGGTCGCCGGAAGACGCTGGATGCAGGTCGCTTCCAACCGGTATATGTAGAGATCTAAAGGGGAGGCCTATGTTCAGCAGTGGACATAAAACGTGCCAACGTGTGGTCATGTTGAGTTGGAACTTAGGTAAGCCATCGCATCAAGTAAAATACTGATATACAGCTAAATTCACTTAATCGAGAAGCCGAAGACAACATGCATAAATTAAAATATTTCATGACATTGAAATAATGGCGCAGTGGCTCATCGATTGGATTATTGCGCTGCGTGTCGCGGGTTAAATTCCCGCACGGAGCAAATATTTGTATGATTTACGAGTAGTTGTTCTGGGTCTGGGCGTTTGTGTATGTGAGTTTATATGTTTGTAAACGCACCCACGATACGCGAGAAATTCTTCGTGGGGGCAACGATTATTTATTTAAAAAAAAAATTGCTCTATGTTACAACAAAAATAATATTTTGGTACTCTTAAAAATTTAAATTAATTTTATTTCTTATGAAAAATCTCAATATCAACGCCTTTTTCTTTCTTCTAAATGTACACATAGTAACAATTTTAATATCTCGAGCGTCTGTTATATTTCATTTTAATTAACTTGAATTTTAAAGGGTTCTTTGTAATTTACCTGGAATTTGAGCTTTTGTTTCAAATTGGCTTCTAATTTGGCATTGAAAACTATGATTGTAAAGTTTGGAATATTTTGAGTACTTGCTGTTACCAACGCCCGCGTGTAACTCGGAAATTATTCCACGGGAATATAATTATAATATTAATATCGGGATAATAAGTACTAAATATGTCAATTGAGGTTATAACCTATATTTCACCAAACTATATTAGGTGCGTCCACATAGAACAAGCAGCCTCGCGAGGTATTTGCCACGCGAAGCAAATGCCTCGCGAGGCTGCTCGTTCGTTCCGACATGATTGGGCATGAAATACTCATCCATTCACATACACAAATTTTGCATTTATAATATTAGATCGATAGTTAGATATACAAATCTAACTACCAAACTAATATTATAAATGCGAAATTTATACTGTACGTACGGATTTTATACGTACCTTCTAGCTTATTTAACTTAGGTTTCATAAAACTATGGTTCAAAGTTCAATTATATTGATTTAACCCAAACTAAAACACACAACTCCGAAATCTGTAAAGTAAACATGAACAGGCTTTACCATATCAGTTTGAATTTATAGACAGACTAAATCAAATATCAACTAGTTTTATCGAATCGATACTAAGGTCTACGAACTTTTTTGATTCTGTTTATACCTACTTAATATTATGAAGTGATTTTTATGATATTTTTATAAAGATCGATGGGACCCTAAAGACGATTTTTGGACTACAAACTGTTGCCAGGGACTTGACCCGCTACATCTCGAAAATTATCTCACGCGATGATAAAATCGGGATAAAAACTATCCTATTGTTAATTCAGGTTATAAACTGTATGTGTACCAAATTTCATCGAAATCCGATGTGTAGTTTTTGCCTGAAAGACTAATAAACATATCCATCCATCCCTACTCACAAGTTTTCGCATTTAACATTAATAGGAAAGCTGCAGGCAATAGCCAGTAACAAATAATTAAAAAAAAACTATCAGATAGGCACGTACTATAAACCTATAAAGTATAACAATTACGTTTATGTTAAAAATGAGGCCACGCATAAAACTGTATGGGGTACAAGGGGTTAGCGAACGCCGTCGGCTACGATTTCTAAACACAACAGAACAATCCACTAGTCCACTTTGATTTTCATAGTTTTTCATCCAGATTAAATCTTTTGTTTTGATTTTCCGCAGCTTAGGGTTGTTTTTAATAAATGCTTTGTTTTTCTGTGTTACCCACATACATGAATTAATGTGTTTTGGATACCGAGGCCTTATCAAAAATTTCTGTATTTTACTTACAGAGTACTTGAAGTATTTACAGCGTGACATGACGCAGCGTCATATTACTGCAGTCATGATTCCAAACCCTACTGTGAGCATTCGTTGCGCTACTGATATGCGGTCGGCCGACGAGTGACGGTCTGACGAGCGACCTGACGATATGTTGCTAGCTACAGCTGCATCACTTATTGATTATGTTTGTTACTCTTTAACGCAAAACTACTGATCGGATTTGGATGTTTGTCACACAGTAGTGGTTTATAATCTGCATTAACTGATATGATAGGGGAACAGTGCATAAGACGGGGACGCGAGGTATGATGGGAAATCACACACTTAAGGCAAACTTAACACAATAATAACGTAGCACAAGCGCCAACAGGACGCCATTTGCTAATGGCCGCTTGCAAATGACGTCCTGATGGCGCTTGCGCTACGTTAGTAGTTATTAAGTATATATTCCACAACTATCACACAACACCATCTAGTCCCAAGCTAAGCAGAGCTTGTGTTATGGGTACTAGAAGACTGATAAACATACATACTTATATATTTCTAAATACATACATATTATAGATAAATTACACCCAGACACAGAACAAATGATCGTGCTCATCACACAAACATTTGTCCTGGGTGGGAATCGAACCCACGACCTCCGGCATAGCAGTCAGGGTCACTAACCACTAGACCAACAGGCCAGTCTACCTAAAGAGTGTATGTCCCCATTAAACCTCGCCATTATTAACGTCCCCGTCTTATACAGTGTTCCCCTACACAGTCTTTAGTCCAATTTCAAGTCCCAATGAGATAATTTTCGAGTTAGCGGTTAGAGTTAGCTAGTTTTTAAATAAAAAACCTTAGTCAAAAATAGCCTCAATTTACAGTTACCTACGTTTTATATCTAACATCATGTATACTTACATCTATTTATAAACAGAACAAAATACGTTCAAACAACGCCAATTAATAATTTTAATACCCGTAATGTGTTCCAATGTTTACAGAGAGCTTATTTTCATGAACCAAACCCTAAATGCGATTCTGTCCGAAAATGTAACTGGTTTGAAGAAGGAAAACGGCTTTGTTATTTTGTTTAACAATATTTGAATCCACTTAGAGCTTTCATAGAGGTGTTTCAGGCTCCTTTTCCACCAGAGATGCGCTATGCTACGTTGCTGCGGATGCGTTTGATATCCACCAATTATATTCATTTTACATAACACAGCACTGGTGGAAACGGATTCAACTAAGATGTGTTTTTATATGGAAGGATGCGTGCTATGGCTGCGTGCTATGGATGCGTGCTAAGGGTCGTCTTCCCTACTATTGATACATCGCATAGCTCAAGCAGCGCATCTTTGTAGCGCAGCTACGCATCTTCGTATCGCAGCTACGAATCTTCGTAGCGTAGCTACGCATCTTCGTAACGCAGTTACGCATCTTCGTAGCGCAGCTACGCATCTTCGTATCCCAGCTACGCATCTTCGTAGCGCAGCTACCCATCTTCATAGCACATCTTATTTTCATAGCTACATAGCGTAGCATCAGTGGAGACTGTCACACAGTTTCGTAGCTCAGCTTTTACATCCTCGCAGCACAGCTACATAGCACATCTCTGGTGGAAAGGCACCCTCAAATTGATGTTTTTTTAGCTGAAATTGAATTGAAGAATTATAATTTTATATTTCTATTAAACTCGTACATTTCTTTTTTTTTTTCATTATTTAAGATGGCTTTGCTCTTAACTCTAGTCTAAGTCAGGGGTGACAGAGACAGAATCGACGATAGAGCGAGCTTACCCAAACGAAACTTGTTTAATTTAATTTTGCTGTTTCGTTGCATCAGAAACTAAATATTCGCATCACCTTCACGACGCGGCGACGGTAGCGAAACGGCGAAGCCATACATTTCACTGTAGAGTTTGTGAAGTTAGGATCGGTAGAGTTAGGATCGGTAGAGTTAGGCCACGTAGATTCAGAAGTTTGGCTTAACAATGACATGAGATCTTGGCAACATTTTACATGAAATGTTTTTGGTGGGATTTGAATTATTCTGGAATAATTGCTCGAAGTTATAGTGAAACCCGCAAGTTATTTGAGGAGATTGTAATGCCGACATGAAAAGTGATGACTCGTTTCTCTCTTATAGACTACAAGCTTTAGCCTCAGGTTTATTTTGAATTTGAAAATTATTTCGGATTGTACATGTAGCGCCATCGATTTTCATATGAACGTTGTTTTTCTCGGGAATAGTACTATTTATTTCGGGATGAATGGTAACCTATGTCTTTCTCCGTAAACGTTATTGTTGTCTGTACACAATTAAAATTACATTCTCTTTCATAAACTAGGAGTTATTCTGTAACTTAAGAGGTAAAGGTAGATGCTGGAAAGTACAATACATATTCTACTTTGGCTTTTATAATTTGGTAAAAATCACATACATATAAAACAAGGAATCCACAGTTAAGGTGGGTGTCAGTTAGAAAACCGCAGACTTTAGAGTATTTAGGCGCGTCCCTTTTTATATTAGACCTCATGATTTCGTATGTTGGACCCTAAAACCAAATGGTAAATTGTTATAAATATAATGATAATTTCGAGTTAAATGACTGTTTTGGTTCGAAATTATTGTTGTTTCGAAACAACATTTTATACTGATATACCGATTTCAGTTATTATTCTAGACATGCGACGTGGTGATCAGTGCTTTGAAATAGTTTCTGAATTAATACCTATGGTCATTTAGAAAAGGAAATGGCTGAACCTAGCGTGATTTAAAATGGCAAACGGTAAATGTTAAACATTTTTTTTTTTGGTTTGTTTTAATTTGCTACCTAAATATACAGGATTCATTATATTATTCAGTATTTGCCAAACAGGATTATGTGGGATTTATGTGTGTAATTTAAGTATTTAAATAATGTTGTACAGCATTAATGCATGCGTCGCAAGTTTCAAAGATTTTCTTTGGAAATAAAATGTCCCACTACGAGAGGGATTTGAACCTGTGACTTTCGGATATACATAGTACATCCGATGCTCTTATTTAAATTTTTAATTCCATAGAAAATCTTTAAATTATGATCTTTATTCACAATGATGCGTTTAAAAAACCTTTACACACTATTTACCGTTCTACTTTAGTTGATAACGACAGACAAAAAAATGTAACCAATCGATAACCTAGATACAGCCTAAGTATAGTCTTTCAAAAGTGACCGCTGATTACATCACAGTACACGATTGATGACACGAAGTTGGTCAATAGTAATGGATTGTATTTCCTAGAAACCTTTCATTTAAGTATTGATTTATGAACCATTGGAGACATACAGTCTGTGTGTTTATTGGGTTTATACGAGTAGTGCTTATTATTCAATGCTTTAAATATGAGAATAGCTTTTTATTTATTTTTAGCGTCTGGAAATTCTCTAGGAGTTTTTCTTCCCGGAAAAAGGTGGGTGAGACTCGAATGACTTAAACCATATTATTATCATTGATTGAAAAGAGGATGTCTGGATAGGCGTCACGGCGTCCTGATCTACCGAATGACGCAGGTCCTAACCGGACACGGAAGTTTCAGGAGGACTGTGACGGATAGGGAGGGAAGAAACGCCTGGGTGTCACCACTGCGAGGATTGCTCGGAGGACACGGTGGAGCATACGGTGCAGTACTGCCCCGCTTGGGCAGAGTACCACCGTGTCCTCACGACGGCGATAGGTGGAGACCTCTCGCTCCCGGCATCGGCACTACTACCTACTCTTAAAATAAAAGAAAACATCGTTGTATTGTAAAATTAAATAATTATAATGTTCACCAACCTGCAATGTGCTTTTCTTTGGGTTTATTTAAACATCATTAAGGCCTTTATCAAACAGACAGGCGATAGCGAACCGAACCGAATCCTGTCATATAAAAAAGCGAAAACGATTCGATAGTCTATGTGACAGGCTCCAAACAATTCCATATATTACAAACAAAAACGCTACGCCACGGATTCGGTTCGTCTGTCAGTTTGACAATAGCTTAAATGAGCCCGCCTTGGGAGGAGCAGAAGAGAGTGTTAGACTTTTTCTGATTAAAACCCCTGTTCTCTAAGTTCCGTAAGTTTCACGATAAACCCGCATTGGGCCTGAAATTATGACCTTGACTTTTCAAAGACAGAAAGTTCGCTGATAACACAATTTGGTTAAACGATATATGGGTCGACGGCGCGTTGTGTTCCACGCGCGCCTCAAAGAGCGTCAGCATGATTACGGGGCCCCCCTTTAGAGGGCCGAATCCTGCCGGGGTCGCGGGACTTATCTGATTACCGTGACCCTGGAACATAAAGGGCTATTGAAGGACACCGTGTATTTTAGTCAGTACGAGTCTGACAGTCCCTCCCGCCCTGCCCTGGGTGGGAGGACTCATTTGATGATTTTACCACGATAAAAAAAATTATATCCATAACTTTTCAAAATATTCAGTGTTTTCGTATTATTTAGCTTAACATTTCGTAAAAAGTCATGCAATAATAAAGTTTTCTATAAATGTAACTCAACTGAAATAAATTTTCAGAACATTACTCAAAACATGCATCGTGCCCCAGAACTTATATGAAATAGTAGGCTTATAAATTATTTTTAAACCTCTCTACCACCATACTAAATGAGTTTCAGTCAAACCTCGTCCATTGTTTTGTATAACCAGGGGAGCATGAACGTTAGGGTGAACAATTTTCCCGTGGAAATACTGAACTCGGCTGAAAAACATGGCAGATGTGAAAAATGCAGTCTCGTTTGCAGTTGAGAACTTCATGTCGCCTGTTTTTGATCCATAGCCATCTTTTTTTTTATTTATTTTTGCAGTTTAAAAGTGGATGCCCGAATTTTCCTGGCTTTCTGATTTTTCCAGCAAATGGGATTGAAAAAAAGGAGTCTGGGAGCGATTTTATCAGAATTGGATATTTTATCAGTCTGAGAGTCTGATTCAGAAGTTCATTATCTATATAATTATGTTTATACTTACAGGAAAAACTGCGTTCCCGTTTTTATTAAAAAAAAAACATAGCACGTGGGCAAAGGAATATGAAAGAGAAAGATGAAATTATAAATATGTGGTATTTTGGTCTACGAATTATATCGTTAAACTTTGATCACTGTGCGACCACCGCTTAATACCATCAGCGTGTGATTTGTATTTTTACACCGTGACTTTTTAGCCGTTTTACAAAGGCAACCCAGTTCATGTACCCAATGACTGAGATTTGAAAAAAATTAAAATAAAATATGATTCATTATTATGATATTTATGACGCAAGGCGTAGTTAGAAGGATCACCCTTGTCTGATAGAAAATGTAGATGGAATGATCCGCTCGACTCGTGCGCTGGGTAGGTATACTGTACAGTTTGATACGTAAACATTTTTAACATGGTTTTTCATATTTCTAATGTAACCTATTATGTAATGTTAAAAATTATTATGTCAGATACTCTTTTTGTATTAAGACGGATTGACTGGGCCACTTTTGTAAGAAGACTAAAAAGTCACAGTGTATAGGTATATCAAAATACACCTTAGCAAATTATAAAATCACATAAATATAAGGACCTTTTTCCTTTGTTACCGTTTTTACTTATGGCATTTAAACTGGCTGGTGATGATCATCATCATCATCATCAGCCTATAAATGTTCCCACTGCTGGGACACAGGCCTCCTCTCTGTGAGAGGGAGTGGGCCGTAATCTACCACGCGGGCCCAGTGCGGATTGGTAGATGTCACATGTCTTCGAATTTTTTGGTTCTAAGACATGCCGGTTTCCTCACGATGTTTTCCTTCACCGTTTTGAGAGCAGTGGTGTTGAAATAAATTACACAAAGTAATGCGCCTGACGGGGTTCGAACCTCCACCACCTCCACCGGATGATGATGACGAATATATTTTAATAACAAAATCCTTCTATGCCCTGCAAATATAACAGACACGGTCTATTATTACTTAGTATAAATGTCTGCATAAAATTCAATAGTAACATTTTTAAATTCCTCCTTCAAAATCCACTCCGCTAGCTACTAAGAAGCCAATATTGTAAGATAAAAGACGAAGAATCTGCATAGTAAACACTCTGGAGGATAAAGCAGGCAACTCTTTGCTTAACTCCAAAGTAGAACCACAGAGGCTAAAAGCACTACTTTCAGAGTCACGTCTTATAAACTAGTTTGCCCTAAGACAATATTATAGCTGTAACTAGCTATTGGCAGAGGCTTTGCCCGCTTTAAGTCGAACATAAAATCCGGATAAAAACTATCTTTTGTGGTAATTATGATTATAAATTGTAACTGTACCAAATTCCATTCAAATTCGTTCATTAGTTTTTGCTTGAATGAGTAACAAATATCCATCCATCCGCACATCCTCAAAAACCTTCACTTTTATAATATTACCCTACTGGAACATAAAATCGGGATCATCATCATCAGCCTATAAATGTTCCCACTGCTGGGACACAGGCCTCCTCTCTGTGAGAGGGAGTGGATCGTAATCTACCACACGGGCCCATTGCGGATTGGTAGATGTCACATGTCTTCGAATTTTTGGTTCTAGGACATGCCGGTTTCCTCACGATGTTTTCCTTCACCGTTTTGAGAGCAGTGGTGTTGAAATAAATTACACAAAGTAATGCGCCTAGCTGGGTTCGACGACCTACAACTCGTAAGTCGAGGCCGATACCACTGGGACACCACTGCTACCTGCTGCTGCGGCTAACTGCAAAATCGGTATAAAAACTTCTATTCGTTGTATAAATAAATAAATGAATAAATAAATTTATTAATAAACGTTTTTACAGAAATGGGTGTAAACGTAGCCACAGAAATGTAATATAGTTAAGTCTTATGTACTAGTAAAATAGTTCATAAATGAAAACAAGTGTATAACTTAAGAACATAGGTATAAGATATTTAACTAGGGAATGAAATTAAATGTAGCGACCTGCCTGAACTAAGTTACTAAAAACCTGTGTTTCAGGCCATCACTTCAACGTAATTTAATTAGGGCTAATTTGTGTAAAGTAGATCATAAAAATAAACACGTTCATCGACTATAATAAAAGCAAACTTACATTTAAAACTATTCTAAACAATTACGGAAACAATAAATCAATATTTGCATCGTTTGTTCATTTCAAGGTTGCAAACATGCAATTTTAATTAGGTATAGAAATGTTCAATCTTACAAAATAACTTTATGTTGTCTTAACAACTACCTATCTAGATCAGCTAATGAGCCAATTTTATTTCCTGATTTTAATAACTATTTAACTTATTTATCTAAGATAAATCTACTGCTTAAGTGGTAAGATAAGGGTATTGGGTGGCACTCTTAGGCATCTTCATAATCAATTGAGTTGATGTAGGTCATCTCTGCGTATTTGCGCGCTGGACAACTTGCATCGCCAGTAGGATGGTCACATTTCCTCTTAAAGCGTTTGCACGTCGCACATTGATGGGGAGAAGACTTGCTACTACATTCCTTGAAGGAGTGTCCAGTCTCTCCACAATGATTGCAAGTAGTACTAGTTTCTCGGCAATACTTGGCTACGTGCCCGTACTGTTGACAATTGAAGCATCTGGTCACTATAGTGAAATCTCTCACAGGGCAAGATGTCCAATTAATAAAAATTCGACTTTGGTTGATCATAATTTTAATTTAGGTTATAAACAACCTGTGTATCATATTTCATCTAAATCCTTTCAGTAGTTTCTACATAAAAGTGCAACAAAAATCCAGCGATCCATACTTTCTCACGTTTATAATATTAAGTAGGATAACAAAACATGTGGAAAGTACATTGTGCATAATATTAAAACAGGCTTTAACAAGAACTGGAAACTTCATTAAACGTGGAAGTCAAAGTCAGCAAAGTGAAACTACCTGGTTTGAATGTGATTTGCATAGTTTGTTAATTAAATTGTTGTATTAAAGAGTTTGCCTGTACAAAGTTTGGGATGAAAATCCCTATGTGAAAGTTTCGCAAGTAAAGTAATCCAACTAGGCAGAATTTCCAGTTGGATGGGTCATCCATCATATCTAATTTCTACTGGATGAGGGTTGTTAGCAAATAGTTGGTGCTCTTGGGGCGGAATTGATGAATTCGCTCATGTAGGGATTATGGATTTCTACGGATATCGATATGAGGAAGAACAAATAGCTAGAAAATGAAAACTGAAGAACACTAACTACTACTAACACCACTGCACTAAGAAATTACGACAATAAATGAAGAAAAAAAAATACGTGAGCGTAAAGAAAGAAAATAATTTAAGTGTAAGTAAATTGTTAAATGTGATATTGTACCAATGAATAATATTCATCGCAAATTGTAAGTAAGTACCTACACTGCACAAGTTTTCAAAATTATCATAATTATCATCATCAGCGAAAATCTTACTACTAGCATCCAGCTGTTACCCGCGACTCTTGCGATGTAGCTGAATACTATTTATTGCATATAAATGAACTTTGTGAATGTATATGCCAGCTTGATAGAAATTTAAATTTGAAAATGATACGTGAATTATTATTTGTCAAGTGTAATATTGACTGGCCTGTTGGTCTAGTGGTTAGTGACCCTGGCTGCTATGCCGGAGGTCGTGGGTTCGATTCCCACCCAGAACAAATGTTGTGTGATGAGCACGATCATTTGTTCTGTGTCTGGGTGTAATTTATCTATAATATGTATGTATTTAGAAATATATAAGTATGTTTATCAGTTGTCTAGTACCCATAACACAAGCTCTGCTTAGCTTGGGACTAGATGGCGTTGTGTGATAGTTGTGGAATATTATTATTATTATTATTATTATTGTCTCGGGCACGCCGCAGTCGCGGCGGTATGACCCCTCTTTGAGGAGTGGCTGGATAGGCGTCACGGCGTCCTGAGGAAGGACTCATTTGTTGATTTTACCAAGATAAAATAAAGTAATTTTATCTCTCACTCGATATAAAGTTTTCTCTGAATATATTTGCTACGTTATATTATTTTCCCCTCATCTGTGCTTTTATCTTACAAGTACTAATATTTTAGATGAACGAATACCTTGATAGCCCCAAACCCAGTATTTCTGTGTTCTAAAATAAATAAACAGCATCATAATAAGGTATAAACGTAGGATGGCACGTCCCCATTTAAGATGGACAGATGACGTGACGAGAACTTCAGTTGGCAGTGGCTGGATGAAAAAAAGCGGGAGATACTGCACTGCATTACATACATTGAAAATGATGATCATGATCATGATCATGATGATCACAACAAACATACATTTATGGATACAAATATACGGAATCAAACTGAGAACCTCCTTTTTTGTACTCGGTAAAACTAACTTCTCAATTTTAGCTGTTGACATAACTAGTCTACCCAACCTAAATGTTTCTGAATAATCAATAGAAACCGTGTTTCCTAAAGAAAGTTGTTTCAATCCATTTAAATCAATTAATCATTCATACAGACAATGGTCATGAAACATTCATTATGTCAATAATTCATTGAACATAATAATAGGAAGGAACTTTAATATTTTATTTTGTAGTCGTTTGAAGGAAAATCGTGTCACATATTTTATTTATTTATTTATTTAACTTCATGCACAAACCAGTACAAAGGCGGACTTAATGCCTTGGGCATTCTCTCCCAGTCTACCTTAGGGTGATGCAGAGAAATTAACATAGAAGGTGCAACAATACACTAAATGAAAAATATTTAAAAATGATACATAAGTACATACAAACATACATACATAAAAGCAAGATATATACAAATATAAAGTGTAAAATAGAGAATATATCATCATCTCAGCCATAGGACGTCCACTGCTGAACATAGGCCTCCCCTTTAGATCTCCACATATACCGGTTGGAAGCGACCTGCATCCAGCGTCTTCCGGCGACCTTTACAAGGTCGTCTGTCCACCTCGTTGGTGGACGTCCTACGCGAGAATATATATTATATATATATATATATATATATAAAGATGGGGATTACCAATAACAAATTAACTTTGTGCCGAGTCTGCCAACATCTTGTGCAAATGCTCACGAACTCTCAACTTAAAAGTGAACCGACTGGAGACCGTCCTGATATTCCGAGGGAGCTCGTTCCAAAGGAAGACCGCTTGGACAAGAAAGGATGATTTTAGAAATCCAGAACGATGAGAGGGACATCGAAGAAGACGATTGTTGGAGGAACGAAGATTTTTACTGTGCGCAGAGCATAAATATTGAAAACGAGAGGTTAGATAAGAAGGTGAAGAAGGATTATTTAAAAGAGAAAATAAGGTAGTCAATGCCCTCAACGCTCTGCGCTGACGAATGGGTAGCCATTTTAAAGTGGATCGATGTTCAGACACATGATCATACTTACGTAGATTGAACACGAATCGAATGCAGTTATTCAGAAGCCGGTCAAATTTATTGAGTAGATCTGCATTCAGGTCATAATAACACACATCACCATAGTCAATTATGGGGAAGATAAGGGACTGAACCAGCATTTTCTTTATGTGTGATGGGAGAATATTTTTCAGGCGATAAAGCGACCGCAACGTTCCGGTGACCCTTTGACTCACAGCTGCAACCTGCTTCCGCCAGTCGAGGCAAGTGTCAACATACATACCCAAATTCTTAACGACAGGGCTAAATGGAATGACTGTTCCATCAAAGGTAATCGGCGGCAATGCCGAACCATTCAAGCTTCGAATGCTACGGGAGCTCCCTACAATAATAGCTTGGCATTTAGTTGGATTAACAGCCACCCCAAAACGATCAGACCAGTTTTTTATAGCAGATAAGTCCTGATTTAGTTTTTTGATTGCATCGGATATGTTGTCAACACCCGCCCGACAGTAGAGCTGCAAGTCATCAGCGTAAAGATGATACGCACACTGAAGTTCGGTAGTTATGAGGTCTATAAAAATAGAAAACAAAAGTGGAGAAAGGATTCCGCCTTGAGGGACACCAGTTGCAAGATCACACCAGCTGGAAGAAGAATCTCCAGCAAAAACTGATTGCTGACGCCCTCGAAGATAGGAAGTAAACCATTCCAGAACCTCGGAAGAGACCATTCGATAGGATAGGATGGATAAGAGGACTTCATGACTGACGGTATTGAAGGCATTGGAAAAGTCAATCAACACTAGAACGGAAACTTGTGTGTCTTCCATTCCCCGCCTAATATCGTCAGTCACTTTAAGGAGAGCGGTAATGGTACTGTGGCCAGGTCTGAACCCAGATTGGAAGGGGCTGATAAGGGAGTTTTGGTGAATGAAATTGGAAAATTGTTTATGGACACAGGCTTCAAGGACTTTAGATAAAAAGGGAAGGATGGAAATTGGTCGGAAGTGACAGGGAAGAGTGGGATTAGTAATTTTAGGTAATGGGCGAACATGGGCTTTCCGCCAAAGAGACGGAAAAACACCAGAGAAAAGGGAGAAGTTTATGACATGGGAAATGGCAGGAAGGAGCTGATCTAGCGCCGCCACAATCATGTAGCGACTGATATTATCACAGCCCACGGCTTTGGATTTAATAGACAGGATAATCTTCTTGATCTCCTCCGGGTCGACTGGGGTGAAAGCAAATGGGGTAATATTTGGACGCGTCAGACCAGCAAGGTATTCAATTGTATGAGATTTCGTTATACTGTCAAGAGTGGGCACAGTGGAGAAATGGAGATTGAGATCATCCAAGCCCAAAGTAACAGGAAGGTCTGAATGTCGCGTTCTACCGATACCAAGAGTTCCGAGGAATTTCCAGATATCAGCAGAAGAAGCATTAGTGACGTTATTAAGAACGTGACGGCGTTTAGCGTTGCGTATCATCTGGTTACAACGATTGCGAGCCGTTTTAAAAAGAGTCCAATTTTCCTCCGATCGATCCTTTTTGAACTTCCGAAACGCGCGGTCCCTTCGTCGCATTGCCATCCGAATATCCTCATGCATCCAGGGTGCAGGCGCGCGCTTCAATTTCACTCTCCTGACGGGAGCATGAGTGTCATACAACCTGATAACAATCGCATTAAAAATATTAATTTTCTCATCAACAGTAGCGGCTTGCTCCAGGGATGTCCAATCAATATTGGATGCATCCTGAATAAATTTTTCAGTATCCATCCGTGCAAAGCCACGTCTATGCTGGAACATCGGTTTGGATTTGGGAGGTTTAAGGACATATGAAAGGAAGATGAGGTCATGATGGGAAAAACCAGGAGCGTCATGTTGACCATGTGAGGAAACCAGAGAAGGATTAGAGGTGAGCATCAAGTCGAGCCAAGTATCATCACCAACAGTATTGTGGTGAGTTGGTTGTAGAGGCAACACATTTAGACAAGCTGACTCGACCAGATCTATGAGTTTACGGGAACGAGGGGAGTTATGGACAAGGAGGTTGGTGTTGAAATCACCCATAATGATGTGATGTGCATACTCAGAACCCAAAGATTCTAGGACCGATTCGAATTCGGTGAAGTAATCAAGAGAAGGGGGACAGTACACAACTCCAAGAACGGCTTTAGCTCCTTTGACACAAACCTCAAGAAAAATAAATTCGGCCGAATCATTAGAGGAAGAAGTAGCAAGAATTTTAAAAGGGAAATCGGCACGAAGATAAATTGCCACACCACCCCCTCTCTTACCGACTCTATCATTCCGAAGAAGAATGAATCCTGGGAGAGGGTATGTGGTCGAAAGAAGCTCAGGTTTGAGCCATGTTTCGGAAATCAGGACGGCATGGACGTTGACGTTGGTAAAAGTGTCGTACAGTTCATTATAGTGACTAGGAATGCTCTGAGCATTAATGTGACAAACATTAAACAGCCGGCTATGATTTTGGTTAAAGTTTGAGCGCAAGAGATCACCAAGAGTGTCAGTTATAGAGCAAAAGCTATTATCAGAAGAGGCAGTGGATTCAATGGCAGATAAAAAAGAATCATTATCGGAAGAATTTGTCATTAAAATAAATAGATTAAAATATATATAAACACAATAAATAATGAAACGGAAAGCTATAAATAATTATAACAAAAACCTACACGAAAACTGTTACGGCGTTTACGTCTATGCACCACCCGCCAGCTAACATTTTCATCACATAGAACACCATTAACTGTGACATTGAACACAATAACATATTTATAACCATTTACAATTAAGAAAACATAATTAAAAAGTAGGTACGGATCTATAATCGGAACGCTTGAGAACAGTCATTACAGTCAACAGACAGAATTATTGAGAACGTATCCGAACGTATAATCAATGACAATGACGTTTAATTTGACATTTGACAGTCATGACATCTTATAGCGCTGTCAAGGTTACAACAAAATAACAATTAATAATAACTGAGGGTGAATATAATAATTTATCGTGTGAATTTATACAGAAATATGTGACAGGAAAGCAAAGTATTATGAGACAAAGTTATCATAGAGAAAAATAAGGTGTAAGATAACAAATTGAAAAAGTAAGTAAATACTCAACACCATTAGATTTATTGTTATTATATATTAGTACACGATTTTAGATCCGCCACTATATTCTAAAAGTAAGTAAGTTTCGATGAAAAAAATGCTGAACTGAGCTAACATTTTGCGCCCATGACAATGCAATTGATTGATAGACAAGGAATTAATCTGATGAAGGAGCTTTGATTTTTGTTTAATGTTTTTTTTTACCTAATTAAAAAGTAACTAGGCCCAAAAAAGTATTGATAAACCGCCAAGAGTTCTATTTCTAACATTTTTAGTAAAATGATATGAAACATAAAAAGTTAAATTCCCCGAAAAAATGACAGTGTAAACCGCATTAAACTGCTTAGCGTAGTTCAGAAGAACGCTCAAACAAATGAAGACATTTACAAAACTACATACCTCGCATACCGTTTAAAAAGCACAACCGGTTCCAGCAACCAGAGTTGCAAACAGTAACCAGATCCACAATCAGCAATTTCCCATTTCGACCTTCACAATTGCGTAGGATGTTAGCGCCCTACCCTGCTTTTATTCGCAAATCAGGGGAGTTCCGGTATCCGGTTCCTGGTTAACATGTTCCAATTACATACCTTGCAAATTGGGTAAAGTTGATTAGTTATCAGGGGGTACAAAAAGGCCATATTTTGCAGAATCGTAACATGAATTGCGATACTGGAATAATAATATTGCATAGCTTTTATCGCGGGCTCTGAGCCGCGGCGCGGCGCGGCGACCGAATCAAAAAAATTCCAAAAACGTAAGGAAAAAACCTTAGGAAAATACCTGACACCGCGCAAACTTTAACGATGTCCCGAACTGAAACGATGTTAGACGACGCGTGGTGTCAGGTATTTTCGTTAGGTTTATGAAAAATTTTTGATTCGGTCGCCGCACCGCGCCGCGCTCAGAGCCCGCGATAAAAGCTACGCAATAGCTTAAAAGGAATAGTATTAATCATAGATCTAGAATAATTCTATGGAAAGGTAAAATTATGATTCTGCTATAGTAACCTTTTTAGACCCCAATCGGGAGGAACATTCTCACACGGATTCATACTAAGCTTTTATATTTTTGGGTCGCCCACCCGTTTGCCGCAGTGGTTATCTAGCAATATTATTAAACAGCTGTATCTACCTATCTTTAGGTTTGGTCTCCAATACATTTCCAGCTACAGATGAAACCGATATTTGGTCCCTAAATGCCTATTCAGTGCAATAATCCTTTTTTACTATTGTACAATATCTGTTTTCCAAAATCCTTGAGTTATTGACATAATTGTTTGATCACCATTATCATCTGCCTGTCATTTCCCAACTTTGTTGGGGTACGATTTCAGTCGAACCAGATGTAGCCTTCATTAGTATTTTACATTGAGCGATAGACTATCTGACCTACACAACCCAGAAACTGGGTTACATGATACCTCTACCGACAAACGAAGACCTACAAATGACAGCCGTGACCAACGGCTTTACGTGCTTTCCAAGGCACGGAGGAAACTCGTAATGGTCACCCTTCCACAGACTGACCTCGACAAGTGGGTTTTTTTTGGGACAAACCCACCACACTATTCCCAAACCACTGCAACTCCTGCCAGAAGAAAGCCAGAATCAACAGTGGCAACCGCCAGAAAAGCGCCGAGACAATGAAGCTCGACGTGTCCCGGAGAATGAATTTACCTGTCTTGGATCCTGCAACGAAATTAATCAGCAAAGAATAGTGGAGGAGTAGGAAAAATATATTTCCACTTACCTCCATGCAAGCAAGGAGACAGAATAAAACAAGTCCAAAAGGCACAAAGGGACATTACAACTGGGAGAAGCCCAGACTGGGAGAAGTGAGGCTTAACTTTGAAGATCGACCTGTGCTGTAGTCGAAGATGGTCATGCTGGCCCATTTTAAAGTATATATGTAGGATACAAGTAAACGCACCCACAACAGAGGAGAAAATCAAGTGAGAGGCAATGTTTATAAAAATTGGTCATTATTCTGAAATTACACACCTACCTATTTATTATGTTATTCGTATCGTAACAACGATAAATATCTTCAAATATTAAAAGCTGCCAATTTAGTACCATTCGCCCGTTTGAAAATCATAAAGATAAATCAAAATTATTGTTGGAAGCCTATCTAAATAGGTGCTCGGAACGCAAGCGTTGAAATATTGGCACAAAATATTGGGGTATGTTCACTTCGGGTCAATTTATATGAAATTCGATGGCCAAGTATTTCAGGCACGAATGAAAAAATGCTTCATGTTTTTTTTTGTAGTGAAATATCGGGCGGTCTAGTTTATTGGCAATGTGTCAATAAAAAACCTGTTTTATTTGTTAGATACCTGAAGTGAAAATCGAATACTGTGCCAAAATGAAATCATCATTATCATCTACTTGGTATTTTCCAATTATGTTGGAATCAGCTTCTAGCATGATTAGATGCAGCTAACGTACCTACTAGTATTTTACATAAAATGACTATTTGATCATCACAACCCGGTTCCTAGGTAATATGATGCCCCTTGACTGGTTATTAGACTTGGGTATTCTTTTAATTGGTTGCTTATTATTGGAAACTTAATTCGTTTACTTTTAAGGAATGGAAGTATTACGAAATAACTTCTAAGTTACATTGTCTTTGTTTCGCGGAGGCTAATGATGACGACAGAAAATAGGTTGTTCTAGCCTATGTTCTTTCATTTCATAAGTATTCAGTTTTACAAAGAAAAGAAAAGATATAAATATTGAAATATTATTTATACACTAATGTAATATTCAAAACTAAAATGGTAGGTATATGAAAGAGGAAGCGATCTAAACAAAGTCAAAGATATCGAGAAAAACTCAAAATTTGTTGAATTGATATAAGTTATCAAAAAACTTGTACAGTTTCTGATAAAAAGGCTGTGGAAATGCAAAACGTTACACTACTTTTGTCTTAGACCTCAGGTGCAAAGTGTGAACGTAACTAGAATGATATAATACATAATTATCACGGAGCTCAAACTGTCCGCATCCAACAACACACCGTAAATTAAGGCCTGTTTGCACCGAAAATGACGAAGCATAAACTAATCAGCACATCAAAATATACGTTAAATTAGTCTTCTATTCCCCGCCGCATTCAAACACTCGTTTAAAATAAACGACTGTTTATTAACCGCTAGAATAAATTGTAAAAAAAAAAAATAACTTACTTCTATGACAAGAGTATAGAATCCCCTTTTTTATCACAAACACAAAAATAAAGTTGGTTCACCGATTTTTAATTCACAGTCCTACGCTCCCGTTGAAGTTATTACAGTTAAGGGGAGTGATCGCTGCGGACGTGCGACCTCCCTAACGCTCGGGCCACGACTGACGCTCTCCCAATACAATCTAGATACGAAAGGGTGTGAAGTAACGTCCTATCAACCCCTACATTATAGGGACATTAGTGACTCTCTGATCGGTTAATTAACTAAAGTTTACAGTTAGTTTTACGATAATTTTGTAGGAAATTAGGTTCGAGTTACGTTACAGATTTTCGGGGGAGTTTGATTAATGAAATATGTTTCCTGTTGCATAGAAAATGTAAAACATACATTCAAACTTCATCATAGAAATCATTTATGTTTCCTGACGGAAAAACACTATGGGAAAACAGGACTTTCAATTAATATGACTCTCACCGATCTGCGTTGAGTAAGCGCGATGATTAATGATTATGATTTCTCGTTATGAGAAGAGGCCTTTGTCCAGCAATGATCAGTAATATAGGATGAAAAGAAACGGCTTTTTTCTATAAAAGTGGTACTTGGTACACAATCCATGAAACGACCACAGATTTTCTTGCCGATTTTTTTACATGAAAAGGACAACCGCGAAGCGCGCCAATTATTTTGACGTTTTATAACTGCCCAATGAGGCCCATGTGAAATAAAATATTTTGATTTTGATCAGCTTGGCCTTGCCTAGCCGGGCGCCTTACTAGCCACCCGTCTATTAATAGGTAGCTAGCCGTCTGTTCAAGGACTAGGCCCAGTGTTCCACGTGCACCACATGGAGCTGTCAACAAATTGACCAGATCCCCAAAGAGACCAACGGCTGCTGGATTTGTGGATCATAATCATCATCATCAGCCTATAAATGTTCCCACTGCTGGGACACAGGCCTCCTCTCTGAAAGAGGGAGTGGGCCATAATCCACCACGCGAGCCCAGTGCGGGTTGGTGGATGTCACATGTCTTCGAATTTTTGGTTCAAGGACATGCCGGTTTCCTCACGATGTTTTCCTTCACCGTTTTGAGAGATGAGAGGGATTTGAAGATACGTTTAAGCAATATACAGTAGCCTTGGAAGGCAAACGGCAGCCGAAGAATGGATCTACTTTTAGTTAGTAAGATTGTACAACCCAAACAAAGATACACGGTCAAATGTTTGTAAATCAAAATGAATCTCTACCGTTTGTGCGTCAATAACTCTTTCATCGTTAATACTATTTTTACGAGCACAAAATAATTATTAAGACGAATTTGAAAAATATCATATTGATTAGGTGCGTCGCCACAGAGAGCGCAGCCTCGCGAGGCATTTTCCGCGCGTAGCAGCTCGGTTGATGTGGACGTGTCTTGGGCGAGGCAAGTGACAGCGCTGCCGCGGTCAAGCGACCAAGCGCCCGAGCCATCCAGTGTCGGCTTTTCTTTTGCTCGCGTATATTGTTTCGTGCCTCGGTCGAAAAACAATAGACGCGTCCACACAGAGTGAGCAGCCTCGCTTGTCAGTTTCCTCGCGCAGCAAATGCCTCGCGAGGCTGCGTGCTCTGTGTGGCCGCACCTATTGACGTTCCAAGATTAGTTCCAAAATTTTCTCTCGAACGAATAAGTAGTTACGACTCTTTATATATATACTTCTCTCGTAAAACCCTTCAGGTGAGAGCAGGTACCCGGTTTTCTAAAAATTCAGACTTAAATTTTTGAGCACACCCGTTTTATTTGCTCGTAATATTTTTACGTGACACGTTCCAATTTTCGTCAGTTCATAAGTATTGTATGGTACTATTTTTATACTTGAAATTTCCTGGTTGAGATTGAGATGTTGTGCCGGAATCTTGGAAAACCTGTCAGTCCAACAGAGGGCTCTGTTTGATTGAGTTATTATTTGAAACTTCCTGAACATTGTAAAAAAAACGATAGTTAATTACCCTTTACAGATAACTAAGTTAATGCTATTTTGGTATTTTTTAGTTTTGTGGTTAAATGCTGTTTGCTTGTAAGTTCATTCATTCTAAATGTCGTATAATTGTATTGGTGCAAAATACTTCTGAAGTGTAGTTTGCATTATATCTGCAATTATAGTGAAGGACGACCTCTTGCATAAAAAGCTCTATTGAAGTATTGAGCTGCCCATTATATTATAATTTGTGGTCGGCGCAACATGTTTTCTTCTTCCATTCTCCCCTGTTAGAAGTCATAGCAGCATTTGCTCCTTTTTCTTCCATATTCCATTCATCCAGTACCAATGAGGACCAATGAGCATGAAAATGGTTATGGTAGACTAGATGTTACGGCAGACGATAATATTTATTTTTCAAGTAGGTATCAACACTTTTACACGTCAACCGAAATAATGTCAGAGGTCACTTTAAAAGCTAGACATTACAATATTGGTCAAGGTCTGAGATGGTCTTTTGAAGAAAGAACCACACAGATTTGAGTGGACCTGTCCAATCAGTGCAAGAATTTGTGTCGTGTAGCTTGAGTGTAATCGTGTCCTTAGAAAGACACTTCAAACTTTGATAAACTGACGATTTAATAATGTCTTTGGGTTGCCTTCTTTCATCTACATCAACCATCCACTGCACACAAATTGTTTTAAACAAGTGTTTTTGTTTTAGTTTTTGCCTTTTTTATTCAAATTTATTCCACCTTATTTGTCGATGTCTAACCGTATAAATCAATTATTTTTCATGTCTAGACTACATATTTTCAAATCCGCCCTTTGTACGAGTAATGGAATTTTTACTAAAAATTATCAATGGAAAAAAAATATAGGTAATGTTTTATTTTTAATATTTTTAAGAATTATTTCATTACAATGCCAACAAAGTTAAAAATATGACATAGCAATGGCATAGACTCAAATGGTTTTCGGTGTCAAGCTATTTAGACTCCTGAATATTAATTTATTTTCATTTTATATGCATTCATCCGCCTTGAAAAGTACTTGAAACGGGTAATAAAAAACACTGTTTAATTTCATACACTATTATATATTTTAATTTTAAACACTGTTTTAAACAGGTGTACAACTGAAACACACACACAAACACAAAACAACTGTAACAATCACATTAATTAATAAGCTCAAAGTACCTCATAAAAAACAAAATCCGATGCCACAAGGGATCAAATTATATTCCGATTCATCGCTATTCATAAGCAAAAGTAATTTTGTTGATAACCTTAATCGGTTTACATTTAATTGATGAACATAAATCGTTTTTTGATAATTATCGGTTTTTTATAACTCAGCTGTTTTGATTAAATTCGTTCGATTCATTTTATGCTCTGGTAGAGTGATTGGTTTATAAGTTTCGATAAATACAAATGTATGATTTGTTTTTTTTTTTGTTTGGTTAATTCTAATATTCTTACGGTTCAATTCAAACGAATTCGTTTATTTGAAACCACTTTTTTTTTTTATTTCGTTTCTATTTTTAAATAGGTTTACGCTTGGAAGGACTCAGTTCTAAAAATGCAATCATTTCGGTTTATGTGATGTTATTAGGTATATATGTTTTTAGTTGAATTTTTAAATAAATAATAAGATGAGAAGTTGGGGCGAACTGGATATTTTTTGAAAATCTTACTTTCGGACTAATTATTTTTTTGAGTAAAATAGTCTATTTATTGGTAAAACAAGTAAGCTTTATTGGAAAACACATAATACTCAGGTTTAACGTGTTTATTATTGTTTTATTTATGTGTATGTTTTCTATTAGGAAAATTCCATACTGTTTCAGAACAAATTTGTAATAGCATAAGAATTTAATGTTGAAGTACAGTCATATAATTGTTTTAATGGCAGCCATACACGATCCAGTCTTCAGTCCAGACCAGACTGTTTCGGAATGGGAAACGGTCGCCTCTTTCAGCAATCTGACGGGGACTGACCTCCTTAGGGGGCTAAAGCCTGCCGGGATCACGGGACTGTCTCATCAGTTAACCGTGACCTGCCACGTAAAAAAAGGTTTTGTGGACTTCGCAAGACCGAACCACACGGCTTTGTGAAGCTCATATTTGCAGAATACAAGCTTATTAAATAAATATCAGTATTTTCCAACCCACATTGTGTAGGCGTATAAAAATATAAAATATAAGAAAAAAATTGATAAGACAAAATGTAGATGTTGCTGGATAAGTGTAGATATGAAGAATAAAGGGAAGGATATTCGAAACACGATGCGGTGTAGGAACAATGAACCCTTTTTTTGTAGCGACGTAAGTATGCTTCGTATTTTCGCAAGTGTTCGTTTTTTCTTCACGACTGCCTGAAAAGGTATATGTTATTTTTTTTATCCGCTCACACAATTCAGCTTCAGGCCCTAATAGTTTCAAGATAAAAAATAGGCAGAGGAAATGCTGAAAAATAAATACAACAAAAGCTCATCAAATTCTCAAACTGAGAATTTCGTAGACCCCATTTCCCAACCATAGTTTAATTCTTTACTGTGACAATTTATTTTTCGACAAAAACGTGAAAAATCCTAATGAAAATTCCACACAGTAAAGATCTCTTTAATCATCGCTATATGCACAAAACCTTACAATAAAGACACGTAAGGTACAATTTTCCAGCCAAAATGACAGAAGCACGTAATTAGCGCGTAGGCGACCTCGGCCAAACGCCCACAGAGTTTACAAATCGAATATTGTACGGTTCAAGTGTATCATTGAAAGGGGCTTACGTACTGCGTAGGCGTTACTCAAACTTACTAGCTCGTAGACAGCTGTCTAAAAACTTCTGAGAAAAACCCGTAGCCACGTAAAAGAACGTGTTGTAGCCGCGTAGACAGCGCGTAGCGGATTAGTTTTCTTCGTAGCCATGTTGTACTTTTTCGTAGCCGTGCAAATATAGTAGTAGTGGCGTAGACTTGCTCGTAGCATCGTAGACCTTGTCGTAGCAGGGGAGGCCGATTCATAGTCATGTATGTAGAATTGTAGATAGAGGCTTATCAAGAGGCATAGTCATTTGAGGATGAGGCTTTTTCGTAGTCGCATAGAATTGTTCATAGTTAGCGGAGATAGACACGTATGCGTATGTAGTAATGCCTAGTTAGTCATCGTGTTGTAAAAGGTTGGTGACTTTAATAACTCGACTGCCAAGAACACTTCAAAAAATGTTTTAATTGTGAAAATAAAATATTTCCGACTGCAATTTCACGTGTGTTATTTTTTATTAATCTACTATATAAAAAAACGTGGGAAAAATAAGTCGGGTTTTATTTCCTGACACTATAACTCCAGAACGCACGAACCGATTTCCACGGTTTTCACCGGGTTTGCTAGTAAATTTATAAAGGGCATGAATTTCCGGAAGCTTTATTTAAACTTTAAACTATTTACCTTTTAATTGGAAGAATTAATCCGGATCCACTTTAATTTTCTCAATTTTTACCATGTTTCAATAAAATGGTATATTTTCTTTTTCTGCAAAAACGTATTATTCACAGAAAAAAAACGATTGCTATTTTAAGCTGTTTTTTTAATTGCGAACGGGTTTGCTCATGGCCTCATGACTTCTTAGCCAGGAAGTAAAGATGTGACTAAAATTGAGCAATCGACGGAACACAGTAAAAACTATTTGGCGTTGAACTCCGAAAGGATGGTGGTTGCTAGTAGGGCGGCTCTGGTGAGTTACCACAACGAAGTGGGATCGTTCAGTAATCACCGTAGGTAGCCTGTGGTGTCGTCGCCTGGGGTGGACAACTAAGGCGGATCCTACAGTGCCAAAAAAAACCTTCTTGAAATACATTTTCAGACATTCTAGTAAATTCTGCTTTGTGTCATGGGATGTTTTTTTAAACCGATCATTTTATCGCTAAAGTTTTAAGGATATCGCGAAAACACGGATAATAGATGATACGTAGGTAGCCAATGGCTGTGTGCAGGATTTAAAGGAACCTAACTAATGCACTTCGGGGTGTCCCCAAAACCTTACCAAAGCATGAGGTTTTTGCAAAAACTCTATTCTATTTCAGTCTAATTATCCGTGTTTTCGCGATATCCCTAGATTTTCGAAAAATTCTGTTCGTCAAATTATACTGCGACGCATACAAAATCTATAATGGGTGTTCTACACCGCTATTTTGTTACTGATAGCTAACCCTCAAGTCAATATTTGCCAACATACACCTCATAAACTGATTGTTCAACGATGTGGCCGTTTAAACTGTCGCCGGTGAATGCGCTGAGCGGCTCGGCGTGCGCCAATCACTGGTTTAAGATAGATTGCCAATACCGGTGCGGCTTTGTGCTCCGCTTGGGACTGTGATTGGTCCCTTTGCTATAAAAATAGATTGGGGAATCGGATTGATAGGGAGACTGCCAAAAATTAAATTCTTTGAAAAGGGGACAAGATTAGTGATGTGTAAATTGTGTAGTTTGAAATTTAGACCGGAAAGGGTTATGTTTATTTAAGGTAAGTTCATTAAGCACAGAATAAAAAAAAGTAAGTACCTTCATATCATTATATTGTGATGTGTGTCGTGGCTTCGGCAAAAAGACTGACTGAAGTGATTGATAATGAATAGGGAGTGAGACTATTGCTATTCTCTACAAATTCTAAAACCAAATGCTACACAGATGTTTAAAATGGAAACACCCTTTACCATGATTACCTCCATTCACAACATGTGACCACTGGAAAATTGAGTACCTATTATTGTTTCTAATTTTAAAAGATTTGTGATTGAGATGAAACATAACATTTTTGATAAAACTAATGATTCGTTTATACTTCAACAATTCGAAATCGAATATCAGACAGTTATAAGGTCAACGTTTCATAATTAATCTTTCATTTTATAATTAAAACTTTACTGAACCTTGATTCTGTCATAAAGTTCGACGATTAGAAAAATGTTAATTTAAAACCATGTTCGCATTGGTGAAAAATTGATGATTAAGTTAATAAAACTTCTAAGCTTAATAAAATTAATTCGTTAAAATTTATTAATCTATGTAATTAGCAGAAACTAAATTAACTTAACTACTTCGTAAATTGTCACAGTAAATCTATAGTGATACTATGAATGCGAAGTAGCTGTCTGTAAACTTTTCATATTTTAACAGTTCACATTCATAACTAGCTTTTGCCCCCGGCTTCGCTCATCTCGTCCGTTCTCTCTCTTGTATAGGGGAACAGTGTATAAGACGGGTACGTTAATAATCGCGAGGTATAATGAGGACATACACTCTTTAGGCATACTTAACACAACACTAACGTAGAGCAAGCGCCATCAGGACATCATTAACAAGCGGCCAGACGCAAATGGCGTCCTATTGGCGCTTGTGCCACGTTAGTTTTGTGTTTAGTTTGCCTTAGGTGTGTGATTTCCCATCATACCTCGTGTCCCCGTCTTAGACACTGTTCCCCTAAATGTGTCCAGGAACACATCTGTCTCTGAACAATATCTGACTAGGCTTCAAAAGCTTCACAAACAAACGTACGTACTCACTTTCGCATTTTTAATAAAGCCCCAATTACTAGTTAAAATTTACCATCATGTTGTCTATGTTAAGACAATATACATATTTTTATAACAATATAAGCTTGTGGTAAACAAAATTCGTCATCATCATCATCATCAGCTTATAGCAGTCCACTGCTAGACATGGACTTCTGCAATTTCACTCGATCACCAGCTTCTCTCTTTCAGCTGCAACCGACCTTGCGCGGGTCGTCGCTCCACCTTGCCTGAGGTCATCCAACATTGACTTACATTGTAAGGACAGGCCCAACCAAACAGCTAAAATGGCACCAATTATTTGGCCCCCAGCTGTCAGTTCCGGGCGAAAGCAACTCAGGTTACGTTATCGATTTAAGCAACGTAGTTGAACGTTGTTCGTATGATAGATCATAGATGGCGCAACTTTTTGCTTGTATAAAGAATATTCACGCAAAGTTTTCGGATGGGCGTACCCTTCCTCTTGAAATCATTGGCGTCCCACTCCGGAACATGTCTATATTATTCTCCAAATGGCCGGCCCATTGTCACTTCAGCTTGCTTGTTCTGTGCGTCAAGTCGATCACCCTCGTTCTTTGTTGGATCACTTCATTACTAAATTGATCCCGCAGAGAAACGAAATAAATTACATTTCGAAGGATTTCTATCCACGTTCCAAATAACGTTCCAGACACATGAAAAAAAACGAATAATTCTTACGTAGACATAATCTAGTTAGTAATAACACCCAATCAATATAAGCCTGGGGAGGCTCACACATTTCTTTCACCAAATACATAACGAACCTCTTTTAATATTCCACCTAATCCGTAAAAAATACAGACAAGACCTGACACAAAATAATAAAAAAAAAACAATCCGTACTAATAAAACAAAGCTCAACCAACTACCTACATTTGGTCGCAAAAATAAAAAAGCAAAGGATCGAACCAAAAGTTAATAAAAGAACGAAACCCGACAATACCCGACTGGGTTCGATCAATCACCCGACAAGTTTGGATGAAGACCGAACGTGTGATTACGGCATAATGATAGTGCCACGGACCCCTAAATTGTGCCCACATATTTATGGAGTTGTCTCTTTTTGTATTTACCGTTCTCCTCGTGCGAAAATTTTGTGGAAATAGAGGGCCATTTTGTCAAGTGGGTTTCTCTGGAGTGTGCATTAGAGTTGGAATAAATGTAGTAGTTTTGAAATGAATGGGTTTTTGTTCAAATGCAGTTTTTATTCTTTTCTGAAAGGATAGTTGACTAGTTTTTCCTACGGCAATCGTTCCTATTTATTCTGTATTTGAAAGATACGTGGCGCCATCTACATTATAAGAACGTTATTGTTGGAAACAGTATTATTTTTCGGGAAGAAAGGTACCCTACGTATGTTTGTGTCCACCTGACAACGTATATGCAAAATTTCCGAGTGATCGGTTCAGTGGTATAGGCGTGAAAAGATAACAATAAAACAAACTTATTTGTGCATTTATAATATTAAGTTAGGATTAAGATATTAGTTCGGACTCAATAGAAAATATATAAAACCTTATGATATTACATTATGCTAAGATTCTACAGTACAATATTCCGTATCTCAACAATGATCAAGGCCAACTTAAGGACCAAAGGAAAGAGATAGGCCATCATTACTGCTTCCGCGGTATAAAAGCGATTTCAGCACTTACGTCTGGTTGGTATAAAGCCGATAATATGATTTATAAGAAATGAGATAGATTAATTTATCTTACTACTTAGAAGACAAGCTGACGAGACAAATTGAGCTTAGTTAAACGAAATATTAGGTGTTCATTATGATCGAGAGTTTCAGAAATTTGAAGTTTTCTTTTTGGTGCATTTTGTACGGTAATTTTGATTTATTTAGCTCGTTTTGTTAATGCTTCTTCTAGACATTTTTTACCGACTTCAAAAAAAAGGAGGTTATCAATTCGACCCGTATGTATGTAATATTATCAGAACTGCCCAGTTTTCATATATGTTAGTCTATATCAGCGTCTGAACAAATGTGCCAAATTTCATAAGTGTATGTATGTATGTATGTTTTTATGTTTGTGCACGCATATCTCCGGAACTATAAGTTCGATTTAAGTAATTCTTTTTTTGTTGTACTAGGTATTGTTCAACTTAGGGTACACTGCAAGTTTCATCAAAATCGGTTCAGTAGTTTTAGATATATGGATTTTTTATGTTGTGACGGATTACAAGATTAGTTCATATGTAAGAAATTTTTGTATTTTACAAGAATTTGGGTTGAATATGTAATAAATAAACTAAAAAGGGTAATAAAATAAAAACTTTTTTTTTAAAAAAGTACCGACTTCAAAACAAATACAAAAAAGTTTAAAATAACTTTTCTTTCGGAAGTCGGTGGCTTTGTTTTGTTGTGTCATTGACTATTGCCACCGACTTCCGAAAGAAAAGTTATTTTAAACGTAAACGTATTTGTTTTGAAGTCGGTACTTTTTTTTAAAAAAATTTTATTTATAGTAGTGACTAGATCGGTACTCGTACATACTTTTTTTTTTTTTTTTTTTTTTTTTAGGGTGGCAAAATCATCAAATGAGTCCTCCCGCCCTGGGTGGGGCGGAAGGGACTGTCAGACTCTTACTGACTAAAATCCACCCGTGTTCCTTCGGATGCCCTTTACGTTCCGGGGCCACGGTATCCTGGATTAAGAAAAAATCCGCGACCCCGGCAGGCATTTGGCCCCATAAGGGGCCCCGTCGGTGACGCGTGAAACACGACACGCCACCGACCCGGGCTTGGTCCCTGGTCGGACGGCGAGCTTACCCATTACTCACCGTCCGCAAGCCCGCTCCGCTGCTGTGCCCTCTGCTAATCAGAGGGACACGCATTGGAGCTTCCACCCGACAGGCTATTTGCATACGGGCAAAGAAACCCCCTTAGGCACACAGTGCCTAAGGAAGAGTTTTTGCCCGCATCCCAGGGCGCACCGGCCCGAAAAACTGGTCTTCCCCCCGGACGTATCCGAGAGGGAACTCCAGTCCACGGACGCACGTGGAGGTTACCTGTCTTAGCACCCCTACTCGTACATACTAAAATATTTTTAATTAATTGAGTTATGAAAAATTATGAGTATTTATACCTCTTTATTAACTAGCTATCATCTGCGGCTCGAAAATGATCCCATTGGTATGTATTCCGAGATAAAAAGTTATTCCATGTTAATCTAAGTTAAAAGCAGTTACGATCTGTGAACCAAAAGAAGCGGCGGGTTTGTATGTCCTCTGGTCCCCCCCCTAGTAACTATGAGTAATACATTATTGGATGGGTATTTTTTTAAAGCTGAACAAAAGTTACTATTCCGCATATAATATTAGTTAGATGTGAAACTTATTAACGCATATAATATTAGTTAGATGTGAAATTCCTCACATGAGAATCTAATGGATTTGCAAAATACCTTAGTAAAGCTCCACAAGTTAACAAAGAAACAATAACAAGATAGTATGATGTTGATATGTTTTTTTTTTGGGGAAAAAAAACCATCAAATTAATTTGACAGACCCTTCCGCCCCAAAGCTCCGGTCCTTTATGGAGTGGAAGGGACTTACTGACTAAAAACCGCACTCTTCCTTCACATACCTTTTGCGTTCCAATCTCTCATTATCTCGACTGGAGAGAGATGCGCAAGACCATCGGCTTAACGAGCTTTCCAAAGTCCATGCTACGCCAAAACACATTTTGTCCAGGAATAAAACCCAGGACAAAAGAAAAACATGTATATCCCGAACAGAAATCCAAAAAAGAAAATGACACATACTTATTTTGTATTCAATTTGATCCACACGATGCGACTACAACTTTACACTGCGTAAACACAAAATAGAACGGGATAAAAGTTACAATAAAGTACGATTTCGTTTCGATCCTTTTACCAATCTATTCGCCTGCGAGGCGTATTTTCATTGTATTGCCACAAGATATACACGTTATGACGGTTATTTGTTAACAAGAAAAAAATATTATAACAAATATTATAAAAAAAATATTATAACTAAGACCATTCTAGGAGTTGCAGAATTGACAGTGAGCCACGGGCGGTCGCTTTGATGCAAGTCTTGTAGCAATTCATTATATGGAAAATCACTTCTAAAGCCATCGTAAAAGCGTCGCAAATCGCACTAAAATCGCGTATGCTGTAAGTTCTGATTTTGCTTGATCGTATAGGTCGTAGCCAAGCGTATACAGTCACCCAGGAAAGTTGTGTCGCACCAAGTTCTTATTTGTATTGAGCCGATGTGTTTATGTTGACCGGTGTACTTTTGAGAAGATGATGTGTTATTGCATTGATGCAAATGTCGTTGGCGCATTGATTGAGTGATCGACTGTGTCGCGGGTTCGAACCACGGTACAGGAGAAATTCCTATAGTGCGGGGGCCGGGGGCACTGTTCTTTCTTTTTTTGGATTGTACTGACATGCAGTTTGTAGAGTATATGGGCATCTCGAATAACAAACAATGAAATATTGCGGTTGTAGCATTGTATGTATACGATCAACCTTAGTAAGACTGGTTGTTACTTTTTTGAGCTTCTGACTAACAGTAGGTACCTGTCAAAGACCTTCATGACTACTTTTGGGACCGACAAGCTTTTCTAGACACGGAGGAAACTTGCTATACTACATTGTCACTTATCGACAGACCAATTTATCAATAAAGCAGTTCCCAATTTAGGACTCATAAATATTAGTCGTATTTTTAACCGTGACCTAGGCAACTGGGCTTCTCCCAGTATTAAATGCCCTTTTGTGCCTATTTACCTTGTTTTGTTCTGTCTCCTCCTTGACATGGAGGGATGTGGAAACTAGTTATTTTTCCTACTCATCCACTATTCATTTTTCTGATTAATTTCGTTGCAGGATCCAAGACAGTTAATTCATTTTCCGGGATACGTCGAGCTTCATTGTCTCGGCGCTTTTCTGGTGGCTCTGGTCGCCACTGTTGATTTTGGCTTTCAGGAGTTGCAGTGGTTTGGGAATAATGCGTTGGGATTATCCCAATAAAAAAAAGGAAGTAGACGTTAAATATCCGCATGTGGTTAAAATTATTTAGCCACAAGCTCCTATTAATCCATTAATCTATACTAATATTATAAAGCTGAAGAGTTTGTTTGTTTGTTTGTTTGTTTGAACGCGCTAATCTCAGGAACTACTGGTTCGAATTGAAAAATTCTTTTTGTGTTGAATAGACCATTTATCGAGGAAGGCTATAGGCTATATAACATCACGCTATCACCAATAGGAGCGGAGCAGGAAAGATAAATGTTTCAAAATCGGGAAAATGGATTCCATTTCGAGAGCTTCCGTTGCGTGCGCTGCGTAAACGGTTAAAGATACGCAAAAATAATGTACTACGGAATTATTCCTGATAAAAAGTTCTAAAATAAAGTCCGCGAGAGCATACATTTATCTTTTAAGGTTAAGTCATTATAACCTTTTTTATGGAAATCAAAAAGTAATGCATTACTTGCGAAGGTATTTTCATTAACACAATATTAATCATAATAATAACCTAATATTATAGGACGGGATAGGATGGGATAGGATGGGATAGGATGGGACAGGATGGGATAGGATGGGATAGGATGGGATAGGATGGGATAGGATGGGATAGGATGGGATAGAATGGGATAGGATGGGATAGGATGGGATAGGGTGGGACACGATGGGATAGGATGGGATGGGATACGATGGGTTACGATGGGATAGGATGGGATACGATGGGATACGATGGGATAGGATGGGTTACGATGGCGGGATAGGATGGGATACGATGGGATGCGATGGGATAGGATGGGATACGATGGGATAGGATGGGTTACGATAGCGGGATAGGATGGGATACGATGGGATACGATGGGATACGATGGGATACGATGGGATACGATGGGATAGGATGGGACACGGTGGGATACGATGGGACACGATGGGATACGATGGGATACGATGGGATACGATGGGATACGATGGGATACGATGGGATACGATGGGATACGATGGAATACGATGGGATACGATGGGATACGATGGGATACGATGGAATACGATGGGATACGATGGGATACGATTGTATACGATGGGATACGATGGGATACGATGGGATACGATGGGATACGATGGGATACGATGGGATACGATAGGATACGATGGGATACGATAGGATACGATGGGATACGATGAGATAGGATGGGATACGATGGGTCACGCATAGGTACGACCTGTTTCCTTGAAAGAATGACTTTCTCCCATGTCTGCTTACGTCCTGGGGAACGGGCAGGCTCCGGAGTCCGCCTATACTACTCAGGTCCCAGAGGCGTTTAAACGTAGATTTTTCTCTTGCACGAGCATGCGGGCGGCGAGTATGCCTGGGTCGACGGCGCGTTGTGTTCAACACGCGCCTAAGTGTCATCACAATCGGGCACGCCGCAATCGCGGCGGTAAGACCCCTCTTTGAGGAGTGGCTGGATAGGAGTCACGGCGTCCTGACCTACCGCATGACGCAGGTCCTCACCGGACACGGAAGTTTCGGGAGGTACCTGTGTCTAAGGAGAAAGGAGGAAACGCCTGGGTGTCACCACTGCGAAGATCGCCCGGAGGACACAGTAGAGCATACGGTGCAAGACTGCCCAGCTTGGGCAGAGCACCGACGTGTCCTCACGGCGGCGATAGGCGGAGACCTCTCGCGCCCGGCATTGGTTGCGGCCATGCTGCGGGGCGAGACGGAGTGGGAAGCGGTCGCCTCCTTCTGCGAAGCAGTAATGCTCGCGAAGGAGGAGGCGGGCCGCGCGAGAGAGAGGGCAATGTCCTCCCTCCGCCCCACCCGCGGTGGTTGGCGCCCACGGCGTCGGACGTCGCAAGACGATCTCCGGCCACCGTAGGCGCGGGCATGCGGGCGGCGAGTAAAGGGCAACTCGCAGCCCGACCATGGACCATGCCCGGGTCGACGGCGCGTTGTGTTCCACGCGCGCCTCAAAGAGCGTCAGCGTAATGACGGGGCCCCCTCTGTAGAGGGCAAAAGCCTGCCGGGGTCGCGGGACTTATACCATTACCGTGACCCCGGAACGTAAAGGGCTATTGAAGGACACCGTGGATTTTAGTCAGTACAAGTCTGACAGTCCCTCCCGCCCTGCCCGGGGTGGGAGGACTCATTTGATGATTTTACCACGATAAAAAAAAAAAAAAAAAAAAAAAAGTGTCATCACAATGACGGGCCCCCCCTTAGAAGGCCAAAGCCTGCCGGGGTCGCGGAACTATCGAATTACCTTGACCCCGGAACGTAAAGGCCTATTATAGGATTTATAGGACACCGAGGATTTTAATCAGTACAAGTCTGACAGTCTCTCTTACCCTGCCCTGGGTAGGAGGACTCATTTGATGATTTACGTACGCATATTTATGTATGCTCCAGAATGATTGTTTACAGCTAATGTTGTTAATAAAGAAGCACTAAAAAATACATTGTTGAGTTCCGACCTCCACGCGAACGAAGTCGCGGGCACAGCTAGTATTTTATAAAAATTAAACTAATTTTGGTTGGAAATGAGCGTCGCGCGTCGGATGTACTGAATCCGAAGGTCGCAGGTTTGAATCCTGCCCACGGTTCGAATTTTTCGTTCCAAAGAAAATCTTTGATCTATCTGTCCTATTGAAATTTGGTACAGAGATCTCTGGAATAATACAGGCGTGATCATTTATCCCGGTTATTTATGTTGGCTAAATTTCGAATTACCTATACGCAGGTGAAGCTGCTGGCAACAGCTAATGAAAATTATATTTTCATCTTATGTAAAGTAAAATACTTACCCGCGGTGGTGGACGCCTACGGCGACGGACGTCGCGTCGCTAGACGATCTCCGGCCAACGTAGGCGCGGGCATGCGGGCGGCGAGTAAAGGGCAACTCGCTGCCCGACCATGGACCATGCCCGGGTCGACGGCTCGTTGTGTTCCACGCGCGCCTCAAAGAGCGTCAGCATAATGACGGGGCCCCCCTCTAGAGGGCCAAAGCCTGCCGGGGTCGCGGGACTTATCTCATTATGGTGACCCCGAAACATAAAGGGCTATCGAAGGACACCGTGGATTTTAGCCAGTACAAGTCTGACAGTCCCTACCACCCTGCCCTCGGTGGGAGGACTCATTAGATGATTTTAGCACGCTAAGAAAATGGCCTTCAGTGATAATTATGAGCATTATTCAAAACAAAAATATTTTTCATTTCGAAGCAGTAGTTTCTGAGACAAGTGCAATCAACCAAACAAACTCTTCAGCTTCATAATATTAATAATAGTTTAGATTTTCAAAAGAAACCTTTGCACTGATCACTCCACATCCTCGCAAAGAGGCTTCATATTCGGTTAATAAGCCATGAGCGAACTTCGCTGACGTTGCAGGAATTCTGAATAGCATTACTTACAATACAATGAGAAATCTTAGAGCAGAGATAGCGAGGGAACTTCGCTTGGCCTTTCATCTTCAGCTTACGTTGAAATTAGATTCATCATGTGATGTGTCTAGAGTTTGAGATAGTAGAAACTGATTTTGACGCAAATAAATGCTTATAATAATGATATTTGAGTTGGTTTTACAATGGTGGACAATTGATGGCTATTTCTTGTGAAGGATTAAGAAAGAAGAAGGAAACTGTATTGGCGCGAATTTGTGACGTCATGAACGTTGATATAAACTTGCACCCTCTCAAATACACATAATTTTGAAAATACCTGACATAAACTAGAGCATAAGTTTCTTACTGACATGGTCACTAACACTTTTATTAATATTTAGGTAATTGAACTATATTCCAATAACAATAGTATTACTGTAGTTGTTTACGTCATGTTAACATGGTAAATATGCCGTTTTAAGTTCTAAAAATAACTAGAGAAGAAACACCGTAATTGTATAATTGAAAATTTGTAAATATTATTCTTTGTTAAGTTTTCTGTGGTTAAACTTAATTTTCAAGTGACATTTTCTTTCTTAACGCGATCGCAAATTAATTTTTTTATGATTATAACCCCAGAAATATTAAAAACAGGAGAAGTGGCAAGGGGGCGTGTCGGTGACCACATGGTGCTGAGCGTTTCGCTCAGCTATTGACTTGTACAATTTCATTTTTGTTTCCCTATATTACTCCGACTGTATTGTTTTTTGCATTAAATATATTGCTCTTTTACAACCACCTCAGTCTATCACAGAGTGACTGGACAAGCAATGTAAAACTGACATAACGATACCTCATCAAAATTTTAAAGTTTTTTTACTTTAAAATTCTAAATAATTTACAATTTCCTTCAAACCTTCACACTTATATTCAACTACTTCCCCTACATGTTCAACTGTCATCTATCCAAGACAGATCGCACCGATAATTCCCTCGACCAACTCAAACGGTTAACCCAAATACTAACTAACACATATTGAAGTAAAACATCGATACATCATCTTCACGAGTGGAGCCCTGACCTCTTACAGTAAGAAACCCTAATAAATATTACTTGTATGTCAACTGAGTAATTAATCAAAATATCGACCGTATCTGAAGATTGGTTTAGATTATACCAGTGAGTTGGCGAGTAGCAAGTGTTTTAGTTAGTGGTTTTTTAATTTTTTTACTTGGTAAAATCATCAAATCAGTCCTCAAGTCCTGGGTGGACGGGCACTGTCAGATTTTTACTCGCTTGGCTGACTGGCATTCCGTTCCTTCGGTTTCACTTTGCATTTTTGGGCCACGGTATCCTGCTAAGACTGTTTCGGGGTTCTGGCAGTTTAACTAATATTTTTATTGGTTGCTTTTTTAAACATCTATCATTGATCGTTTGATATAAATGAAGGTTTGCTCAAACATTCCGTTTCACATTATATTATTATGCAGACCTTTTCAGCAGAATAAAAATAGTCTCAATGTTTGCAGTCCAGCCCCATAATAATAATAAAACGTTTATTTCGGAAAATTTCTCCATAGTTTGTTAGTGATACAACTTACGTAACTATGTTAGTACTTACATTTAATTAAAAACAAACCAACAAAATAAAATAAAGCCTAAAATTATTTAATTCATGTATTTTCCTGCAGTATCAGACCCGTAGCTATGCATACGGGTCCAATACTCCAGGAAAACGCCGTCCAGCCTATCCCCAATCACCTTCAGGATGCCATTGGCACTCCCACGAATCCTGTGTAACAATGATGCCGTTCTTTTCCTCATGATTGCTGAAAAACTATCGGTAGTAGATTCAGCAAACATGGTTGACGCGCTACAGAATCGCGGCAGCCCCAGCAGCACCCGGAAGGCGTTGTTGTACTGGACACGAAGAGCGTTGTAGGCCCTCTGCGTATGCTTGACCCACAGGCTGCATGTGTAAAATGACTGACAATAAGCCTTGAAAAGGGTGATCTTGACCGGTCTCGTACATCTTGCAAACCTACGGGCCAACATATTGCATCGGACCGACAACGCTCTCCGTTCCCGTTCTATGTCCTGGTCATCATTAAGATCCTCGACTAGTATGTGTCCAAGGTATTTAAAACAAGGCACTCTGTTTAAAGCAACACCATATAGGTAAACCGGCGGCACTGCCCTGTGACACTTTTCAGCTACCCCAAACACCATGAACACACTCTTCTTCACGTTGTACAGGAGGCCGTGAGTCAAGGCGTATCTCTCACACACCTCAAGCAATCGCCTGAGTGCCTCAATCGAGGGACTCAGCAGCACCATGTCGTCCGCGTAAGATATGCTATTTATAATTTTACCATCTACCGAACATCCAACCCCTGTGCTGCTGAGTTCCCCGATCAACTGATCGACATACAAGCTGAACAGCGCTGGGGAGGTCAGACCACCCTGCCTTACACCACATTCCAGACCATACGTCTCAGACAAAGCACCCGATCATCCGACCTGGTTAATCTGGTGATTATACCAATACCTGAGAAGCTCAACTATCTCCTCAGGTTGTTCCCGGTCACGCAACTTATTCCATAGTACGTTATATGTTATACGTTATACGTATAATGAACCATACTACATTATACTATATCTATGAAAGACTTGAAGCTAACAAAACTATGAAAATGAATTAGCTAAGCATAACAGAAATAATAGTAAACCTCATTTCTACAGGGATGGTATCACTGGCATGAATATAAAACGCTAATATTTTAACAACTTTTTTACGAGTTCATACATTTTATTCGCCAAGGTGTGAAACTGAAACTTAATGGTACATTTTTATTTGATACTTTTACTACTTCACACTTGGAGGTAGGTAACTTCCAGGTGGATTCACATGAATATCATAAAAGGTAACTAAAGGATTATACCAGTGGGCAGTAACTGCAGTCATGTGTGCTAATGTGGTCACGTCAACTCGCGTGTGAAATAGTCTGTTTTTCACGAAATGATACAATAATTTTATTTTTATTTACAGATGTTAGAGTTATTAGGGTGGTTTCATTTCTGACGAAACATCCGTCGTCATTGTCGGTCGCGGAACGCCAGAGCAGACAAATGTATAAAGAAACAATTGACCGTTCACACTCAACGGATGATCCGTTTGCGCGTCAAGTGCGAACGGTCAAGTGTTTTTCTATGCATTTGTCTATTCTGGCGTTCCGCGACCGATGATCCGCGACGGATGTTCCGTCTGATATGAACCCACCATTAAGTAAAAAAAAACAACTAGGTACAGATTTATTTATTTATTTAAAAAAAGGTTTACCAACACCAAGCTTATGTGCACAATAAAATCAAAATAAAAAGTTAAAATCAGATCAAAAGCACATACAATACAACATTATTTTGCGAGAAAAATCATAGACGTGTGACCATCTTCTAATACGTACTGGGCCTGCATGATGAATTTCAAATAATAATAATATTATTCACTTTTTATTTAATTTAATTTAATTAATTATTATTTAATTTAATATTATTCCCCTAGGCTGCGTCACAAGCAAACAAATATTATGGGTTGATTTCCTGAAAGGTGTTTTATAATTCGCTCTTTCGGTATCCTCGTAGCATAACGCAATTAATTCGGTCGTAATTTTAAACAACGTGTTTCAAGAAATTTTCAGTTTATTTCTGAATGAAATCAATTAGGATACAATTAAATTAAGTGCGTACGTTCTATTGTTATTGAGCTCTTTGGCTTACTTAAGGCTTGGATTCCTGTTACGTTGATGTCGAAGCGTACGCCGCGCCCGTACGGTTGGTCGCGCAATTTTGTGAGAAAAAGCAACGGAGTGTACGCGCCGCTGACATCAGAGTTGCAATAAAGTGCTATACAGAACACAGTGTATATTGGCATGTTCGACAAACGTACGTGGCCGACATCAGCATAACAGGAATTCAAACCTTATGAACCAAGCTACACGATAACTGGCAAATCTATGTGATTCTTTCTTCAAAATATCATAAACTCGTTGTTCCCCGTATTTCACTCCTGCTGCTCGGCTCCTTTTGGTCGTAGCGTGATGTTATATAGCCTATAGCCTTCCTCGATAGATGGACTATTCAACACAAAATGAATTGTTCAATTCCAATCAGTAGTACCAGATATTAGCACTTTTGAAGAGCTCGTGGCTAAATAATTACAGCCGCACAGACCGATCTTTCGGGTTAAGCCGCGCTTGCCGAGGTTGGTCTGTGGATGGGTGACCATCTGTCATAGCGAGTTTCCTCCGTGCCTCGGACAGCACGTAAAGCCGTTGGCCCCGGCTGCCATTTGTAGATCTTTGACAGTCGTTACTGTTAGTCAGAAACTTTCAAAGTCTGACAACCAGTCTTACCATGGAGTATCGTATTACCTACCTACTGGGTTGTGAAGGTCCGACAGGCAGATGATGAGTACCAGAGATGAGCGAGTTCAACCAAACAAACTCTTCTGCTTTATAATAGAAAGTATAGATAACATTATGTTGAGCGTAAAGAAACAATCATGTATTTGCACTTTTCTAGTCATACAACATGCATAAATAATCCAAGCCCCATTCACGATAAAATATTTGTTCTCCAACGCGTTTCTACACTGCAACTTCATGCAACGTCGCGTAGTCTGGAACGTGACTTTCTAATGCAAAATGTAGGCGAACCTACTTCGTGCAACTTGCTACTCCATTGTGAATCGTTCAACAGGTTGGTCAATATATTGTACGACAATTGTCGACCTTCTGCGAAGCCTTAATCAAGATCTAGCCAACAATGCGACTGTCTCACACAAACCGCTATTAGTCTCGGTTCTCCGTAGGCTTGGAGCAGGCATCGGCACATATTGTTGGCCCTTAATTGAGGCTTCATGACTTCAGGATGTCGATTTACCGAAGGCCACACAATAATCAGTATTTTTTAATTATTTCATTAAATCAATCAAGGTCTTATGTTTTGACTAGACAGAATTGACATCATTGAATCACTGGCCAATTTTCTATGGTCATCAGTGTTCATGTAGCTAGGGTATTTACTACCTTGCCTAGTTCTCGGGATCAGTGGCCCTGGAACGCAAAAGTCAAACAAAGGAACGGGTACAATTTTAGGGAAGGGTTTCCAGGGGCAGCAGGATGTATAAAACCAACCCACTTTTATTTACTAAGAATCTAAGTCCCTTTCACTCCACCCTGGGTGGGAGGACACAACACATTTGCCGTGGCGTTTTATATTTTGCTGAAATTCAGTCAGTTAGTTCTTTTCTTGTGTTTAGAAAATATGTCATAATTTTGTTTCCATTTTGGGTTAATGAAAATAAAATCTGTTATTAATTTCCCTCTTTTCATGATGAGATGTTTTTCAGTTTGACCTGCTCATAATCTTCTTATCCCCCCGGACGCAATTAATTCTGGATATTGCCGAGATTAATGTACAGCCCCAATTATTTTCAGTTCGTCCGGTCTTCATTATCCAACCTGATTGGACTCATGTTTAATCATTTAGCACGTGTATTGGAAATTTATTGAAATCTAGTTAAGACTACGGCTCATCAACCCACTTTTAAATATCATATAAATGGGTGGATATGGAAGTTTTTATAAAACCAACAAGTTTAATTTTATCTGTATACCTATAAGAGCAAGGCTGCGGTTAAGGCAACGTTAGTGCTGTCACTTTGCTGACAGCACCTTTAAGTTGACACATGACGCGTCTTCGTCTCGGATCTGGGAGTCTACTTTCTAAGACGGGAATAAATCGCAATGGTAGACGCCCACGGCGTTGGACGTCGCAAGACGATCTCCGCAACTCGCCGCTCGACCATGGACCATGCCCGGGTCGACGGCGCGTTGTGTTCCACGCGTGCCTCAAAGAGCGTCGGCAAGATGAGGAGGCCTCCCTCTAGAGGGCTAAATCCCGCCGGGGTTGCGGGACAAATTCGATTACCGTGACCCTGCAACGTAAAGAGCTAATGAAGGACACCGTGGATTTTGGTCAGTACAAGTCTGACAGTGATGGGTGGGAGGACTCATTTGATAATTTTACCACGCTAAAAAAAAACAGACAGGAACAAAAATACAGATGTACGAACGTAACTAACGTCAAAATCAAATTGCGGACGGATAATACCGCCACGACTGAAGTTATTTTGACGGGGCGCTCGCGCTAGTGTCTATGTGATAACATCAAATTGCATTTAAAAATGTAGAACCACAAATTTCCGGAGATGGTGACGCCGACTCTAAGGGGAATCATTCATTCTTAATTCGGACTTGTTGTACGTCGTCACTAAGGCTAAAACCACGGGATTCGTGCTTAGAGATTAGACTCCCTGATCCTCGATCGGACGGCGAGCTGTCCACCGTCTACAAGCCCACGACTCTGCAGCCATTGGCTTACTCCTAAGCGATGCGTTTCACAATAATTGTTATTAGCTTTCATTCCAATAAAATAACTTACTTGACTCAAATACTTGCCCAAATCACTATTCTCGTGCAAACTAAGCTTTTCTATCAAAATAAATCATTCACGTACAGTACCAATAAGATAGATAGCGTAATATCTCGGGTCATCTTAATTGTCTCCGGCGAGAGACAATCAATCACGTCAAAAAAACAAGGTGAAAGGTTTTTGTAGCCAATCACAAGATTGAGCGTAGATTGTGAATATTAAAACGGGATTTACGATAATTGCCGTTTAATGCTTACATTTTTAAAAGGATTTTTGTACCGTTCTTTGTTTTGTGCTGATCTTTTAAGTTTAATGTTGAGATTTTAACTGTGAAGACTGGTGTTTAACGATTTTATTTAATGTATCGGATAATGCAATATGACATAATTATCTTGAGCCCAACTTTTGTTAAAGAACGGCCTTTGGCTGAAATTATTATGATGATATCAATGTTTTAATGATGCGATGTTTGCTTATTGATGATATCTAGCAAAATTCATTTTAAATACGTTTTTTACGTTTCAAAATTGAATGAGTCTTCCTACCTTCGATGGAGCCGCCGGATATGCCTGTTGTTATATTTAGATTACTAGTTTTACCCAACAAACGACTATCAGACTGTTCCTTCAGGTAAAACAAGAAAGAGTAGAAAATACCATGGCCCCAGATTTTGTAAAGAAGAATGAAGCCATACATATTTACTGATATGTAGAATTTGTGAAGTTAGGGTCGGTAGAGTTAGGCCGTGTTGATTCAGAAGTTTGGCTTAACATGAGATCTGATATCTTTTTCACAGGCCAAACACTATGTGGTCGTCTTGGCAACATTTTACATGAAATGTTTTTGGTGGGATACAAATATCTATCATCCTCTCACAAACCGTCAAATAAAAATAAAGGCGACAATACCATTTGGCGACTGTCAGAAAAAGCTAAATTTATACCAGACTGGTATAAAACAGTGCCTACTCTCTATGCATTGTGTCGCTCCCTGATCTATGGTCGCTTGGGACTTGCGCTTTTTATTTCAACTTAATGGCTTTTTGAAATGTTACACCGTTAAGTTGGTTAGATAGGGAGCTATTCGATTTAGAATTAGACCACTAGGAAAGAAAGTGGGTTAATAAAGTTCTTTGATTTGAAGCATAAAAAAAAAAACGAATTGGCAACCTCCTCCTTTTTAAAGTCATCATCATCATTATTATCATCAGCCTATAATTTTCCCACTGCTGGAACACAGGCCTCCTCTCTGTAAGAGGGAGTGGGCCATTAAATCCACCACGCGGGCTCAGTGCGGGTTGGTAGATGTCACATGTCTTCGAATTTGATGGTTCTAGGACATGCCGGTTTCCTCACGATGTTTTCCTTCACCGTTTTTAAAGCAGTGGTGATGAAATAAATTTATTTTAGAGATGATTTTAATTAGTGAGTTTGATGGTCTCTGCAACTCCTCAACCCAGGGCGGTAGGACATATTTGATGATTTTACAATAACAAGCATCTTTAGGTATTGAATAGTTTGGGACACTTATGGGTAGAATACATCATTAGTCATTATCTTTCATGATTAGGGGAGCAGTGTATAAGACGGGGACGCGAGGTATGATGGGAAATCACACACTTAAGGCAAACTTAACACAATATTAACGTAGCACAAGCGCCAACAGGACGCCATTTCTTAATGGCCGCTTGCAAATGACGTCCTGATGGCGCTTGCGCTACGTTAGTGTTGTGTTAAGTATGCCTAAAGATTGTATGTCCCCATTATACCTCGCGATTATTAGCGTCCCCGTCTTATACACTGTTCCCCTAAATAGTTTGAATGAAATTTCGTTCAATATGAAACTTTATAACAACTTTCAAAACCAACTCAAATTAAATTCTAAATCTAGTATCTCCGAAAAGTTGGTAATAAATTAGTTACATATGTTAGTTGGCAATTTTTTAAATGTATGTGCTAAATCTACTTGAATTTAATTTAATAACGCACTGAATTGGTAATTATATACACATAATGTATTTTATTAGTCTACACAGCCCGCTTTTTATCTGATACGATACAAGTTTTTTAACTCGGTCACTTTTATTCATCTGTAATTATTATAGTGTTGAAATATCCGAATACTTGAAAGAAATAAAAATATAATATGGCAAATATTTAAACACTCTTTTCCAAAGAACAACTTTAAACAAAATCTGGTCATAATGTCTCAATCTATAACACAATAAAATTTTCAACTATATTAACTCTAAGTCAAGCGTTGAATCCATCCTTTTCTATTGACGTAGACATTTCCCGTCACTAAAATCATCATCTGCTAATTCTTTTCCCGATTACATTCATCAGCCAGACAGTGAAATACTAGTAGATCTTTCACGTGGACTGAACGTCTGGCCTCCACAACTTGATTATTTAACCAGTGTTTCTTATGTAAGTAAGCATAGGTTATTAAACCTCCACGGTCTGATCATTTGATATCCACCATAACGTTTTACCGCGTATTTCGCCATCTGCATTAAAATTGCGGTCACCCCTAAATCCATAAAAGGTCATTCCATATTATGGCCAACTTATCTAACACTCACAAACGCCCTCTGGTGAAATATTAAACGAAATAATTTAAAGATTAGCCCCCTTACTTATAAACATTGATTAGACGTTACTTATCTTAAATAGCTCTTAAGTCACTTGCCATCTCTATTCATTAAAATAGAAATGACAAGGACAGGTGATATTTAATCGGTAGCTAAGCAACACAAGTTTTTATAAGTAAGGGGGTACATGTAGAATTTTTATTATAGTCCTTTTTTTATCGGTCGTAATAAATTTCAGGCGTTTTGCATGCCAATGACTGTGTCGTGATGGCGAGCGGTTTGGCATTCGTTAGTGAAAAAAATTACAGTGTTTTGTTAAAAATACACATGAACTTTGAATGTGACATTGACACAGATGTGGGAACATTATAATCTGATATTAAAATAAGTATTTTTACGAACATACTTTTTTATTTACAGATTGTTTGGTTTAGCCCTCAATTTAGCCAGGAAGCAAAGATGGAGTGAGCTCTCTAAGAAGAAACTGGAGCTCTTGGGCACCAACGAAACACAGAGAAAACTCTTTAGCACCAAACTCTGACAGGACAGTGGTCGCGAATCAGGCGGTCTCAGTGAGACGTTTCTTAATCCTGTCTCAGTGTCTACAGGCACTCACTGTGTGATATTTTTCTACATAAGGTCTGATTCATCCTGGGCCTCAAGTCTGCTAATTTTATTTAACTCACATGCTATTGATATTCAATTGAGATTCAATCACGACTCCATTAAGATTAGAACAAATTTGGTATTCTGCAAAAACTTGTATGTAATTTCAATACAGTCGTAATGGAGTCGTAGTGTAATTGTAATTGACTCTCAGTTGAACAGTAATTTTTTTAATAATTTTTCGTAGAGTGACTTGTAACATCCTAAGATTATCTATTGTTGCTCAATCGTACAACAATAGCGAAATTGACATAGAGTGTCCATTGACATAAATGTTAAACAAACGGCAAATAAGAGTAGAATACCGATAAAGTCCACAATCGATTTACAATTGTAACACGATTGAAGAGCAGACTAGCAAATATTCTGATAGCAGTTCAATGGAATGTCACTGGAAAACCATTGGTCTTAAATTAGTAGCAGAATACCAAATGTAGTTAAAACTGCTACTGAGATCCAATTGATATTCAATTGAGCCATTCTTAAATTAGCAGACTTGGGCCCCTGGAATTGTGACCAACCACTTACAGAATCAAAATTGTAAATGAAAAAATCTGACTCGTAAACAAAGAATTTAAACATCAGAAGCAAAACACAAAACAAAACACGAACTTAAATAACTTCACAACCAAAAACCTAAACACTTTTGGAAAGCTAAACAAACGTAAAACTATTTTTGTTTAACTCCACTAAATCGCTCTTTTAACAACAAAAATAAAATCTGATACTAACTGAGAAACATTTTGTTTTTATGTAGAAAAATAAAAAGGCTAACATAAACACATAAGCTGGAGAGTCTTGCTTTAGGACTACGTAAAGGCAAGCTATTTCAAGTCTTAGGAGACCTACTTTCACTTACTTAGGCAGTTCGCTAGTAGTTTTTGCATCGAAAGAAATGGAAAAGGTTTGTAAGGCTTTTTGTATTATGATTCTACACACTGTATTTTTATTTTATTGTGTGCTTCTCTTAGTAAAATAAGATACCAAGACACCAAGATATTATTATACATAAAAACCGGCCAAGTGCGAGTTGGACTCGCGTGAAGAGGGTTCCGTACGATGTTACCTATCACGTTTTTTTTTTAAATCTGACCCAAATTGGTACGCACAATATTGAGTGATTTACCATGTTATTTTAATATCATGGACTTCTTATAGGTTTTCCTATAATGTATAAGTAGAAAACTAAATCCTGTATTTAAAAAAAAAATTTGGTTCAGTAGTTTCGGAGATAAGGAGGGGGAAAGGTCAAATTTCGTCTATTTTCTTGAATAACTTGGAAACTTTTTATTTTAAAATTACAAAAAAATATATATTTAAGATTGTCTCAACAAAACCTTTCATTTGATATGTCACACGATGCAGTTTTCAATTTTTTTTTTATTTTTCCCCTTCCCCCCCAAAAATTACCTCACATATACAGTAGGCCTCGAGGTAGTACCTCGGAATTATCATGGAATCCAACTTATCATGGCACGCTCAAATTGCTGACGTTAGTAAGAAAGTTCATTTCACCTTTCATTCGCTGAAATGTCTTCAGAGTTTTCTGCCTTTTAAAACCAAAATCTCTCTTGCTCAAACCCTAATTCAGCCCATTATAGATTACGCTGACGCTTGCTATCTGGATGCCACAGAGGAGCTGTTAAATAAACTTGAGAGGCTGCAAAATTTGTGTATTCGGTTTATTTTCAATCTCAAAAAGTACGATCATGTTTCAGAATTTCGCACAAGACTCAAGTGGCTCCCAATCCGCCTTCGCAGGAACACGCGGATATTATGTCTCCTGTTCAACATCCTACATAATCCTTCTGCCCCATCCTACTTGCGGGATCGTTTTTCCTATTCTCGTTCACCCGACTCCTCCTGCAGGTCTCATCTCCGTACAGTCCTTAAATTTCCTAGTCACAAAACTGACTTCTATTCCTATTCCTTATCTGTGCACGGGGTCAGGTTGTGGAACTCACTGCCATCTGAAATACGAGACAGTAAGACTGTCTCCATCTTTAAGAAACGGGTCAAAGATCACTATCTTTCCTTGGCCACATGATGATCATTTATCATTTCACCTCGCTTATTATTTGTTATATTTAGATATTTATTTGTATTTAGTTTATCTATGTATTTATTTTATTTATTGCATTAATATTTAGTTGTGTATTTGTATGTATTGGATTGTTGTTTGTATTTGTAAAAATATTTATTATTTTGTTCCTACACACCACTTTATCTTCTACCTCAAATTCTCCTCTCTCAGGTCTGCTGGAAGAAATTTCTTTTAGAAATAAGCAGTGCCTTTGTACTTTTTTTTCCTTTTAAAATATTTTCCTGTAAATATCTGTGTGTGTACATAAATAAATAAATAAATAAATAAATAGGGTGGAGTGAAAAAAAAAAAATTAAAACTTTGTTACTCCTGTATGACCAATGGATGATCGACATTCTTAGAGAAACAAAAATAAAATTTCAAGTTCTTACGTTTACATCTTAAGGTGTCGCATCGAATTTAAAAGTTAAAGAAAATAACAAAATTTTGTTTTTAATAAAGTTTTTATTTGAGACAAACTATTCATCAAAATGAAAATATTGAAGCTTGAAATTAAGTATTGTACTTATAAATATACAAAATATATTAAATAAAAGCATTTTAACATTCGGAAGCTGAAGCTACAGACTCTTCTTTTTGCTTAAAAAATTGGGATTTTGTGTCAAATATTGGTATGTCTTGCTTTGCCTTTATCCTCGTGCGAATGAATCCATCTCTTGCCTCTGGCCCACAAACAGATGAAGAAGCCTCAGTAACGAGCTTGACGCTTCGTTCTACTGCTTGAGTATGGCAACGTTACTTTTCAATTTCAAATAATTTGCCACCTGAGGAAATCACGCTTGAAACTGCGTCACTATATTTAATGGTCATTGAGCCGTTACTTCTGTTCTAAAAATCACATCTTCTGATGCTGCAATGGACGAACTACTAAAAGACCAATTAAGAACTAGATCAGAAGAAGTACTTGGGATACTACTGGCTTTTTCTGAAAACTCATTATACTTTCTCTTCCTTGTCTCTTTACGGCAGACTATAGATTTAGTAGACACTATCAACAGACCCAATATACATTTTTCGTTAATTTCTTTGGTATTTCTAAAAGGCTTCTTCCGCAATAGGGAAATCACACATTTACAAACTTCTCTGGATTCACATTTACAAGTAGCGATGTCAAATAATTTTGATTCAGTTTCTTCGTAGAACATTTGCTTTTTCTTTTCATTGCGTAATTTCTTCACATTTTTGTATTTATTATAATAGGAAATTAATCTGGTAACTATTTGTTGATGACTTATAATGGGAATTAACGCCTTGTCCCAATTTTTTACAATGTCAGCGGCTATCATTTCACACAACCTTTCACTGCAGGATCTTAACCATTATTCAGTTACAGTAAGTCATTTCTTAACCACAACTATTTTTTATAATATCACAATAACTTGGTAACACATTAACACTTAGTTTTATTGGATCGCCAAACAAGGGGCATCGCAAGTGTTTTCGAGTTCTTCGCATTTTATTGACGAATAATCAGACTTTTTTTACACTTGTCGTTACCACTCAAATGAGAAAGTTTGAGAAAACTATGCAAGGACGAACAAGTTAACCCTTTAAAATAACGTTAAATATAAGTTTTATTACATATAGACACACAATAACATTGACGTGCAGGTACACGTTTGACGTTAAAATTGTTCTTTTTTTCAAATTACCCTCATACCGCGCCACCTCAAAATGAAGTCGTAGGGTTTTGATTTTTAGCATGAATAAAGCTTTTATGTACGGTCATCGATTAATGACACAGGAAAAGTAAAATTCCAAAAAAAAATTTTTTCTTCCAAATTCACTCCACCCTAATATACAGATATGGACTTCTTATAGGTTATCCTATAATCTATAAGTAGAAAACTAATTCCTGTATTTTTTTCAAAATTTTAGGTTCAGTAGTTTCGGAGATAAGGGGGGGGGGAATGGTCAAGCTTCATCTATTTTTTTTGAATAACTTTGAAACCATTTATTTTAAAATTACAAAAAAAAATACTTTTAAGTTTGTCTCAACAATACCTTTCATTTGATATGTCACACGATGCACTTTTCAAATATATTTTGGAGGAATTGATATGTGTACCAAATTTCAACCCAATCGGTCTAGTAGATTCGGAGATAATTGACTGTAAGCGACAGACAGACGGACACACGAGTGATCCTATAAGGGTTCCGTTTTTGTATTCGGACGTACGGAACCCTAAAAATGGTTACATAGTCAGAGGTGCACTGAAAATACCTACAACATAATTTGAAATTATTCAAATTAAGTTATTTAGGTACGGAAAATCGCAGATCGGGGGTAGATACGAAGTAAAAATCTGGTACACATTTTGTGTTGAACTTCGACATTTTTGCCGATGTGAAATCACATCAGGCTGTTTACTAAATGTTTTCAGCATTGAATATTAATATTTAATTCATTACCTAAACATAATTAGATACTTATTTTGAAAATGTCACAAATACACTAAAAGGTCAAAGTTTTCCTGCTGTTTCATCATTAATAATGTTTTGTATTCATTTTTTTTTCGTTTATATACTACTCAAAACAAAATAAGGGCCACCTGGTTTTTATCGATTTATTAAATAATGTTTAAATATTACCAGTTACAATGACTGAATCTGATTAATATTAATGGTTTTAGATGGAAATACACAAAAATTAAATATGTATTCCAATAAATCGTTAAAATAAACCAAATTGAATGAAAAGTGAGGAATTGCATGAATGTATCAAGTTACATAAAACTTAAAAAAAAACCGAAAAAAATACGTCTTTTATGTTCCAAAGTGTTTTTTTAATAAGCTTCTCTTTTAACTCTGTTCTCTCTGTTCTGCTCATTTTATGGGAGGTGAAATGGTCTGGATTAAATACCGAACATTTTCTTTTGGGATACTCTACCAGCAAGTTTTAAGAAAATTTATGAGATCCAGTTGCGTGTTGATGGGAATTTTACTTTCTTTTTCACTCTTCTTTAACTCATCTCTTAAATGCTCATTAGAACTCAGGTAAAAATCCTGAGTGTCCACTGTAACATCGTAATTCGAGCGTAAGGGAATGTGTGCACTGTTAGTCGCGTAGTGTTCGCTCGAGCATTATCCTGCTTCAAGAAAAACTCAGGTATTCCTTGTTGTGCGAATGGGATAATGTGGAGTTGCACCACATTCTCTACGCAATTTTGAGGAGTTACAGCACCCTCTTTTAGAAGTGCGAGCTCAGTTTTGCGTGATAGAGATAACCGCCCCAGAGCATAACTCAGAACTCGCCAGAACAGTCTGTTTTAAGAGTGCAAGGATCTGAAACCTGTTGTTTAGATCTTCTCTACACTCTTATGAATCAGTTTTTATTGAAAAAAAAATAACCCACCAGTCTTCAATAAAAATAATGAAGCCCAGTCAAAACAGTTCAATAAATTTTCTCCTTCGCAAATGTTTCACGATTTGCACCATACGCTGCAGTTAACTGGATGCGAACCAGGCATCTTCTTGAGTATTGTTAGTCTTTATGGAGTCTATTCGGAATAGTGTAGTCAATTATAGGGGTGCCTGTAGCTCGACGCAATGGAGTTTATACGGTCCGCGCAGTAGATTTTCGCTCTGTTTGCGCGGTTAAACAAACTTAATGGTCTTTTTGGGCTTTACTTACTTATTTTCTTCCTTGATCACGGCGTCTGGTGATATTACCCGTCTTTTAAAACCAGTTTCAAGCATTTTGAACCACTCGTTGGGATTATTCCACCATTAAACCTATCTCTTCTGGCTACGGGCCCCCTGGATTAAGGTGACACCCCAAGTGGCTGTTTTTGCGTCCATATGCCTCCGAATACATGACATTATGAGATTGAAAGATCATTATAGCCTGCTTGCTGTATTAGTCGAAGAAAACTCCGTAAGAAGTTTGAAAATCAAAAAACACATACCGTAAATTCTAAGTAATCTCAAATATCTAATTAAAAAAAAGTTATGAATTTCCAATTATGCAGTAGAAACAATATTAATACTTGAAAGAAACCATAACAAGATATTTAGTATTTATTATGTACCCAGAATACGAGCAATACTTGTTTAAAGTGCACTTTAAAAAGTGGCCCTTATTTTGTTTTGACGAGTATAAATAAATTATCGACACAACAGTTTGTGTTCATTATTCCAAACATTGAATATTTTAATAATAAAACATTTACTCATTATTTTCTGCCAGGTTTAGAGGCGCATATTTAGGCTTAAGACGCGGACTGACTACGATTTTAATCGCTTATGACCGCGTAAACTATTGTCACCACTATGGAGCGTCAATAAGATTGAAAATTGAAAAAATGACATTTGTGTTGAAATGTGACGTAAGCTGCGAATGGGCATTTATTTTACTGGTTTTCTTTAGATTATTTAAAATATAGACATAAAATTAAATAATGGTTCGGTTAAAGTTTAAAAAAAATGGAAAACCTACTAAAAAAAACTGTTGTTATCGCTGGAAATACAGAGATCTTCGACGTCAAAGTTTATTTTTGGGCTACAACTTCCCAATTTTTATTGGGAATATCAAACTCTTATTTATTATTCTGTTCGGTTTAAATTCTTCTTTATACCCTTCTCTGTTCTTCTTCTCTTTCGCGTTGCTTATTTTTATTACATTACGTCATACTCGACGTTCTAAGAAACCAATTTTTGGGAATATGAGATAAGACCGCGCCTTAATACTCTCATTTCAATCGAGACAAGATAATCTGTGATTGTAAGAGTTTTGTGTTACGAAAGACTGTTATTTCATTCTCCCGTCATCTGGATGAAGGGAGAACTTCTTTTATGTGTAAAACGGTAACTCATGGCCATTTGCATCTTCCCTGTTCTCATGTATGGTACACAAACTTGGTCTTTCACAAATCTTCAGAAGTCCTCACTTGTTTGCTAGCAACGCATAGAACGCGGTATTTTGGTTGTCCATTTACGAATATTCTATGGCAGTAGTTCCCACAGTTGACAAGACCGCGACAAGACGACCTACAAAAATATAAAAATCCCGCCAAACCACAGGCATCATCTTACCAGCTTCTAAAATTATTCCTCAGAGCTCGTGCTTCATTTTGAAACAACTTTCAGATTAAAAGTCTGTCTCTGTGTTGAGACAAAGCCTCACCTCTTGGCTTTTTAATCAAGGCGCTAAAATGTAGGACAGACGGCTTCTAAAATATTGATCCTGATACAGAAACGTGGAACAACAACGCTTTTTGAATTGATCCTAGTTTTCTTAAACTGGCATGGTTTAAATTAAAACTGAACTTAAAACGGGATATTTATCATCTGTTTTTTGTTTTGAGTTATAGCTTCCGACTTCATGACACTTGCAACAGTTCCAAAATATTGGAAACTCCAAAAAAAAAATGTAAAACTTGAAATTAAACAATTAAAAGCACTAAAGATGTTTGTTATTTGAGAAAGGATAATAAAACTTTGATGTTTTCTCCTGTAGACAGCCGGAGGTATTTCAGTATAAATCGATTTTAATATTAACTTCTAATAAAGAGCTTTTTATAAACAGGTGATGAATAACATTAAATGGTCATCAATTTATTAAAAGCAAAAAAATGCATTATTTTTCAAAGCAATTTAATAAATTACATACCGGCTGAAAAAGAAAAAAAAACGTTCTCAAAATGCCCAACGTCACAATAAATGAACATAACAAATCTCCAGTAACAAATCAAAATCTAGACAGATCAAAGAGAATTGAAAAACATATTAAATACACAACCAGACAAATCGATACCCAACTATAAAGGCCGCCCTAAATCAAATTAGTCAGACTAATTTCGATGTCTACTATTGACTGAAATGTATTGAGAACATTATTCCGTTCGCGTATTGAATATTAAGTAATTTTACTAAAGGTTGTACATATAAGTAGAAGCTCGGTCTGTAATTTCGTTGGTTTATTCCACTTTGTTCACCTGGGTGAATAAAGTTGTCCTTTGGTGTCCTCAATAAAATTCATCTCGGAAAAATTTCACCCAGGTGAATTGAGTGGACTTATTTGGGGTCCTTTATTCACCTCAGAATTGTTTCACCCATGTGAACAAAGGCGACTTTTCTTCGATCTTGTGGACTTTTATCACCCATTTAAAAAACAACAGACAACACAATATTTAAATTGTACTAGGAGAACAGGATCATGAAGAAGATGTTCGCATGGTGCACCCAGGAGAACAAAGTAGAATAAACCATTTCGTTCAGGTATTACGTAGTTCGTGAAATTGTTCCATGTTTCTCTTTTTGGTAGCTTGATATTGTCATCTGAGGGACAAAGAAATTTTGTTAAAAAGCTTTCAATTTATTGGCGATGGAAATGATAAAGGTGAATAGGACTTTCAAGTCGTCAACCGCTTGGTGAGATAGAGATCAAAGATAGAGGTCAATTTTGTGGACACTTTCCCCGTTGTCAGCGATTTGATGAATTCTTTGATGCCCTCTAACTTCTTTATTTTCTCACTTGCTTTTGCCAATACCAAACAATCAAAACTTTCCTCTTTATATAATAATTAGTGCAGACTTTTTTTATTTAATATGTGTCCTTTTTTTAAGTATTTTTCTTTAAATACAATTCAAACATTAATAGGCATATAAAAATACACAAAAATAAAACACCTAAACTAAGAATCGAAAAAACTTGTAACATTCATAAAGTCTACACTAGGGTCACATGTCTGTCGGATTACAAATTTCACAGAGGTGAGGCCTAATACCATCAGTGGGAATACTACGAGTATAAGCTTATTGAGTTATTTTTGTAAAAATAAAATAGGTAGTTATATTTTGATTATCATTCTCTTTTCTTTCAGTGGCGTGTCAGTGGTTGACCATTGGAAAATAATATCATATTACTCGAATAAACGCGAAATTTTGTATTAATGGATGTTTGTTACTAATTTATGCTAAAACAGCTTAGAGGTAGATTTATAATTTATTAGCCTGCAAAAACAGAGGCTACCTATAATCTCTATTAGTCCGTGGTACCTTTTACGTTTTCGTGGGATGATTTTCGCATACCACGCGGTCCAAGCCGCAGGCAAAGCTAGTGAATTGTAAACTTACGTAGTAATCCATTCTAATTTTATCAGAAAAAGCCATCTGCCAAATTCACCAAAAATACGGCCACAAAATTCATCACAATGCCTGCAAATCACAATTACTAAGCTTTAACGAAACCATTTCTAATACACACTAGTTCATAAATATGTATACTTATGTTTTGTGAAAGAATAAGAAAATGTAGATGCGAAACTTATGAGCCTTTATATTTAAATGCCTACGGTTCTCTACTACAGCTCAGTTAGTAATCGTGAATTCAAAAAAGACTAAAACTTTTCTTGGTGTTATTAAAAAGTCGGTGAAGGAAAAAGAATAGAATAGAATAGAATAGCATTTAATTTTCATTTAATTTCATTTTTAATTTAATTTCATTTTTTTTAAGAAACGAGGATATAAGTAGTTGTAGTAACGCTTGTGCCTATGCTTTATTTTTGACTAACAGTAACGACTGTTAAAGCTCTGCAAATGACAGCCGGGACCAACAGCTCAATTTTTCCGAGGCACTAAGAAAACTGGCTATGCTATAATTATGGTCACTCATACACGGATCTACTTTGGCAAGCACAACTTAATTTAGAAAATTGACCTCTGCAGTTGTTAATATTTACCAATGAGCTCTTATACGCCAATGATGGTGACGATATAAAGTGCAGACGTTTAATCTAAATCAATCTTTAAAACTTTCAGTTCTACCAATTCTTATTCTATGCCACAGTGTACAGACACAATCTCTTTACACATTTATGATACTAGATATGCGCATAAAATACAAATAACAGAAAGCTTTATCAATGATAATGATATTCTAGATTTAATGTTATGGGTCTGTTTTGTTTTCTCTACGGAGTAAACACGGTCCTCGCGAGGATTTAGCAAAGTTAGAAAGAGGTGCGAGAGTACTTGTAAGTACTTAAAGGAGTTTGTTTTCTACATTTTCGTACTTTCAACTTTGTAAAGATTAAAAATTAGAATGATCGCAAAGTTTATGTTCAGTATAATTCCCTTATTTACGAGCCACAACGGGCAAAAATAATCACTCAGTGGATCCCAACTGGCGGTAAACGAAAACGCGGCAGGCCCAGAAGGAGATGGCGGGATGAGATATACTCAATCTTACAATCGAACTAGATCGCGAAATATGGAAAGACGACACGGGCTTATAATAATAAGCCACAAGAATTATATTGACTATTATACGCGACCACACATCATTATTATCTGCCTAGTCTTTGCCCAATTATGTTGTGGTCTGGTTCCAGCCCGTATCATCAGTATGAGACCACACAATAATATTTTAGTAGCCTGTTTTGTATTCTAATGCTGGGCAAAGGATACCCCTTTTTCCTTCCAAATCTCTCTATTTTGGGCAATTTCCCAGAGTTCAAAGCTGGAAACCATAAGATCTTCAAAAAAAAATAGCAAAACATTTTGCCGTTTCACATATCGCAAGACTACAAACCCAGTTTCATTTCACACCTCATGGGATATCATGGCGAAATGGCACGTCCCAGAGTAGGCATGACTAATAGATAGTAGCTTGTTGAGCGCAGTTTCCCCATGGGATTCCTTTGTCTTGGAGTACACTGTGACCTAATGGCAAAGTGGCTTGGAAGATACGGTCAATTGGTCAACTACTTACCGCATCAATGGCAGTTTGAACCGCATCCATCGCCCTATTTAGCGACAAGATTAGCATTTTTTTTTGTCACAACGAATAATTGGATTGCTCTTCTTGGGAGATGATGAGATCAATGGATTAGATCGTTGGAGCTCATCTAGAAGGAACTGGAATTTCTGCGGTGCCGTTACCCGGGTTGGACTTGGTCATGAGGTAAATTCCACCCACCCAAAAATAATTCAGCATCTTCAGTTAACGTTCATCAACTTCTGTAGAGCACAAACAAAAGCTCTCTTATCGGCCTTTTCCCATTCTCGACAAGGCAAGATAATCGCGGACAAAAAAAAATACATACAAACAAACAGGTCGAACTGGAATAAATATTTTTATAATCGTCGTTCGTATGGCCATGCAACAACTCGCCAGAATATTCGTTGTTCATTTTCCCCGCCTAATACTACGTAGTATGTGAAGGCGTACGCGGTTTACAACTCCTCCAGCTTTTTAAATCGTACGTCGAGTCGATGATTGGCAGCTATGCGGAATGCGGAATAATGCAGACCAGACTATGTGTGTAGCACCATCAAAATAGCAACAGGCTATAAGGTCCATTGTTGGGGCATTCGTTTTTCGTCAACAGAGAGGAGGCCTGTGCCCCATTAGTGGAGAACCAGTAATTTAATTGTGCTGACTATGTATACACCGTGACTTTTTAGTCGTCTTACAAAAGTGGTCCACTTAATGTATCCGACCTAAAATACCTCTAGGCGAGTTTTTTTTTTTTTTATCGTTAATAATAATTTTTATTATTAATAAATAGGTACATTACAAATATGAAACTCCCTGTTAAAATGTTTACGTATCAAGCTTGCTGTAGAGTATACCTACCCAGCGCAATAGTCGGGCAGAACATTCCATCTCCATTTTTTATGAGAAAAGGGTGTTTTTAACTACGCCTTGCGTCATAATAACGAATTAAAATTTTATTTTTAATTTTTTTAAATTTCTTAAATACCATTTTTAGGGTTCCGTACGTCCGAATACAAAAACGGAACCCTTATAGGATCACTCGTGTGTCCGTCTGTCTGTCGCTTACAGTCTACTCTCCGATCTCCGAATCTACTAGACCGATTGGGTTGAAATTTGGTACACATATCAATTCCTGTGACCCAAGCACAGAGGTGTGACGTGAAAAGATGAAATCTGTATGTGGGAGGTAATTTTTGGGGGGGAAGGTGAAAATGAAAAAAAAAAGTTTTGAAAACTGCATCGTGTGACATATCAAATGAAAGGTCTTGTTGAGACAATCTTAAATATTTTTTTTTGTAATTTTAAAATAAATAGTTTCCAAGTTATTCAAGAAAATAGATGAAATTTGACCATTCCCCCTTATCTTCGAAACGACTGAACCTTATTTTTTTTTAAAAATTCAGGAATTAGTTTTCTACTTATAGATTATAGGAAAACCTATAAGAAGTCCATGATATTAAAATAACATGGTAAATCACTCAATATTGTGCGTACCAATTTGGGTCAGATTTAAAAAAAAACCGGCCAAGTGCGAGTTGGACTCGCCCATGACAGGGTTCCGTAGCAGCAAGCATAGATTAGAGATATAATTATATTGAGATTAGTAAGTAATATACACAAACAATAAAAATAACTTTGTTTTTCATAGTATTTGTATGAATGGCAAAGTTATATTTGCGGTTTTTGAAAATGTACTATATCTCAAAAACTGCTAACTGTATCTCATCCAAACCAATTTTCGTTGGTAGTTTTTGTTGAGGTCTACATTACATATTTTTTTTAGTTTTATCATTCTCTTATTTTAGAAGTTACGGGGGGGGGGGACACACTTTTTACCACTTTGGAAGTGTCTCTCGCGCAAACTGTTCAGTTTAGAAAAAAATGATTTTAGTAACCTCAATATTATTTTTAAAGACCTATTCATAGATACCCCACACGTATGGGTTTGGTGAAAAATTTTTTTTTGAGTTTCAATTCTAAGTATGGGGGGCACCCCCAAAATTTGTTTTGTTTTGATTTTTGTGTGAAAATCCTAATGCGGTTCACATAATACATCTTTCTACCAAGTTTCAACAGGATAGCTCTTATACTTTCGACAAAAAGTGGCTGTGACATACACGGACAGACAGACAGACATGACGAATCTATAAGGGTTCCGTTTTTGCCATTTGGCTACGGAACCCTAAAAAACGTGATAGGTAACATCGTACGGAACCCTCTTCACGCGAGTCCAACTCGCACTTGGCCGGTTTTTTTATTATAAACGTGTTCTAGTCATTGGATACATGAACTGGGCTGCCGTTGTCAGACGACTAAAAGTCACGGTGTATAGGTCGATAGATTAGGACTTAGAAGCATGTTAAAAGGTGTAAAGAAGGTTAAAAAAGATAAGATTTCTAATCGCCAAATGGAGTGTCTAGACTACTTATACTTCATTTCGAAGTCATATTGAAAGTGTATTTAATGTATTTCAAAAGTCTTTCATACTTCTAAGACAAATACGCTTTTCAGAAAATATTTTTCTAAAGTTCTGAAAAAAACATTTGGAAAAAGTTCAAAGGTTCGAAGAAAAACAACTATTTTTAGGCCGTAATAAAATTCTCACAGACCGGTGTGAAATGAATTAAGAAAAATCCGATTTCTATTACATCTTTAAGTCCCGAAAAAGGAAAACACAATCCAATAAAAATCAGGACAAGAAAAGTCGTAACAGGGGATGAGGGGACGTTGATTTTCCTTTTTCAAAGGCCACATTTACCGGGCACAGGTCGATGACTTTAGGTAGCAAAAGTACAGTCCCCGAAATCCTCTAAAGTTATTCAAATGAACTGAAGCCACAGAATACCGAATAAATGCATATTGAATTTGTTTACGTACGTCGAAACGGGACAGAGACTATACTTCTGTATTTAAATTTTCTCCGACAATCTACATATTATTGCTGGTCGAAACGATACCTGATTCTTTGTTTGATAAATTCTGCTATTCTTTTTGGCTTAGTAGATCAGCTAGGAATAGTAATAGCCACAGGGCCATTACTCAATGTTAACATTGGGGCATTTACCACTGGGTAACTGCACCAATTTACGAATTGTAGGTCAGGGGTGGGAAACCAGAAATGCGCATAACTATGTTAAATTTATTTTATCATCACTACTCTCCAAATAGTGAAAGAATACATCGTGAGGAAACCAGCAAGTTCTAGAACCAAAAGTGTGGATACTCGATGTGACATCTACCAACTCACATTGGGCCCACGTAGCAGATTACTACCCACTCTTTCTAACAGAGAGCCTGTGTCCTAGCATTGCTGGACAATGCTGGGCATGCGGACGGTGAGTAATGGGCGACTCGCTGTCCAACCATGATCCATGCCCGGGTCGACGGTGCGTCGTGTTCCACGCGCGCCTCAAAGAGCTGCCAACAATATGACGGGCCTAAAAGGGCCAAAGACTGCCGGGGTCGCGGGGCTATCGGGTAGCTGTAGCCCCGGAAAATAAAGGACTATTGAAGGACACCGTGGATTTTAGTCAGTACAAGCCTGACAGTTCCTCCCGTCCTGCCCTGGATGGGAGGACTCAAAAAGCTGACTATGCTATTTGCTGGTGCTACACACGTGGTTGGGTCTGCATGATCATTCATTCGGTCGGATTGAATCTGTCTGCGGTCTGAGAGGTAGGGGATTTTAAAAGCTGGAGTTGTATTTTGCGTACGCCTAGAGATACTGTATAAAGGATAGGAAGGCTAGGTAGTATAAAAGGTATCGAAAATTAAAAATGAATATCAAAAGTTGAAAAGGCCGATTGACTAAGCTCAAATCATGATAAGCCGATTCGAATTAGACGTCAACGGTTTTCAATGATGAATTGAGTTTGCCGATTGACACGAGCCGAATCAAAACTGAACATGTGAAGTGATTGTTTTGGTTCGGCTTTGTTGTTTAGCAGATACTGCTGAATCGAATGTACTATTCCGAACATGTGTGTAGCAACCCTCTTCATATTTCTGTGAACGGATATCTAGTTGCAAATATCTGTGCGGTGCCATCCAGAGTCGTATCGCTATTGTTGTGTTATCTATATCTGTTTGATACCCGAAAACAAAATAGGGATTCAAAGAAAAATAACAATGGGTTTTTCCACTATCAAAAATGGCCAGCGGTGGATGATACTTATGGTGCGACTTGGGTGAGCCAATAGGAGAATCAACATAATTTCATACGAGTTAATCTTTTCTAATATTTTGTGATACAATGCCTACATCATTCCTGTATAATTAAACGTAGCTTTGCTAGTGTTGTTTACATCTTCAATCATGTAGTTGAGCATTTTATTACGTAAAAAGCCGAATATTCAAATAAAATTTAATGATAATCTCTGAGGTCACACCGCTATTCCAGATAACTTCAACCAGTTTTCGCGTAACGCAAACAAATGATAAAATCGAACATTCAAAGGTCAGGAAACACCACCTCAGGTGAGACTTTCTTTAAATAAAAATGACAAATGACTCAGAACGGAGACTTCATCAATCTAACAACGAAGGTCTGTATGTAAAAAGAAAATATTCTTTATACAGTACTTTTACAAGGAGTGGTCACAGGACCCCGACTTTACAGCCCCATAAAGCCTTGACTCATTCATTTTATGAGTTGAATTTCATCACCGCTCACTGAAATCCTACTTTCCAGTTATCTTTATATTTATTTTACGATAGGCACAGATGAGATTTACTTTATTAAATTCAATGAGTTCGCTTAATGGGGACTGTGTTTGACTAAGATGTTTAAGAGGGATTCAACTGAATGATGCTTATGCTGTGTATTAAAAATATCGCTCGTAATGTAATGGGTCTCGTTAACCTCTGAAAAGCCGAAACATGATGATTTTACAGAAAACGCAGGATTTTATAGAACTCACACTCGAGCCGCTATGTTGTGCCGATAATGTGCTGTTAATTGAAGACAACTGAGGACCCAGCACGAATTCTGTGTATTTGGCCGTACATCGTACTTGAAGAGTTGGGAGGTAAATTTTGAAAAATAAAAGTGCCATTAATGTCCTCCTTCGCAAGTCGTATTCCTCATTACTGAAAACCCTTGAAAACTTTTTTTTCCTTATAATGTTACACCACTTCGGTCTACTTTAGACAGACTCGTCTCACGTAGACGAGTTTGTTTTAAATTGAAGAAGAGGCGGTTGACTACCGCACACCACGTAAAACTTAGTATACCTATATAGAAATTCATCTCACAGTTTTTACGTTCGACCACAGTAGACTGGTCTTGACCTCAGTCATGATATTGCCACAACTATACCGCTTCCTAACCGATGATCCCAGAGTAATTCCCGAAAAGGGTTGTTCCGTCCATCACCTTGGATCATTTTAATAATACATAGATATTCATCTTTCAAAATACTGCCTAACCTGTTGATTCTATTCGACGGACGCTCCCGATAGATTTATAGTGCGGCAGGCTTTTAACGGCCTTGCATAACTCTGAATCCTAGATAGAATACCGAATATGAAATAACGGTCCAAAGTCTACGATCCGAATAACCCTTTCTAGGTACCCAATATTAATAATTTAGAATAAAGTTATTTTTCTACGAGGTATGAATATTGATTTCACACAAGTAATCTTGATTTAAAATAATGTTATGAAATCTGGCTGCTTGCGTATGTACCTAAGTTTTTAAAAAAAGTAACTTGAGGTCCTGTCAAGATCTGTTTTTCTTCCATTTTCACTTGTCAGTCTCCAAGGTCATATGGTATCAAGTTCACTAACTTCCATAGTTTATTACATGCCTTTCAACGGTAAACTTTCCAGAACTTTTTTATCCAACAAGGAATATCTAACCAATATCCAGAATGTTAATAATTATCTCAATCCTAACATCTCCAAATTGTAAATCCAGTTGAGACATGTTACTTCTAATAAGGCTAAAGTTTGCCGAAGTTCGCGCGCCTGCCTACATCTTAATACTAAATAGATGGAATGTTACAGAAGACCGACTCCATACAAGGAGTTAAAACAGGCCCACGGACGCACACATTGATACTAAATGAATTAGGGTAACATTCGTGTATGAGAATCTCAAGGTTTTTTCAAATTCAATTAATTCAGACTGATTTCGTCGATAGTGGACACAATATGGTCCATAGGCAGGAACCCCACCTGGAAAATCATCATATCAGCCGTAAGGTGTCCATCACTACTGAACACAGGCCTCCCCTAATGATTTCAGTAGCAGAGACCACAAAATCACACACTCGATGCAACCAGTGTGATCCTGTAGTTTTCAGTCCACCGAGGGTTCCACTGCGCTCCCAGTGGGTAGTCTTCAGAAAGGAATATTTCTATCTAATCATCCTTGAGACAAGATGCCAGATATTTGGAGTAATAGCTCTCTGCCACAGCTCCAAGGATATAATGAGTTTTGACAGCACCTGGCGATACTAACTTGCGCTAAGAGAAACGAGTGCTCATCTTTTGCATAAGTACTGTCGCTCCACAAGATATGGAACGGTGACTCGTGGTATGCTGTAAACAGTTTTTTTTTTTCTTGCAGATGAACGCGTTTTCTTTAAGGAATTAGCTGGACTATATCCCAATGGCAATTCGCTCAACGAGCTATGGGGAGGGCTATGCTTGGTGTTTCTCTACGTGATCTAATCCGAAATGAGGAGATCCGTAGACGAACTAAAGTCACCGATATAGCCCACTGGATTAGCAGGCTGAAGTGGCAATGGACAGGCCATATTGCCCGCAGAGCAGATGACCGATGGGGTCGAAAAGTACTAGAGTGGAGACCACGGACTAGCAAGCACAGCGTAGGACGTCCACTAACAAGATGGACAGACGGGGAACACCCAAATACTCCGAAATATTTTATTCCGAATTTCGGTATTCCGATTTTCAAAACTCCGAATATCATAATACCTAAAAATTACAATATCTATTATTAAGAATCACGAAATTTATTTAACCGAAAGTCGTATATCCGATTTCTTAGTTTTCCGATTTTCACATATTCGAAAAATGTAATGCTCGATGAGTTCTCATTCCGAAAAACGAAATACCGATTTTCAATAATCCGAATAAACTGATTTTTTCGGAATATTGAAAATCGGAATTTCGTTTCTCATTCTACAAAGTCAGTGCCAGAAACGAATTGCTGCAAAACCGGCTCCACGTAGTTTTGTCTACCATACTCTTAGAGAGTTATTTAAGCCTGTGTAGGCGCGGAGTGGTGAGGCGTATCCTCTGGACTTTGACTGTTTGCCTTCAGGATTGTTATTGTTATTAGGAGAACTTAGGATCCATGAGCGAGCGAAGCGAGCTCGGGACTTGGGGCACCCCGACTCGGTTACTTTAAACCTTGCTCACAGAAATAGGAGCCCCGCGAAGCGGGGCTCCGTCAATCTACCTTGGTAGGTGGTAGTCAACAAATTGACCAAGGATGCAAGAGCGAGCGAAGCGAGCTCGGGACTGGGGGCACCCCGACTCGGACAGGTTAGGTTCGAAGGGGATGGCGGGGTCTGAAAGACCCCGCCATCCCCTTCGTGTTAGGTTACTTTAAACCTTGCTCACAGAAATAGGAGCCCCGCGAAGCGGGGCTCCGTCGATCTACCTTGGTAGGTGGTAATCAACAAATTGACCAAGGATGCAAGAGCGAGCGAAGCGAGCTCGGGACTGGGGGCACCCCGACTCGGACAGGTTAGGTTCGAAGGGGATGGCGGGGTCTGAAAGACCCCGGCATCCCCTTCGTGTTAGGTTACTTTAAACCTTGCTCACAGAAATAGGAGCCCCGCAAAGCGGGGCTCCGTCGATCTACCTTGGTGGTAATCAACAAATTGATCAAGGGTGTAAGAGCGAGCGAAGCGAGTTCGGGATTGGGGACACCCCGACTCGGACAGGTTAGGTTCGAGTTAGGTTAAGCTAACAGAAATAGGAGCCCCGCAAAGCGGGGCTCCGTTGAACCACCTTAGTGGTAATATAACTCAGGAATTCAGGATGCGATAGCGAGCAAATTGTGTCTTGGGGCACCCCGACTCTGACAGCTTTCGTTCTTCTCACAGGGATTTTTTGTAATATTATGAATGACAATACGTAACTCAAAAATAAATTACTATAATTACTCAAAAAAAATATAAAAGAAATTATTATCATTGAAAAGAAAATATTCTTATTCAAAAGAAATTCTTTTATTGAAAAGTTAAGAGGCATTTTGACAAGGCGTTTTAAAAGCATACTTTTCTCTGATTAGCGATTAAATTTTCGGAATTCTAATTATTCGGAATTTTAATAATCGGAGTTTTAACCATCGGAATTCGTGTTTTTGATGTTTCGGAAAATTATTAATTCGGAATTTTTGATATTCGGTCTATTGAAACTCGGTATTTTGAAAATAGTAATTATAAATGTTAGGAATATTGAAATTTCGGAATTATGAAAACAGGAATAATGATCAATCGGAGTTGTTATGTTAGGAATTTTGAACCATTCGGAATTATGAAAATCGGTATTTTGAAATTCGTATTTATGAATTTCGGAATAAAGTTTTTCGTATTATCGTAGTGTACCCGGACAGACGACCTTATAAAGGTCGCCGGAAGACGCTGGATGCAGGTCGCTTCCAAACGGTATATGTGGAGATCTAAAGGGGAGGCCTATGTTCAGCAGTGGACGTCCTATGACTGAGATGATGATGATGATATCCCAATTAATTAATTCATTATTTTCTATATTTTATATAAGTATTAGTATTAACAAGCGACACCATAAATCATGTTTAAAGTTGTTTAACATCCGTAACATTAACATTACAGGTCCAGTTGAAAACCAGCGTCGAGCACTAGCTGCTCGACATTTTGCTGAACTGGGCCTTTTTGGCGCAGTCGTGAGACACACAAAAATTGTTCTTTATTTTTTTTTTGTGTTAGATATAGGTTTTTTTTCTGTTTTTATTTTTATTTGGAATGTGTGTGTCTATCGTGGTTCCTTTGCGCCAAATATTTTTTTTTCTTTCTTTTCTTTCTTTCAATTGAATCTGCAAGAAACAAATATAAGTAACGCTCGCGAGTGTGCTTGCACTCGCTGTAATTTAAGCATCTATGTGTACGTGTATTTGATTTCTCTTGTTGTAAAAAGCTAAGCTTCTGAACTCATCTTTCTGTCCCTCTGATGTTGGGTCGGATTAATTTGAAGATTCCATAACTACAGTTACTTCTTGGGACGCATATGAAACATGGAGGAACAGATCATAGCGGACTTGAACAACAATATAAGTCACTGTTGGCATAATGTACTAGTATTTGTTCGTGTTTGCCATCTAATTTTCCGATCCCCAAAAAGATGTGTGTCCGGTTTTACGTATCTTGGAGTGAAATAGACACAAAACTTTTTATAGATTTATGAAAGATACTCGTAGATAAGGAAAACATACAAAACAAATTCTGCTATAATATTCCAACAAGAATAGCATTGACCTTTTCACCATAATTGCTTAGGTCAGGTTTTGTTTAGATTTTGCGAACAGGAGGAAAGTTACGACCCCAACCGATGGCAGTCCCGTTTCTATTTTGAGAACATAATAAAACACGAACTTATAAGTTAAATGTACTCATCAATTGATTTTGGAGTCCGTTTCCAGACCTACGCAACCTCCATGATCCAGTTAGTAGCGGGTAAAACGACACTTCGTATTAAGACTAGTTGTTGGACTTTCAGGTCTTCAGGACGGCATGGATGATGTGCCTTAAATTGCCGGTAAGCCTTAGTCCCTTCATACGTGACCCTACATAGGTGACTATCATAAAAAATGTATAATACAAATCCATAGAGAATCGTACACAGGCCCGCGTTAATGGATGCCAAAGCCGTAAGGTATCGGAGAATTGTGTCATCTAGGTACGGAGGGGATCCCAGTTTTTAAATATCCGATGTTCCGGGGTAGTTGATTAGCCACATTAAGGCTCTAACAGACACACGCGATTAATCGCGCTGCGACAACGAGCCAAGCTAATTTCCACTCTAAAAGTACTGCGAATGGACCGCGACATGTCGCCCCTCGCGATTAATCGCGTGTGCCTGCAGGAGGCTATGAAATGATATTTATTTGCAAATTTGTTGTTAAAAACACTTTTACACGTCGTATAATATTTTTAAAGCTAGATGAGGCTGGTGTTTCGTACCTGACTACTCTAAGTAGAAACATCCGAAACAAACTCAGAGGTCATTGTCTCTTTTAAAGTCCAGACATTATACTGTTAAAGCCGTAGGAAGACCATGCAGGTGTCTGAAAAGGTCTTTTAAAGAAAGAACCACACATATTTGAGTGGACCTGTTGAGTCAGTGCAAGTATTTGTCAGTTATCGTGTAGCTCGACTCATAACTCAAGGAGCTCAACGTAACGACGAACAATGCCAAAGAAAGGCCATATCTTTACGAAATCTGGGCTCATAGCGAACCTCCTGAATTCGAAATTATCATGAAATAAACTATAAACTTTAAAAAATATATCCTTACTATGATACGTGATATCATCGAAATCCGAATAGCCCTTATAGCGTGAAAACAAAACAATGTAACCTACTCGAGTAGGTAACACATAAAGGCACTTTTCGAACATATCTGCTAAAAAACCCTTTCAACGAAACCTATAAAAATACCAGAAATAAATTAGAAAATTCCCGCAAAAATAAAAATACAATGCTATTTCACTAAAAGCGTCCTTTGACGATTAAAATGAAATTCAAAATAAATTCGGAGAATTGCATCGGGTATGTGAATCCTTATTAGTAGTACATTCTACTAACAAGGATTCACATACCCGATGCGAAACGTACCTATATTTTTTGAACGTTTCCTTTGAAGAGCAAATAAGTAACATACAGACAGAGCGTACATTGAAAATACCTTTGCAGTAGCGGAGTAAGACGGATCCAGAAGAACAACTCCTAGCAATATAGTAAAATTTTCACCAGTAACCCCAAATAAAATAGGATGAAGAGAAGGGGAAGATTTTGACAAAAAAGTGAAGGACAGGAAGATCAGAAAAATAATGCTCCAGTTCTTGATCTGGTTAAACATTCCTGGTTATTTATGCAGATTGCCTCATTATCAAGTTAGTCTTCTGAATTAATATATTCTGTGACAGTTACTTCTCGAAAATATCTTCGTAATTCATGGAATAGTCTGTTTGAATCGCGAACGGTGGGTGAAATGTTTTTAAGGATTTATTCGTTTGTTGAAGTTTTCCCTATCCCAATTTGGTAGACTTTATTTTGCTTCTGACTCAAAAGTAATTGCATTAAAATTTGAAGTTAAAAGATGAACTATTTTAATTTTTGTGAATAGTGTTTTTCTAACAGACTAATTGTATTGTGCTTTGTATCTGATTAATCCGAGAAAATACGCAGAGAAATTAATGTATAAGAGAACTTCTGGTTGCAACCGTAACAGCAAGACTCAGTGAGGTAGTTGACTTTACAACATTTCTAGTAATAGATACTAAGTCCTTGTTATCTCTACTACTTACTTAGTATTTATTACTAGAAATGTTGTAAAGTCAACTAGTGAGTCTTGCTATCACGGTTGCAACCAGAAGTTCTCGTATAGGTAGCCAGACATTTCTCTACGTGAAAACATCTGAATAAATTAAAGTTCGTAAATTTTTAATTATTTGCAATTCGCAAGACAGTTCTAGCCCATCGTCTGTATAATTTTCATAAATTGTTCTGAAAAACAGTTGTAACAAAACATAATAATTATGATGTCAACGCACAACTCACCGAAAAAGTATTTAAAAAAAGAAAACTGTGAAAAGAAACACTTAAATAAAATGTTGTTATCTCGCTTTAAAACAGCTACATCTCGATTCATCACTTTCATCATAGTGGTGAAATGTTACATCATAGTGGTGAAATGTTACTTTGTGATGCTAAACAAAACATCGAAAAAGTACCATTTTACCAATGGTACTTTGTGAAGCTAAACTAAATAGCATGAAAAAGTACCATTTCACCCTTATTTTCATTCATAGTCTCACTTTACTATTTTATTTTGCGAGTATTAATTTCCTTTCCTACACCTTTTCGTTATCAAACAATTTTATCGCAGGTATTCTCTCTATTACTAAAACCACAATCATAATTCACTAAGCCCATTAAAATACCCTAAACACACAGATAATGTGGTTCTTAATACCTATTTTCTTTCATTGTGCCTACCGATATTTACTTAGGCCATACTATTACGACGATAAAAATAATCATTGTGATATTATTGGAGTATAATAGAGATGAACGATACTCTAGTATTTGTATCGATAAGTATTTCAACTATCACGCGATGTAAAATTTTTGTACTGGCTTTTAAGAAGCATAAACACTCACATTTTTATTGGTTCTTTGAATCGATACGAATGCTGGTGTAGGATCAAACCTATGAGGTTATAATAAATATTTATGAGTATACACAAAACTCCAGGAATCCTTGTGTGTATGACTTTACTTTTGATTTAATTGGCCCTTCCTTCAATATTTATGTTGCTCTAATACGACTATGGTCTCAAATATCGGAATATCGTATCCTGTTATAATATCGACACCTTAAAATAACAGATCAGGTGGTGCATCACTAGAGCAACAGAGATCCGTCGGATTCTAGTTTATTTATAGCCTCGTCCATTCATTGTACCTACGTGATTACGGAAGTAAATGTTAGCACAATTAGGCACATTAAGGAATTTGTCTTGGACACGTTCACTGAATGGGGTTCCAGTAAAAGCGGGAAATTGGGACCACTCATTGTGTTCTGTGTCATTTTGTGTTCTTACGTCATTTATTTTTGCTAGAGAAGGAGTTTTTTTCGTAGTCTTTGATGCTTTGTAATGTTGTGGTGCATAATCTAAATGATTGGTGGTCATTAATCTTGACTTCGCCATATTTATGATTGGTAGTGATTTAAAAAAAAGGTTTATCGTAATAGGTTATAGTAACAACGTTACAGCTTTGTTTTTCAGTATTTTCTAGTAATACAACAATGGTTAATCAGATTGTTTTCAAGGATTGTGGAACAACTAGATCAAACTAAGGTAGTTGTTAGTTACTATTTTGAAGAAAAGCCTTATCAAAGTTAATTAGTGGCTATAGCCTTGTCTGTTTGAACAAATCTGTGAGAATAATACTATTGTTAAAACAATACTAAAGTAATCAATTCAATATTTGTTCGTCTAGCTCAATTATCAGATTGGATTTGTTCAAATTATGACAGTAGTTCGTCAGGATAAATGATACTAACTTCCAAGGTTGATTGTAGTTGAGAAGATTGAAAGGTTTGTTCTTGATTACACAGTTAATAATGCTTTCAAAATCTGCGTGGCAGGCTTGAGGACTGTCTCATCAGGTACCCGTGACCCTGGAACATAAAGGGCTATTGAAGGACACCGTGGATTTTATTCAGTACAAGTCTGTCAGTTGCTTTGGGTGGGAGGACTAATTTGATGATTTTACCATGATAAAAAAAAAACCGGCCAAGTGCGAGTTGGACTCGCCCATGAAGGGTTCCGTAGTAGCAAGCATAGATTAGGGATATAATTATATTGAGATTAGTAAGTAATATACACAAACAATAAAAATAACTTTGTTTTTCATAGTGTTTGTATGAATGGCAAAGTTATATTTGCGGTTTTTGAAAATGTACTATATCTCAAAAACTGCTAACTGTATCTCATTCAAACCAATTTTCGTTGGAAGTTTTTGTTGAGGTCTACATTATATATTTTTTTTTAGTTTTATCATTCTCTTATTTTAGAAGTTACAGGGGGGACACACATTTTACCACTTTGGAAGTGTCTCTCGTGCAAGTGTTTAGTTTAGAAAAAAATGATATTAGCAACCTCAATAATTTTTTTAAAGACCTATCCATAGATACCCCATACGTATGGGTTTGGTAAAAAAAAATATTTGAGTTTCAATTCTAAGTATGGGGGGCACCCCCAAAATTTGTACTGTTTTTATTTTTGTGTGAAAATCCTAATGCGGTTCACATAATACATCTTTCTACCAAGTTTCAACAGGATAGCTCTTATACTTTCGACAAAAAGTGGCTGTGACATACACGGACAGACAGACAGACAGACAGACAGACATGACGAATCTATAAGGGTTCCGTTTTTGCCATTTGGCTACGGAACCCTAAAAATACTGTATGAATTTAATAACGTATACTTACTTCGTCACCTTTTTTAACGTGGTAAAATCATCAAATGAGTCCTCCCACCCAGGACAGGGCGGGAGGGACTGTCAGATTCGTACTGACTAAAATCCACGGTGTCCTTCAATAGCCCTTTACGTTCCAGGGTCACGGTAATGAGATAAGTCCCGCGACCTAATAGGCAATTTGACAGCATCAAAAATTGACAATCTAATCAGGCCAATATTTATAGCTTTAAAAACAATAGATACGTATTATTTCTTTTATTATATCAATGAATATTTACAAAGAACACTTTAAAATGTGACGCATCAAAACTCGAGATTTGGGATTAGTGACGTCAGAACTCAATAAAAAGTTTAACTTATGGTCAATTTTGAAAGTGCCGCATATTCGTCAATTTTGGTTAAACTAAAAAAAAGAAAAAAAATAAGGGTCAAATATTTTTTGATAAAAAAAACTAACTGACGAACAAATTTTAATAGCCAATTCGCCAGTAACTTCAAAGAATACAGAGATGTACCTACTCTCATTAACCGCAGTTTATTCAATCATCATCATCATCATCAGCCAATAAATGTTCCCACTATTGGGACACAGGCCTCCTCTCTGTGAGAGGGAGTGGGCCATAATCCACCACGCGGGCCCAGTGCGGGTTGGTAGATATCACAATGTCTTCGAATTTTTGGTTCTAGGACATGCCGGTTTCCTCACGATGTTTTCCTTCACCGTTTTGAGAGCAGTGGCGATGAAATAAATTACACAAAGTAATGCACCTTGCTGGGTTCGAAACTTCGAACCTACAACTCGTAAGTCGAGGCCGATACCACTGGGTCACCACTGCTCTCTAGTTTATTCAATATTCTATTACAAAGGAATAATAATAGTGCATTGGCTCGTAAAAAAGACCAATTTTTCCAATCCTGATCTTCGTCTTTGTAACAATCAGTGTACAGGTTGGTCAATTTGATTCTTCATGAGAGCGAATTAAGGTTGGGATTGACATACATTTTAATTTTGACTGCTGAGTGCTATGTCCCGGGTTTTGATACAGTGCTATAGGATTTTTCCATTAGGAATTTCTCACTAGCAAACACGAAGGTCAATGTGCCTCGTTTAGGGCAATAGTCTCGTCTGCTTATTTTTATGGGACGTAAGAACGTAATTGGCGAAAGGCTAACTATACCGTGCCGTATATGATTCGATACACTACTGTCTACAGTTGCGATGTCATGTTTTATGGCAGATTTACATTGAGTCAGTAACTGACGTCAGGCCACTGACGAGTCAGTGCTGACCTGGCACTGCCATAGTGTAAATTGATTTCAAGTCAGTACAGTACTGTCGCGTCAGTACTGACTTCAATATTCGCGCTTCAATATTTTCGGCGTTAGTTCGCTCCCCCGCCACCCACGCCAGTGCAACTGACGGCGTGTAAATATGCCCAAGTCAGTCGCTGCCGCTCTGTTGTATGGTAACCACGCTTCCTCGCACCGCATCACAAAATGACGCGAAAACTGAGCGACACGGAAAACTTAAAACTTGTTCAACTATACCGAGATAATGAATGCCTGTGGGATCTCAAATCGCAAAATTATAGAAACAAAGAAATGCGTGCAACAGCATTGCTCCAACTTTGATTTTTTGCTGTTTTTGAGAATTCATTTTTCCGCACTGACTTTATGAACGTGTGCACCAAAAGAATATCCTCGGCTACTGACGAAATACTGACCTCGTCTAAATAGCATGAGTCAGTTTGCGCACTGACGACAGCCACTGACTCAATGTAAATCTGCCATTAGTTTCGATAGTAGTCACTATCTATACCCGCACATTCAAAAATTTAAACAAAGATATAAATCGCTACAACTGGGACCACACTTCCAAGTTCCTTAATGGGTGTTTACACTGCAAGGCACTATTCGATAAAATAGATTATGTTCCTCATTTAGCCTTGTCTCTTATTTGCTCACCTCTGTCCTTGTCTAGTCCGTCCATTGTTATATATCTGGCTACATCAATGGAATTTTGGTTGGGCAGAAGTGAATGTAATAGTATTTCAACATTACACCTTTAGGTTAAAGTCCCGTAACTAACGGGCCAACCATAGGGCCAAATACCTGCCGGGATTGTGGGACTGTCTTAAAAGGTTATCGCAGCCCTGAAACATAAAGGACAACTGAAAGAGCAGAGTGAATTTTAGGCAGTTCCTTCTGGTAGCCTAGGACGGGATCGACTTGCTTGAAAAGTCCCATGTGTTAGGAGACAACGATCAACCAGGCAAGAAATCAAGGCTGTTCAATTTCCTAATGGAAAATCCTACAAACATTCTATGAACTTCGCTTCGTCCTCTTGCTACGAAATTGGCTGAAATTTTTTATTCTGACAATAAACAAACAATGGAAAAACACTACAAAACAAACGTCTGTTATTATTTCGAGATATCAGACTGTCAGTAACAGAAAAAAAATGTGTGAAATAATAATAAAACAAGATTTGTTTCAAGTAGCACTTCAAAATCCTGAACTACCGCATGACGCAGGTCCTCACCGGACACGGAAGTTTCCGGAGGTACCTGTGTCTAAGGAGAAAGGAGGAAACGCCTGGGTGTCACCACTGCGAGGATCGCCCGGAGGACACAGTAGAGCATACGGTGCAAGAATGCCCCGCTTGGGCAGAGCACCGACGTGACCTCACGGCGGCGATAGGCGGAGCCTTCTCGCGCCCGGCATTGGTTGCGGCCATGCTGCGGGGCGAGACGGAGTGGGAAGTGATGATTTTCCCACGATAAAAAAAAAAGTAGCACTTCAAAAAGGCGATGAAATAATTATTACAATAATAATAATTATTATCATTCAATCACGAGACAAAGGTTAATGCTCCGTGTCCATGTTGCGTGGCAAAAGTCATTCTTTTCTCCTTCTAAATCTTTTTGTTTTGACTTATTTGAAAATCATTAAAAATTGAAATGTCAACAAGTGATGGAATAAATTATTATATTACTTCTCAAAACGGTGATGGAAAACAAACAACCCTAGAACCAAAAATTCGAAGACATGTGACATCTACCAACCCACACTGGGCCTGCGTAGTGGATTATGGACCACTCCATCTCCCAGAGAGAAGGCCTGTGTCCCAACAGTGGGAACATTTATAGGCTAATGATGATGATAATATGAAGTAATAAAATAATAAATAATAATAAAGCGATCTATAAAATAAAAATAATAATAAAGCGTTCTATAAAATAGAAAAAAGTCCTTTATCATTCTTGCGTAATTGAAACCTTTTATGCTCGTAACGTTGCCTGCCTGCTACAATAAAAATGCCTGTCCGAACCAGAGGTATTGTGCAAAACACCCAAAAATATGATACCTGTGAAAATTCCCGGCTCCATCCCATATTCATCAAGTTTACAGACTGCTTTCCGATGCAAATGAGTATAGTTTCAGGTGTTTGTGTACTTTGTACAATCAACTGGTATACCGGTACGCGGTATGCAGCTCTGGTATACCAGTATATGCCTCTAGTATTCCAGTATGTAACTGAGTTGTTGGACATGTTGTTATAGCAGTGGCAGTCACTTCTTTTTTTTTTGCTGTGGTAAAATCATCAAATGAGTCCTCCCATCCAGGTGGGGCGGGAGTGACTCTCAGACTTCTACCTGCTGAAAAAAAGCCACGGTGATCCTTCAATAGCCCTTTACGTTCTAGGGTGACGGTTACCTAATGAGATAGTCAAGCGACCCTGGCAGCAGCAGACTCTCAAGATGATTTTATCAAACAAAGAAAGAACGAAGGCTTTTTTTTGAGTTACAGATGATTTTGCCATTGGTCCTTTGCAACGTAGACAATTGTTGCTTACGGTTGAGTTTGGGCCGTTCAGACTAAGTTGTTTCCATATTTGAAATGATCTTCTTCTTCACTTTCCTTCTCTGGAGTACAGACATAGTATTTAATTAATATAAATACGCATGAAACATTATTGAAAATATTAGTATTAAAAATATTAGTATCCACAGAGCGCGCAGCCTCGCGAGGCATTTTCCGCGCGAAGCAGCTCGGTTGGTGTGCACGTGTCTCGGGCGAGGAAAGTGACAGCGCTGCCGCGGTCGAGCGACCGAGCGCCCGAGCCATCCAGTGTCGGCTTTTGTTTAGCTCGCGTATATTGTTTCGTGCCTCGGTCGAAAAAACAATAGATACGTCCACACAGAGTGAGCAGCCTCGCTTGTCAGTTTCCTCGCGCAGGAAATGCCTCGCGAGGCTGCGCGCTCTGTGTGGACGCACCTATTCATTTAAAATGTATGCAAATACAAGCTATCAACGAGAATGTGAATTTTAAGTAGTAATTGTTAAGTTAAACATTAGCTAAGATTTAATAAAACGAGCGAGTAAAGTGTCTCAGTGATTTTAATTAAGATATCACAGAAACGTAAATCCAACCTTATCTTACCATAACATGTTTTCTGGTTTCGTTAAACATGAATATAAATCTTAGAATATTTAAATAAGCTTTCACTTCAAACTTCAGCCGCGAATTTATTTACACAAAGACGTGTATCACTGTAAACAGACCTTATGAAATAGACAGAGTGCTGTTTCTAAGATAAAAAAATATTCCTTCCAAAATTCCAGTCATAAACGAAAGGGGTTGTAGGTACAGATCGGTCGGTGCAAATAAAATAAATCCCACCAAAACCATTTCATGTAAAATGGTGCCAAGACGACCACATAATGTTTGGCCTGTGAAAAAGATATTAGATCTCATGCTAAGCCAAACTTCTGAAATCTACACGGCCTAACTCTACCGATCCTAACTTCACAAATTCTACATATTATCAGTAAAAATGTATGGCTTCACCGTTTCGCTACCGTCGTGAAGGTGATGCGAATATTTAGTTTCTGAAGCAACGAATAGGGGATGGGGGCGAAAGTTAAAAGCTTATCTGGGGGCATGATAGTTTTTTTTTTAACGTCCCCCCCCCCCCCCGTTTTTGAGGATGGGGGGCGAAAGTTATAAGTTTATGAATTTTTTTGTTGGTTGTATACTAAACTGAAATAACATACCAAATTTCAGCTTTCTAGCACTTCAGGAAGTAGCCAAACATTTTAATGATCATCAGTGTGTCAATGACGAAATCGGCGTATTTTAGATATCAATAAAATCTATAGTATTAGAGCTTTTCAATTGAAACTTTGTATGTTTAATAAGTCTATTAAAGACATCATATCCTGAGAATATGAATTATCTGGTACATCGGAAACCAACTCTATGAGGGTTCAAAAAAACGACGAAACACTTCGAGAAAAGGTAGGTAGTGCCCTTGCGCTTCGCTTGGCTCTCTTGATTGGCTCAAAAATTAAACTGTTTTTACAGATGATCATGAATGTCTTTTTAAGTTAGTCACATGACAGATGGTGAAAGATGAGGAAACTCCTACTGAGGAGCTTCTAAGACATGTTAACCGACAGGGAACAAATCTGCTTATAGTTTGAGACTGATTGCAGATAAACACAAAAAAAAAAAAAAAAAAAAAAAAAGTTAGTCACATGAACCCGACCGGTATCAGCAAGTCGTATGTGCATTCAAGAAAAATATTCATCTTTCTTGAAAAGTAAAAAAATCCGTTGTCCGCCAAATTTGTACCAACAAATTGCTTCTTTGAATCACTCCAAAACACACACAAAAATACTGCAATCAACATGATCATATGACTTCAAGATTCTAAGATTTGGAGCCTGTATCAACGAAACATTACACATAAAAGAGGAGTTTCTAAGTAGAACAAAACTGTCAAGGAATTAGAAGTTACTATACAGGGTGGAATTTTGTAATGCCACCTGGAGGGAAAGTACTCTTAATACTGCAGATAGAAAATTTTACTCAAAGGAAACATTCCTTTATTTTTGAATAGAAATCAAACTGCATTCAAAGATTTTCGAAAATTCTCTTCTGGAACACCCGGGAATCGAACCGGCTAAAATCTGAAAAAAATACTACCCTGTACTTTTATGAATTCGTTAAAAGAATAAATTTGTGTATCCAAGCGAATGAAGCCCATTTCGAGCATCTTATTAGTTAGTTTACCATTTTTTGTAAATAATTAAATTAATTTAAGATTTCCTGGTTTTCCTTGCATTTCATTTATCATGTTTTTTAGAGAGATTTCATCCTTATAATTTACCCTAACGATCGATGCAATAAAAGTACAGGGTATAATTTTTTCAGATTTTAGCCGGTTTGATTCCCGGGTGTGGGAGAAGAGAATTTTTGAAAATCTTTGAATGCAGTTTGCTTTCTATTCAAAAATAAAGGAATGTTTCCTTTGAGTAAAATTTTCTATCTGCAGTATTAAGAGTACTTTCCCTCCAGGTGGCATTACAAAATTCCACCCTGTATACTACATACTTATAGATTTTAGTAGCCTTTCTCTACAATTCGTTAGAACATATAAGAAAAAAGAAACTCTCAAGGCCTTGTAAATAGACAGCAGCTGTGAGACATATCAGGAAGCAAAAAAAAAAAAATACATTTTACCGCCAACGAAAAGTCACAAAGTACAGTCAACCCGGTATTTATCACATAACATTGGTGCGGTGGCGGCGAGCTACAAGACCACATTTATTGCAACAACGGAGCGAAGTACAACCTTTAATCACTGGCTCGTGAGTCTTAACACTACTGGGGACTTTGTTACGTGTTTTAGAGGGAATTGAATTGCTTTGAATTATTGTGTCTTTTACGGATTTTTTGTTTTATTGTAAGCAGGATAACGATGAAAAAGAAGAAGACCGGTAAGGGTCGGTACGTCGGTGCAAGCAAGTTAGACCCTTGTTTTCTCATGCGTTCGTACCTAATATAATATTATACAGAGTTGAGATTGGAAGAATTGCCGGCTTCTTTAGACAAGCTTTACCTGTACCAATTAGTGACGACCCGTGTCCATCTGATTTTTTATGACGGCACTCTATGGTTGAATACAAATAATTTGTTTGCTACTATACTCAAGATCATTATGATGATGGAATGCTATTCAAATATCAACCTTAAACAAAAAATTACCATCAACCATAAGCCAAAGAAATATAAATATCAATAAAGGCGAATCTCCATCAAAAGAATCCCTTCCACACGTAATACCTCTACATCAGAGTACTCCAGTGTCTGATTGTGACAGTAAATTACACGCTAACGACACAATACTAATTGGTACAGCACTAATGTGTCGAAGCTGAAAATATTGCGAAGATTAAAGGAAGATGGAGGGGAATCGATCTTGGTTAGTGTTTGTGATAGAAGCAATTCGCAATTTCGAGAATTAGGCCATTATTTGCAGGCCTTTTCTCCTTCTTGTGTGGTGGGTATGTCAAGTGAGAGTTGTAAATCAAAATTTATCATGATTTAAGATAGTGCTACTTACGGTACGATATGTGTCTACCAACACTGGCAGTTTATCGTAAACGTATTTTTAATCCGTAGTGCTGCACCGTGGATTTTAGTCAGTACAAGTCTAACAGTCCCTTTCCCCCTGCCCTAGGCGGGAAGAACGAAAAAAAAAAGTAAAAAAAAAAGAACGAAAAGAAAAAAAAAAGTGCCAGGCAACTGGAATTACACCGGTTAAAAACATCCTTTTGTGCCTATTGGCCTTGTCTTGTTCTGTCTCCTGCTTGATATTATGGAAGTGAAAATTTTGTGTTTTCCTACTCTCTAAGTAAGCTATTTCCATAGCATTGTTTTGTTATCCCCACAGTCGTGTAGGTCATGACCAAGGGTTTAAAACAAAAACGTAAAAGAACTTTAAACGCTTTCAATTTCAGAATCCGATTTGAGATGACTTTTCTTTTTCTTTGATAGATTTATTGAAACCTCGTTGAAGATCTATTTTATTTGAAAGTATCGTGATCGTTAGTTAGAAAGGTCATTGTGGACCTGACAACTTTCTTCGATTGCTAAATTAGTTTAAACTGTTGTTACTGGATAAGCTGATTGGTGCACGCCTCCAGGTTTTTCGTGCTCCAAATAGCTGTCAGCATTACAACATTATTGACGATAGGACATTATAAGGTTCTTTTAAACCCTGCAGACAGATATAGGGCTCCTGTATACCCAATAAGAACACTGGTTATTTACCTTGTTTTAGTATAGGAAACTGTGAATATAAACGTGCCAAATATCCCGTTTTAAGTTTTAATGGCATATATTATTAGTCATCATCGTCTAAAGTAGCATCAGCATCTCAGTTTAAAAACTAAATAAAAACCATTTGTCGCAATAGTAATACGAGTAGACTTGAAAAGGAAAATGGTCAACATTGTGTTTCATTTAGCTTAAGATTAAATAACTGAGAGCAATCACTTAAGTACAGTTTAAACAACTTATAAAAAGAATGTGCTTCAAGTAAAACAATAGCTGTGAGGCGACTCCACGGAATACAACATCAGAAAATTAAACAATTTAAAATAATAAACTCGTATAATATCTATACAGCCAAGAACTAAGAACCGTTTCATTTCAACAATTACTTTATATTTCTTATTTGCAGTTTCTTTCTTCTGGATAATTGGTTTCTGAAGCAATTTTTCTCGTTTCAGCGACTTTAAAAGTACAACTATGTATCCGTTATTTGAAAATATAATACTTTGTTATCTTTTTGTATTACTTTTATTACTGCTCGTTATATCTTGTAAGCCAGTAGAGAAACTTTTATACGTAATAAAGTTTTTAATTTCATTTTATGATTTTGTTTTCTTGGATACTAAAAATTCTTGTAGCGATTTTGGAGGTACAAGATTAATCGCAGAGAATCTAGGTATTGCTATTTTCTCTGGATCTTTGCTTTTGTTTCTCATAACAGACATAAACACGACGTAATCGCAAAACGTTAAGATAACAAAAGAAAAGAAAATACAAAAAATATTTCTAAGATATTTTCACTAAGTTCCGCGAAGGCATTACAACATCACAAGCAAAAAAGAACCTTGGAAAGCTTTCTTACGGATCAAAACAGGATAAACAAAGGCAACCGCAAACATTAGGTATCCATAATGTATTGGTCAAATCTGAGACCAAAACAACATTCTACGAAACAAGAAACAGATGTTTATGCTGCAAGTGCACTGCGGATGAATAATTCCGACAAAATACGGGATTATGTTAATATTAGGAATCAGTGCGAGCTGTTTTGCCGTCCCCTGTATATTTACAACACAAAACAGGGCGACTCAGAATAGGAAATAGTGGTGGACGTTTCTCGGTTTTCATCTAAATGATAAATCAGTAATATAATAGAGCTTTTGGGGCAAGAAAATAAATTGTATTTTTTGAGTAACATGATTATTAATTTGTCATACTTCACAATGTTTTTTTTTCTAATATAACCGATTTATTATGCAATCTTTTTCTTGTACAAGGCGGTATGTATGTATATAAAGATCATTTTGATGAGTTTTTTTATTTAGGTGAAAGTCACAAATACTTTTAAAGAAATGCTCCGAAAAAAATGTTTATTAGAAGCTTTTTACAATGCAACAGCGCTTTCACTTCTACTATAAATCTTTACACGTAGGACTATAGTTTTCTAAAAAAAAAAAAAACAAGCATTATAGTATAAAAGTAGAATAAAGTTCATCACAGACATCGATTGTAGCAAAAGTATCAATGACAAAGTACCGTCGACCTATGACTTCTTTACCCTTTTCTATAAAAGTCCTAGTAATTTGAAGCTTGACTTAGAAGTATGTAACTTTCACTCATAAACCAGATGTCTAGATCAATTCTATGAATAATAAGTTAGATGAAGATAAGATAAAAGTTTTAAATATTTTTTCAATAACATTTATAATTACTTGTATTTTATGGAGAATCGATTCACTATCTGGATTGCCTCCAAATTATCAAATGGTTTGGACGAAATTACTGTGGTGGATAAAGTCATCATAAAGCCTCATTTAGACGATTCAAGAAATTGCTTTAGAGTTGCATGCAAGTTTGACTTTGTTTGACCAACTAAATTCATTGCCTAACTAATAGTCCGCAATGTAGTCAAACTTGTATGCATTCGCATACAAATTCTTGCAGCATTTAAATGGGCCTCTCTTACTTTTTCGTTTGAGGATGTGGGTTACCACTGGAGTTAGAATAAAAAAAGCCACCTCTGGGAACACCTTATGCGCCTTTACTCTGATAAACTACTTACTTACTGGAAGTGGTGCAGTGCTGAAATTGTAATACAGTACTTTCGATGTATAGTCGATTAATTGATGTTAGATAATTAAAAAATCAGATTGGCATAGCATAATATACCCCTTTTACAGTATTCTATTTTATCGTATCATTAGTATGCTGTTAAGTATATTCAGCTACTCTATCTTTCTAAGTCCAAAAATAACCAGTCCTAAGAAAGAAAACACCCACGAATCTATCGATATTCAATATAGACATCCCTAAAGTGAGAATCCAGTCTAATATGGCGATATAAAGTCGGAAAGTCCCACTGTATCGCTAGCTAGCTGAATTGTACAGTCACGTACAACGATATGTGTAGAGAGATGTTAAGACTTAAAAATAAGTTTGAACATAAATCTAAGATTAGTTGGCTTAACTGCAAATTAGCCTTAACACTACGGCTCATAAGTATATGATTTCATTTTATTATTTCTACATAAAAAGTGAAGGTTTTTTTATACGCACCTAGAAACCAACTGTGATTGTGAATGTTGGGAATGGTAATTAAGTTACGGCTGAGCCATCCTTAACTTGGTCCTGGATGACCAAATGAGTTACGGTAAGTTTGAAGGTGATCAAAAGTGCACACTTAGCATTTAAATATATGACTTTATCATCAGTGCAGCAGTGTTGTTGTATAGTGTTAGTGTATTGTTGTAGAATATGAAGCTGAATATCAAGTGTTTACATGGAACTGCCTATCTGAATTAAAAAAACCCAGTAACTGTTTAATAAACTACCTCTTGGTAAAGCTTGTAGTCACGCTTTTAAGGTTCTGACGACGACTTCTACAAATGACAACTTTTTCGAGGCACTGAGGAAACTCACTATGATAGAAGGTTTCCTATACTCAGACGAACCACGGCAAGCGCTGCTTAACATTATATGCATAAGATCTCGACATGAAAATTCCAGAAATTAGCAGCTTTTGTTAGTGTTTGTGACTGTACGAAAACGCGTAACGCCATTTCGTATAGATGTCGCGGATGTAAAGGACACTTCATTTGAAAGTTTAACAGATTACATTTTACACTCTGCCGGATAGTATCATGGTAGGGTAATTCTCACGTACTCTATAGATAGGTGTTATATGCATGCTTCGTCGTATTCCTTTATAATAGTAGACATAAAAGCCTTGTCAAAACAAACAGGCGAAGCGAACCGAAGGTGGAAACGTCAAACTAGGTGCAGCGGACCGAACTTTTCTATGACTTTTTGTTCTTTTCCTTTCTTTTTTATCTTTTCTATAAAAAATTGGTAGCTTTTGGTTAGTGCAGTTCAATTCTCACATGGCACAAATGTTTGGATGACCTAAAATTAGTTGTTCCTGTGAGTTTAAAATATTCGCAAACATCCCACGTTGTAGGAGCAATTACAAGTGTGGCAAAACGTTACAAAATGTTTAGGTTATTTGCTTCAAATGTTAGGGGTCACTGTTTCAACCAGAACGGTATTTTATTTCTCGTAAATATCTGAAAACCAAAAACTCAATAAAATAATCATACAACACGACAGCCAATTAATATTTTTGTAATAAATATTGAAATTTAAAAATCAGAGAAAGGTACAGAAAAATAAATAAGGAAAACCAATTCATTTTCATAAAAGGTCAGTGGAAAATTACATAAGGCTTGTAATAATAACACGGAACTGTGGAACTGAAAATGAGGATAAAACAAAAATATCACGAAAGATGAATTAATAATTTTAATTTTATCTGACTGTCCAATTCCATTTAAATTACATTTTTCTTATATTCAACGTTTTATGATAAAGCTTTTAATAAAAAAATATCTCGATATTTAGTAAATGGTTAAGTAGAGTTGTACTTATTTATATCCAAGATAGTCCGCATTTGTTTGATTATTTTTGGGCTTGAAATTAAATAATTATAGTGTATCTCATATACGTCTATATATACTCATTCATGCTTTTCACGGCGCCACAACAATCATTTATCTTGAAATTGTAACCAATGGATATATTTAATTATAAATAATTTGCTTTTGTAATCAGTTGCATGATCCTCTTACGATGAGATTCAAATCGGTACTCCGGTCTGCTACTGAGAATTTCCTGAATGTCCAATTTTAAACCCCAAAATGCAGCACACACATCTCAGTACAAAGGCGTCACAAATTCAACAGGACAAGCCTGAACATGTTGGGACAGGTCGTAACGTGGTGACCGCAAACTTCCAAATGTATGCAAGGACGCTCTGTGCATTGTGCATTGTACGATGTACATCTCGACGCCAAATTACCTTTCTATTGAAAACGAGGCGACAGAAACTACGGCAAATGTAGAAACAATGTGTGAAACTTGAGAATTTGCTGTCATGATTATTCCTAATGTAAAACTAAAGCGAAATATTATATGCAAAAAATATACATTGTTAATTCAGCGTGAAGCCTTTTCGCGGATAGAAAATTTGATTGTGAGCAGAAAAAATTCAACAACGTCGAAAAATTCGATGAAACGATAGTAGGTACTAATCGCAGTACCTACAAAAATACAATGCAGTATTAAATCGATTTTTTCATCGAATTTTGGTGTAGCGTCTGGAGTACGAATCCGAAGGGTGCAGGTTCGGATCCTAAACGCAGGCCAATTTTTCTTTCAGCAAAAAAAGTTCAAAATATTTTCTGTTCAAATAAATTGCTACGAGTTTGATTTTTCGTTATTTATCAGTCCGTGGATTATAGTTATAAGTGACCGTTTGGTGGCAATAGGTTTGGTCCATAATTGGATCTAACGTATTTATAATGCAGTAATATTTTAAACTCATCACCAACACAATTTAATCGTGAATTTTATCAGTACAAAGATGTCACCAGATAAAGTGATGTAACTGCATGCATGCGGGAATTTGGACAGGATGGGACATGTGGCCACAAGACCGCAACCCGTCACTAAATGTATGCAAGGATCGCTTCACGCTTCTGATCTACATCGGAATAACGCGTTCTTGCACTGAATAGTCGTTTTAGAATAGACAAAGTTGGACCGAGGATTGGACCTTGTGTTAATACTTTATAATATTGAAATTGGTTTTAAAGAGCAATACTCACGGTAAGAGTAAATAAATAAATAAAAATAATACGTTGCACACAAAAGTATAAAACTAATAGATGTAACGACCTGAATGATTGACAAAAATATTGTAGCGAAAACAACCACTCAAATGCTCTCTCTTCTTCTGAAAATGTGACATTTTTAGTTGAAAATATATCATTAGTTTACTTATCAAAATACTTTATTAAAACATAAAGTTTACCTTACTTATACAAAACAAGAACCCTCATAATACAGTCATATATTATTTCGGAATTTCGAATTGGCTTTCAGAACGGTACCTATTGTACAAGTAGATTAAAATTAAAGCTACTTAAATGCATGGCAGCATTGCGTTAAAGAAAGAAAGAAAGAAAGAAAAAACGTTTATTGGGTAGACCGGTACACACAATGTTAACAAACAGATTAATAAAAACAAAAACGAACATGATAATAAAGAAATAAATTATTACACAGAACAAAACAACAACGAAATAACAGACATTGTGTGTCCCACGGCTACGCCAAATAGGTCCAGTTCAGCAAATTGTCGAGTAGCTAGTACTCGACGCTGGTTTTCAACTGGACCTGGACGATAACGTGACGGACGCAAAGCAGTCTTAAAACATCCAAACGTGTTATGTGTGTGTGAATACATAAATACTTATATTAACTTGGACAACAAATAATAGATGTTAAAATAAATAAAATATACCTACATGTGCCTACAATATAATAAATACGGGTAGGTACGTTAAATCGCAGTGCTGTTGGAAAATAGCTATTTAAACGAATATCCGTGGTGAATGTTTGGTTTTCTGTTTATTTACATGAAGCGAGTTCATGCAATGGTTTCCAATTTGTTTTGGATGTTCAGTTTAACTGTGATTTTTAGAGAGTCAGAAATACTAAGAAGATAAAGGATGTCGCACCTCGGTTATTCCAGTTTATTATTATTTTTAGACACGTTTGCTCTCTTACAATACTTAAACACTCTTACACAAACTCAAAATGAAGTAGTTTCAATAAAAAAAAAAACATGTGCTCACAGAATTCGTCTTTAATTTCCTCTAGTAAATACTTTAGCGGAGTTTCCTTTAAGTTCCGTCGACAGAGATAAATGGTAGGTAAGGTTTGCATCCAGATAGTATAATAAACTTTTGTTCATGATGCTACCTCGGAACTTTCTTCTTGTTTTCCTACAGTTCAGGTAAGACTATATAAATTCTTAGTCTCCATGAATTTCCTGAAGCTTTTTCGGTCTTGTCAGCATTTTAATTCTTCGAGTAAAATTTTCTCAGAGCTGTTTATGCTTCAGTGTTTTTATTTGTTATAATAATAATAATAATAATAATAATCTTTATTTCACAAGAAAGTGGTTACAGTTATATTCGAAGTCCCTGACTCTTGTGCTAGGCGATATACCTGTGTTACAAGAGCCAGTGCCCTCTCCCAGAGACATTACTGAGTCTTATGCAATAAGATTATTTAAACAAAAATTAAAGACTAAAATAACAACACAAAAAAAAAAAGAATAAAAGTGAAAACAAGAAACGGTTAGAAGTTGTGTGTGTGTGTGTGTATGTGTGTGTGTGTGTGTTAGTCTGTGTATGTATGAGTAAAGTTAGTGTGAATTGAATGATCAGGAAGGTTTTTTAACTAAGTGTTACGAAGTAGTGATGATAACTTTCTCTGTGTCATCATAGTTCAGCAACAGTAGCCAAGGCTTTAGGATTTGCTTGATTTTATGCAGGGTCAGTTTATAAATACATAATGTTTTGTGTATTTTATTGTACATCTGTGAGCTTTGAGCCCGATAGTGTCGTCGTGCTAGTGCAGTACGACAGTGGACAGATTCACATATTGGGAAGCCAGACCGCCGATTGCATAAATTAATATCCAGAGGCATTGTTGAATGCCGGCGCAACACAGTGCGGAGGATGTACAGTTGTCTAACCGTAAGTACTTGGGCTTCTGAGTACAGCAGGGCCGTAGAGTAGTCTCTTTTGCGAAAATATATAACTTTGAGAACTGCCCGCTGAGCTCGTTCCACCCGAAGCATTACGGTTTTGAAAGTCCCGCCCCAGACCGGAATGCAATAAGAGATGATCGATTCGCATAGTGAACGGTACACTAGTGAAGCCGTTTCAGTGTCAGCCGCATGTCTGAGCTCTTTAAATAAATAAATTAATTTTCGAAGCCGGGTGCATAGAGTATCCGTATGGGTGCGCCAATCTAGTCTCTCGTCGATATAGACACCCAAATATTTTATATTGTTAACCATATCAAGACAATTGCAGTTGCATGAGGAGTCGCCGTCACAAGTATGTGCTTTAATTTTATCAGAGTTCGTTGGTGGTTTTACTGAATTAGGTGGTTTGAACTGGATTACTTTGGTCTTTGATATGTTAAGCGTCATTAGGTTAGAGGAGAGCCAGTCCATAACGGTTCGCAACGCAAGTTCAGTGCTCTGTTTAGCTCTGTCCCAGGTCACATCAGATATCAATAGAACTGTGTCGTCGGCGTAAGTGAAAATGTTGCAATGAGAGAGAGAAAGTTGACAGAGGTCATTAATATACATCTGAAAAAGTGTGGGTCCTAAGATACTACCTTGGGGAATACCGTAGCTTATAAACTCTTCGTCACTAAGAATGGAGTCAATTTTAACGCATTGGCTACGCCCTCCAAGGTAATCTTTGTAAATATCTAGGACCACACCCCGTACTCCCATGTGCTCCATTTTGGCCAAAAGTCTGGGAATTGACACTGTATCAAAGGCCTTCGTTAAATCTAAGAAAATGCCATAGCACCTGAGGCGACTATCCAATTTATCGACCAGAGTATTGGTAAAATCAGAGACAGCATCTTCTGTGGAAATTCCTGAACGAAATCCGTACTGGTTTTTAGCTATTAAATTATTTTTTGATAGAAATTTGGTCAGATTGGTGTTAAGGATTCGTTCAAGTATTTTAGATAAAGAGGTAAGGACTGAGATAGGACGATAGTTGGAAACGTCATCCTTTGCTTTGCCTTTGTATATTGGATGAACAATTGCACGCTTAAAAGCTTTTGGGAACACTCCTGAATTAATGGCGCAATTACAAATATGAGCAATGGGAAGAGCCAGACTGACACTTGATTGTTTTATTACAAGTGATGGGATGTTATCCCATCCAACTGCACAATCACCGCGTAATTTATTAATGGTGCTTATTACAAGTGCTTCATCAACCAATGGTATAACCAGAGAGTTAACTGGTGTTGGGGAGGAAGGTGAATATACGGACGATGTGGTAGTGGTGAATTTCGAAGCAAGGTGTGATCCAACATTAACAAAAAACTTATTGGCGTTATTAACAGACACGATTGGCTCGACGGAAGATTGAAGCAGGGCATTAGGGGAATGTCTTTGTTGGGTACTGTGCGTAATTGATTTAATTATTTTCCAAGTAGCTCTCGGGTTGTTACTTGCTTTTTTAAGTTCTGTTTTTTCATAGGCTCGTTTTAATTTTTTAAGTAGGGAATTACAAAAATTGCGGTACCGCGTGTATGAGGTTTTTAATATAACATTGTTCGGCGACTTACTGACCCGACGGTGCATTTTGTCTCGATTTCGGAGGCATCGTAATAAACCAGCAGTCATCCAAGGTTTTACAACTGATTTTCTATTAGGTGTATGAACTATTTTAGAATGTTTTGTTATAATGGTTTGAATATCGGCTATTAAAGTATTTGTTGCTAGGTCTGGGTCTGTAGTGCTGAGTATAGGGGTAAAGTCATGGTTATTGAGTTCCTTTTTTATTTCGTCGTAGTCGTATCGGAGGGAGGTTTCTTTTTTTTGTTGAGATACAGTAGATTTCGTAGTCCCTAAGAATATAGCAACAGGAAGGTGATCGGTAACGTGCGTGTCCAGTACAAGTATATTGGCAGGGGATTTAGTTTTCACCAAGACATGATCCAGACAGTTATTCATTCTTGTCGGCATAGTGTGGGCAGGTAATAACCCATGCGTTGCAGCTAACGTCAAATAGTTATCCGAATTACTGTCAGTGTTGCCGGGCTTAATATCAATATTAATGTCACCGATAAGCAAGATGTTTTTTTGAAATTTTACGGATGTTATGATATCATTTAAACTGGATAGGAAATTAGATAGGTTTAGGTAGGATGGAGAGCGATATATTGAAATTATAGCGGTGTTATGACAACTTGTAACTAGACAGTTAGCATCCGAGATCAATGGTTCATGTGTGGTACAATTGAGTGAGTCTTTAACGTATATTACGACGCCATCATTTTTTATTGGGTTGTTGTTTGTTGAGTATGAGTTATAGCCCTGTAAGACAGGGATGTAACCCGCAACCTGCAGCCAGCACTCTGTCAATATAATAAAGTCAAATTTAACTTTCGTTAATGTTAACATGGCAATAAATTGATCTAGATTCTTTTTTATACTCCTAATGTTTATATGTATAATACGATAACCCCAGACACTCTGCACCATAACATTTTGACATAATTCGGGAGAACATTTATAGGAGTCGGCAATAGAAACATTGTCTATTTCCTGGGATATTTGATCAATATTCATCATTTTTAACAACAATTAATAATTTTGTCACTGCTAGTAGACCGAGGTGTTTAAACGCGTGGATTAAGGCGTTACTTAAAGCGAGTAAAACAGCATATAATATTTGCCAGTTATTATGAGATAAGTTTGAGAGGGGAAAATTAAGTTGTTTAGGATATTGTGCTATTCCTGATGTGTACGTGTGTGTGATTGTACTTGAGTGTAGTTCAATTCCTGATGAGTATGTGTATCTATTTGAGTTTTTGTGAAGTTTGATTTCGGATAAGTATGTGTGAGTAACCGAATTTGTGTATAGGTTAGACTTATAAATAAGAAAAGTATACATTTTAAAAGAGGAACATTGTGTGAACATCAAGCAAGACATTTTAGACATATTTGTTACACAACAAGACTCGAAATATAGTCACGCACTTCGCCGTAGGATTTCTAGGTCTGCCTCGTTTTTTATTATAAAATGTTGCTCACCATCCATTTTTCGCAACAAAACTTTACCATAAGAGGTCCAGCAGTATTTATAAGTATTATCTTCGGCAAAGCGTCGGGCTAGATAATAAATTCTTTGAGTTTTGGGTGTAAGTTTTTCGGATATGTATATAGGTTTGCTTGGTCCATCGATTTTTAAGTGGGTTGTGCTTAACTTGTTCAGTTTGTTAGCGCTATTAAAATTTCGAGCCCTTTTAACGATAGTGTCCTTCGTTATTGCACTTATGAAGTCTACCGTAATAATGGAAGTGTTGTTTTTTTTAGTTTTGGTACGATAAACGTCTTTTATTTCGTTATCACTCATCGGTGTACCGAGTACGCTGGCGGCCTCTGCTACAATGGCGCGGAGGCTTTCCTTACCCTCCCCTTGCTTCTCGGGCACGTTCCTGATCTCAATCCTGGTCGAGTACTGTTGTCGCTCCATTAAGTCCACCTTTTCCTCCAACTCAAGAAAACGGCGGCGGTCAGTCTCACGCTCATTCTCCAAGCTCGCAAGTTTTACCTTTAAGTCGTCGTATTCACCCGATATAAATTCCATTGACGTCTGTATTTTAGCGCTCCGAGCACTGATTTCAGAGATGGAGGCCTGTAAAGCCGCAAGTTTCTCTTCAGACTTAGCCGAGGATTCTGACAACAAAGCTCGAATTTCATCAAGACGAACGAGGCAGTCACAGTCGCCGCGCTTCCGCTTACGACTTGTTATATTTGTATCCTGACCCAATTTAGAAAGATCAGGAGATGATCCAGACTGCTGGAATAATCGGGTGCCAGAGGCAGAAGAGGAAATCGAACCCGCCGCTTCTTTGTCTACTTGTTTTTTTGTAGGAGATCCTTTAACGGACATTTTTATTGACTTAAGCCTATAGGTACCTCAAATATCCAGTAATAAAGTTAGTATTGCAGTAGTTCTCTGCTTGAGCCACAAACGAAGAATGTAGACCGTAGTGAAGCGGCGCGTCGGCGCGGCGGCGCGGCGGCACGCCGGACGGGGCGTTGGGATGACGTAGAATGAAGATACTCGTGATGCGAACAGTGTGACGCACGGTGACGCGGGCGCAGCGCAGCTCCGGTATCACCGTCTCAGGTGTTGCTGTCCTTTTTCTACACAGACTGCGATGACGCGTAGACACTCGCGGTCCACGCAGTATGAATCACAGTGACCTGTGACGCAGGCGTGGCGTAGCTCAAGTATCACCGTCTCAAGTGTTGCTGTCCTTCTTCTTCACGGACTCCGCGTTCACACAGTCTCCGCGGTGATATGAGCTCCTGGTACTTTTCGTTATTTATTTAAAATGATTTTTTCGATAATGATGAATTAAAATATATTTTTTTTAAAAGCACAACACGTCTATTCGCTTTCGCGGTCCGGGAGGAAGGTTAGCTACTGGATACGGGTTTATTTTGCGCTTATTGTGAGCTAGTTACGTGCAAGGTTCTTTGTAAAATTATATTTTTGTGGTTGCAGTTTGAGAATATATAAAACGTTTTAAAAAATAAATTGAGTTTTCATCGTGTTTCATTTAACAATACTAAGTAAAGATTATTTTCAGCATCCATAATCAGTCTGGTTAAGTCCTTGAACGACAATAACCCGGAAATATCAATACACCAACGCAATCACGCAAAAATAAGTTCCATGTAACATTTCTCATTATCCTCAAAACGCTTTAAATTATCTATGCAAGAATCTTTCCTTATGTGAACAACATTAAAGCAAACAATAACGAACTGCCAAATGTTAAAAGGGACGTTTAAAATCTAATTTATCCCTTTCATACTTCAAAAGCTAAAGAGAAGACACTTTTATCTCCACGCTTGATCTGATAAGGGCGACTGTGAAATAAATGTCTTTATAATAAGGTTTACGGAATTACAGGGTTTTGGCGCTACGAGAAACTTGAAACTTAGAATTCCATGGAATTTTGTTATAATGTTTCTGAATTTTGAGAAAGGTAACCGACCTTTCTCGAAATTCAGAAACATTATGTGTACGGTGCAGGAAATGATGTTGGTAATATCAGAAAATTGAGGAGCTCTGTATAAATGTTTGTAACTATGGTAAGTATCTGTATTTATAGAAATGCTGAGTGTTTGTTTTCTGCTGGGTACAACCTTGAGGTCTTTATGTCAAACGTGAATATGTCACTTTTAAATAAGTGTGTTTCACCGTCGACTAATTCATCGTTCACTATTAGGCAAAGTAGTGATCAAACGCGAGAATATTGCTTAATAAGAAATGTAATAGATGCAGCAGCTGGTTCCTAGTTAAAATTTTCTTTATTATCTATTACATATTATTACAAGTTGTTGTCCAATCGTCACGAAGTTAATTTTCATCACATTTTGCAAACCCCACACGTTGAAAGTTAACTTGTCACATACATTTAAAATATGTGTAAATTCATCACAGATAGGCAAGTGCGAACGATGTGGTGGTTTGTTTCGTCTGCCGTTCTTTAATAAGATGACAGGTAGAGCGCAGATAAAATTAATAATGACTGGAACAAGAAAAAACAAACGAATCAATGTAACAAAACATAATTATAATTTTGTACCAACATTACGAAATAAAAATCAACATTATTCTCTCATTAAGCTTCACTTCAACATAAATACCGTCAACAAGAAACCTTAGAAATATACTAATGTCCATAAGTCAACATAATATTAAGCGTAATAAAATACTACAAAAACTCTAATTTTAGTATCCACTTAAGTCTAGACAGGCAGAGATATAATGCTAGCAATAAACTTATTTCTACCACGATATAACATTCTGGCTGGGGCATAAAAACGGGAAGAAAAAGTTGTATTATTGCTGAAACTTTGTCTGTAGCAGGTGCTTTCTTAGAAGACTGAATGTTCTAGGATTTTTTCCCAAATAATGTAGCACGAAAATATAATGTACCTACCATGCTCGTTTGCTCCAAAGCTAGCATTGACGGTCTAATTATTTTGACTGAGCTTAGGCTCTAGACAAAATAACAGTTATCTTCGGATATTAAACCGATGAAAGAATGTCTTAAATTGTGATTAGGTAGATTCTGGAAAAACTTCGTCAAATCTGTTGAAAGTCATTGTTATATTTAAAGAACGATTGTTTACTGTCTAAACTTTTCTGTTCACTTGATAATGTATAAGTCTTATGTGCACATACTCGTACTTGATGTCAGTGCAATACGGTATTTTTTTTCCAACGTGGCAAATTGGTAATACTGGTTTTCTTCATATCATCCGATATATTCCACTGATTCTTCTCATCTATTCTACGTATCCGTATGGTTTCTCTACCTGACTTAATTATTTGTCCTTTAACATCACGGGATGGATCTTGATAGACCTATGACGATCTGAAAATGTACTCATATTTAGCACAAACTGATTGTGTAAAGCAGAAGTAGGTATATGAGGGCAAGAAACTTGTCTACAGTTCTGGACTATTATGAGTTGAGTTCATGTCTCTTTCAGTCATAAGCGGATTATCCCTCACTATCACTCTTCCACAAAGGAAGTGGTAAAAGGTAAATATTACAAAAAAAAAACTGGATAAAGCCTCCTGCAGACTCACGCGATTAATCGCGCTGCGACAACGAGCTAAGCTAATTTCCACTCTAAAAATACTGCGAATGGACCGCGACATGTCGCCCCGCGCGATTAATCGCGTGTGCCTGCAGGAGGCTTTAAGACAATACAGTCTCTGCGTCTAAAGTTTAGTATCTCAAGGGAAATGTGTGACAGCACATGCTCCACATACAAATAAAAACATTCTGTGTAAAAAGATAAGGGAACCAGTCTCACGCTTCGCACTTAATTTTATTTCTGCTGCTGTCTGTTGAAACGTTCTGAGAAATATTAAAAATAAAATAGGTAATAACTAAATACAGCAGAATAGTCTTGTTGAATTACATTTTGTACTTTAATACATTTTCAACGTTGTTGTAGGTAGGTATGTACAGACGCCAGCACATCAAGCTACCACAATCTGTCAAATTTCTTTAATAGATTTTCGACCTTATCACAAAAGTGGAAGGTTAATATTTGATTGGTAAAATTTGACACATTCGGGTAGGTTGACCTGCTAGCGTATGTACGTTCATCGTTTCTATTTGAACAAGTTAGTAAAGATCAAATAAAAAAAATATGTTCTAATAATTATTGTGAACACAATAAAAATGGGGTAAAAACGTGTAGAGTAGTCGGAGATTACGGACTAAAATGACGATGAAAATGAATAATAGTAAAAAAGTCAAACAAAAAAAAACATATTATTCGAGACAGAAAAACAGGTCACAATACTCCCAAAGATACAAGATCATAAATCTAAAAAACCTACACACGAACTTTCAATAAACGACCATACACAAGTATTCGTAACGTGTAGGGACTATAAGTGTGCAGTAAGCCTAATAGGAAAAGTTAGAAATTGCCAAAGTTTAATAGGATCTTTAGGTATTGTGACACTTTAGGAGCAGTGAAACTACTAAAGTGCTTTTATTGCAATTATACTGGCTCTTCGTCTCGTCATTGCTCGTAAACGGTTTAAGAGTTTTAGTGCCTGTTCGCAAGTTTTATTTTTGTTTTTATTTCTTGTTAACATTGAGGAACATCTTCAGTTTGTTAGTTTTTAATAGCTTCTTCAGTTTGTAGACATGCAATAAGATTCGCCAGTCTTAGTTATTTTTGTTTCTTACAGAAAGAACTATATAGTGCCCAAACCTGCGTCTTTCTGGATGAATACTCCAGACGCCTTACCAACCTGCCCGCAAGGTTGAATTTTTCATTCGAAACGTCTTTCCGTTACATTGAGTCCTGCTGGCAGTCGAAATTTTCATTCCGAAAAAAGCTTTACGACTCGCGAAATTTCTTTTGGTTTTCTTTCCCTAACTGATTTTCTTTCATCAATAATATCCTTCTACAGAACCCTAGCATGGAGCTGGCGAACATTTTTGTTCCATTACATTTACCATCGTACTTCTGCCCTTATTCGAATTTACTTGTGGTCCACGTTTTCATCTTCCCTTCTCTCCTGTCAGACGTCACGGTATCATTTTCTCCTTTTCTTTTATGTCATTCCATCAACCCTTCCATCTTTTATTTGAAATTCCTCTTCCTCTCCATCCATCCAAATGCATACCCAGACCCTCTCAGCCACATGTGTCAATAATCCTCATTTCACGTCCATTCAAAGACGATAAGATGTTTATATCACTCCAACAAAATTACGTTTTTCTTTCCATAGAAAATCTTTTAAAATAACTTAATTATTATACTACTGCTTTTTTGTATGAATTGGATAGAGATCTACGTATTGGAATGCGCACCTACGGTACTTCACAGTTATTATTGTCTGATGAGGGAATGTAGCACCATAACTATTATTGAACTGTTTTATTTTTTTGTCTTTTGACAATTCAAAAGTTCCTGTAACTGGCCTACTTGAAATAAATGCTTTGATTTTGATTTTAATACAGAACCGAAAAGCGTCTAAAATGTGTGACAATGTTGTTCAAGCCGTTTCCGAACGGAACTAAAAACGTCACGGTGACAGCCAGCGAGCGACTTCGCACCTCTTCGCACGCTTTGAGGCGTCATTGGGTGACAGCGACTCTATGGTGAAACAATAATTTCCATTGTAAAACTAAATTTTAACGGAGTAAAATTTTAACCAAACCACAAGAAGTCTCACTTTAGAGCCGCCCAACACAAATCACCCATACAAATGTAATTATATAAAGATCTATTTCATTATAAGCATAAGCATAAACTTTAGCTAAAGAAATAATGAATAGAATTAATTAATCTTCTCCGTCTTCTGAAGTAAAAACTTCACAGTCACACACCTTAATTAAATCTTCTTCTTCTTCCTGCCCTTATCCCATTCTATTTGGGGTCGGCGCAACACGTTTTCTTCTTCCATTCTCCCCTATCAGACGTCACAGTATCATTTACTCCTTTTTCTTTCATATCATACACACCTTAATTAAATAAAATCATAAAAATGTTAATTACTTTCTTACTTGTCTTTTGGCAGACATGCCTACGAGTACCTGCTCGTACTTCAAAACTTCAAAACAGGAGAAGAAGCAAAGTTCTTTAAACTTATTAATAACTTGAAGTTTAACATTTCCGTGTTAAAAGTTAACATTTTGTACGTTTCATTAATTTTCTGTGTATATTTAAATGAACCCGCTCACACGAGCTTCTATTATATTTCGTTAATTTATCAAAAGAACAGCGGGAAAATTTTACAGAGATAATTGAATTTAAAAAAATCTTCCAGACTCGTTGTTACTTGTTTTTTTTTAAGATAGAAGCAATAAATCAATTAATTGAAGGATTGTGTTATGATTGATGTTAGTTGTTGATTTTTTTATTGTTCAAAAACGAAACATAGTATTCTTGTTCTTGTTATAGTGTGTGTGTCGCGGTATTGACATTTAAACAGTTATACTGTTTGGGCCCAGTAAGTGGCCACTATAGCAGCGGATGAATAATTCTAAGCAGTGAATCAATTTTATTTCCAGTTAACACATAAATCTCCATCTAAGCAGTATACCCTGTCTCTGAAACAGGAAGCCCATCCAAGGAACAGAGTGGACTTTAAGACAGTAAGAGTATCGCAGCCTTTTCCGGTCCACCCAAGACGGTAGGACCCAATTGACGATTTTACCACCTGAAAAAAGGTAACACCTTAATCGGTGACTCGATTAATGGAATTATTCCCTTGGAATCCCACTTTTGAATCCAGCTTAAATATTTTTCCCAACAGAACCCACAAAAAAATATAATACATTCCCGTTGGATCCCATAACAAGAGAATAACGTTTTATTCTCGTTTGATCCCAAAAACTATTCCCGTTGGATCCCATAATATATGCTTAAAAAATTTGAATGCGAGTACTTTCAACAACAATATGTTACCATAAGTGTCAGCTCTACCAATACACATACGATTTTAAAGAAGAAACGCTTAAATTAATTTAATCTTTTTAGTTTAAATTAATTAATTAAGTTTAATTTAAGTCTAATTTAATCTTTAAGATTAATTTAATCTTTAAGGTTGTTTTAAAAGTTAGTTGCTAAGGAAACTACCTACTCGATAAAAATCTGACGAGTTGCGAATCTGAAGAGTTGCGTTTTTGACAAGATGCAAAATCTGACGAGTTGCGAATTTGACGAGATACGAATCCGACGAGTTGCGAATTTGACGAGTTGCGTTTTCTGACGAGTTGCGAATCTGACGAGTTGCGTTTCTGTCGACTTGAGAATGATCCAATAAATCGCATTACTTTTGTTTTGATGCTACTTTATTTATAAGAATATAATTATAAGAAAATGCTACTTTGATACAAAAAAACATTGCTATTATATCACGTGGGACTTTAAGAAGTTGAGAACGTGACTCAGGCACTGAGTGGTTCATAAATACTAACATGAGTGAATGAACTTTCCGTTACAACTTTATATATTACTAGCTGACCCGGCAAACGTTGTTTTGCCATATAAATAATTTAAAAAAATTTAGGTGTGGACTACCCCTAACATTTAGGGGGATGAAAAATAGATGTTGGCCGATTCTCATAGATACCGGATAAGCACAAAAAATTTCATCAAAATCGATCAAGCCGTTTCGGAGGAGTATGGCAACGAAAACTGTGACACGAGAATTTTATATATTAGATTTACTAGACTTTAGCCCGCTGCTTCACTTGTGTTTTTTTTTCATCGTGGCAAAATCATCAGATGAGTCCTCCCACCCAGGGCAGAGCAGGACGGACTGTCAGACTTGTACTGACTAAAATCCACGGTGTCCTTCAATAGCAACAAACAATAAAATATTCCTACATTTATTTTTCGGATTTTGCCTACATGAAATATTGCTAGAAACCTATATGAAAGGGACGGAATGGAGATACACCGCACTAAATTAATGTAATAAAATATTTGTTGTTAGGTACCTTTACTCAGTGACACCACCTTTATTATTCACTATTATTCATCGCCCTAGATATTTAGTATGACCGACCTTATGAATTTAGGTTGACAGTGCCTTAGGTAGGTATTACTTTGGTGTAAGACAATACTTAGACAATAGAGAATCTACTAATAAAATACGACAAGTTGTAATAAGGCTACAAAGAAGACCACAAAATAAATAATAGGTTGAGCAAATAATTGTTTAGGAGCTGCTGTCACGGTAATTAAGTTTATTTACATAGCTAACTAGTAAAACAACTAAGAAATAAAAATATTTTTTATGGTTTTCATTATTGTGTTAAAATATCGGGAACTCAAACAAAAATATAATCACGGAAGATATCCCGTAAGTGACATTTTAAATTTTTCATTATTGTGTTGCAACCGCGAACAATTTTTTTCAAGAATCGTTTTACAATGACTAACAATGTGATCAGAGGCTCTAGCATGAGCTTTTACGTTTTTGTGAAGTAAAGTAAACGGGAACTTTGACGTTAATTTTATTTTAAAAAATCTAGAGGCGCTTTGTCATACAAGAACCCGTATATACTTCAAATAGGTACAGACGCCAGCAGGTCAACCTACCCGAAACTGTCAGATTTTACCAATCGAACATTAACCTTCCACTATTGTGATAAGGTTGAAAATCTATTGAAGAAATTTGATAGATTGTGGTAGCTTAATGTGCTGGCGTCTGTACTTTGTGTAATGCAGAAATCTTGTGATAAGGCCTCAGAACCGATCATGACAGGTGCTCATGTTTCGCATGTCTTTGTTCGCATGTTTTTTTAGCGTCGTACACACATAAAAAAAGTTTGCGAAATTGTAAAATCTAAATCTTTCTTGTTCTTGTTTCAGATTCTTTATTAAAAAAAAAAAAATTAACCGCCTTCAAAAACAACCATAAAAAAGGGTAAAATAACCTACAAAATAACTTTTCTTTCGGAAGTCGGTGGCTTTGTTTTTTTTATTTCGTTGTCTTTTATGCCACCGACTTCCGAAAGAAAAGTTATTTTGTACGTTATTTTATCCTTTTTTGTGGTTGTTTTTGAAGGCGGTTAAATTTTTTTTTTAAGTTTTTTTTATTTTACTCTTTTTAGTTTAAATATTCAACCCAAATTCTTGTCAAATACATCATTTTGTTACATGTGCACTAGAATTTGGTAATCCTTAGCACCGATATTAACATCGCTCATGTACACAATAAGCTAATAAAATTCCCTATCAAAAACTGCTGAACCGATTTTGATGAAACTTGCAGTGTTCCCTAAAGTGAACTATTCCTCGTACAACAAAAAAAGAATTTTGAAAATCGGTCCACAATTGGCGGAGTAATTGCGTAACAAACACTCAAAAAAGTAAAGATCATCACATCATCCATCAATAAAAATGCTCACAAAATAAAAAGTACTGAACCAAATTGGATGAAATTTTTATGGGACCAAACTGCAAGTATACTGCATCGAACGAAAAAAGAATTACACTAGTCGGACCAGAAACCTCGGAGTAATCGGTGTACAAACATAAAAAAAAAAACATACCGACCGAATTGAGAACCTCCTCCTTTTTTTGAAGTCGGTTAAAAATATAGTTTTAGATAATAAAACAATAAAACAGTTCAATTGCTTTTCCATAAAATTAAAAAAAAAAAAAAACATAAAATATTAAAATCTCTTCAAAATCTTCTCCTTAACGCAGATCAGAAGGAAACTAACACAATATTATATTTTAATTCGATCTAACGTTATTGAATTCTTTCAAAGGAAATTCCTGGGAGCAATAAAGGCATTCTTTGGCGCAATGCCATTCTCAAGGCACCGGCGTACCGCGCCCTCTCTCCGATATACGTTGATTTTTATTTTTAACTATCCACCATTTTGTAGAAAGGAGTGAAAGCAGTTTACAGTTTGTAAACTTAATCTTTGTATTTTTAATAGCGTTTTCCAATTTAGTAGGACGCAGTCTATTTAATTTGAATTGAAGATATTCATTTATTTATAATAATAATTTATTTATAAACAGTAAAGTGACACAGCTACATAATAGCTCTGTCTCCCGAACTAGGTAGTTAGCCTGTATCTCAGGAGACAGTTCCCTTCCTAATTACATAAGCCAGTTCGTTTACATGCTAGATACATAATATTAACTTGTAAAATTAAATTTAGAATAAATATACAGAAGAAAATTAAAAAAAAAAAAAAAAAAAAAAACATGCGACATATGTACCTAAGTACTACCATATAATATGATGAATGATGAATATATGTTGAAAAGATCATATTTTATTGAAACAATATTCACAGACGTTTTCCAAAGAACATTTCGGGAATCACCAAGTCCATGGTGTCTACTCTCTTAGTCCGTCAACGAATATACGGGCCCATACGAAAGTGACTCAAACCTTTTGAGTGAACCTAACTCCGTATTTGTTTCGAATCCATAAGTTCTGACAACTAATCGGGAGTCGGAACAACCGTCCAATCATGTGCCACTAACAAATCTTATGTCCGTAAGTGATGAAGAGTAGGAAACACCCGAAGCTTTGGCCGAAGCTACAGGTTTCGTGCTTAGATCATAATGTACCCCAGGTCCACTGTCTAGGTAATAGAGAGCGTGCTTATTCTGATAATGTATTCTTATTTGTCTTGAAAGCAATGTTATTTTGTGATTTATAAACTTATAAATTAATAGAGCTAAATTATTCTCACCACAAAAATATCCAATCTGTTACTAAAATATTAATAATACGTTAACTCGAAATAATATAAAAAAACTCATATTCATACAGACAGAATTATGAAACAAAGTAATAAATATCATCCTATATCAACACAATTTTTCCAATACACAATATTTGTTCGAGGCGCGGCGGGAAGAGCTCCGGCGCGATCTCAGGGCAGTATGGAGGGCACGACTGTCGCTACCGAAGGCCGGGCACGCCGCAATCGCGGCGGTAAGACCCCTCTTTGAGGAGTGGCTGGATAGGAGTCACGGCGTCCTGACCTACCGCATGACGCAGGTCCTCACCGGACACGGAAGTTTCGGGAGGTACCTGTGTCTAAGGAGAAAGGAGGAAACGCCTGGGTGTCACCACTGCGAAGATCGCCCGGAGGACACAGTAGAGCATACGGTGCAAGACTGCCCAGCTTGGGCAGAGCACCGACGTGTCCTCACGGCGGCGATAGGCGGAGACCTCTCGCGCCCGGCATTGGTTGCGGCCATGCTGCGGGGCGAGACGGAGTGGGAAGCGGTCGCCTCCTTCTGCGAAGCAGTAATGCTCGCGAAGGAGGAGGCGGGCCGCGTGAGAGAGAGGACAATGTCCTCCCTCCGCCCCACCCGCGGTGGTGGACGCCCACGGCGACGGACGTCGCAAGACGATCTCCGGCCACCGTAGGCGCGGGCATGCGGGCGGCGAGTAAAGGGCAACTCGCAGCCCGACCACGGACCATGCCCGGGTCGACGGCGCGTTGTGTTCCACGCGCGCCTCAAAGAGCGTCAGCATGATGACGGGGCCCCCTCTCTAGAGGGCCAAAGCCTGCCGGGGTCGCGGGACTTATACCATTACCGTGACCCCGGAACATAAAGGGCTATTGAAGGACACCGTGGATTTTAGTCAGTACAAGTCTGACAGTCCCTCCCGCCCTGCCCGGGGTGGGAGGACTCATTTGATGATTTTACCACGAAAAAAAAAAAAAAAAAAAAATACACAATATTTGTACAACCCAATTCCTTTTTCCACGAGAATGAAATCCACATTCATTAAGTAATATCATATGAAAATCTCCATTAACCAGAATGCATTTTGACAGATCGATGCGACGAGCATGACTGTGACATACGCCCTCCAATAGGGATGTGCCGAGCACGAGAACCATCTACATAATTAAATTGAATTTACATCAAGACTCTATTCACACAGGTACAGCCCTACCTACTTATGTACGGAGCCATTAGGACCTTTTAACATAAGCCCGCGTGCATTTAGCGTGGTTCACGAAATTTTCAGGTAATGGAATTTTGGCTTAGAATTCTTAGCTGTGATGGTATTGTGAATTAAAATAATGCGCAGGATATAATTGGGTGTAAAAGGGAAGTGCTGAAACACCCAATTTGGATTTTCACTCGTAGCATAAGTTTTATAAGCGTTGCATAATCAGCCTTGTACAGGGGTTTTCAACAAGAACTTTGTTAGGGTTCCGTAGCCAAATGGCAAAAACGGAACCCTTATAGATTCGTCATGTCTGTCTGTCTGTCTGTCCGTCCGTATGTCACAGCCACTTTTTGTCGAAAGTATAAGAGCTATCCTGTTGAAACTTGGTAAGTAGATGTATCATGTGAACCGCATTAGGATTTTCACACAAAAATAAAAACAAAACAAATTTTGGGGGTGGCCCCCATACTTAGAATTGAAACTCAAAAAATTTTTTTCACCAAACCCATACGTGTGGGGTATCTATGGATAGGTCTTTAAAAATTACATTGAGGTTACTAATATCATTTTTTTCTAAACTGAACAGTTTGCGCGAGTAACTTCCTTCCTACTTCCCCCCTGTAACTTCTAAAATAAGAGAATGATAAAACTAAAAAAAATATATATAATGTAGACCTCAACAAAAACTTCCCACGAAAATTGGTTTGGATGAGATACAGTTAGCAGTTTTTGAGATATAGTTCATTTTCAAAAACCGCAAATATAACTTACATTCATACAAACACTATGAAAAACAAAGTTATTTTTATTGTTTGTGTATATTACTTACTAATCTCAATATAATTATATCCCTTATCTATGCTTGCTACTTCGGAACCCTTCATAGGCGAGTCCAACTCGCACTTGGCCGGTTTTTTTTTCAATTAGGGCAGCCAAGAACGTGATAGTTTAGATGTTTAGTTTTTGGCGGGCACTTGTTATAATGAACTTCATTTCGCTAAAAAATCGCATTAAAATAATTCAATTCCACTATAAAAATGGTCGTTTTGTTAAAGGTAAAATTCGTTATTTTTTCGAACAACATAGTCTTCTTCTGAGACCACTATTAAGAATTTTGTCGCGAAATTTGAGTCAACAGGCTTGGTACAAAATGTGCCAACACCAAGAAAGAAAAAAAAAAGTTGTTGTTGAAAAACCCTGCTTATATCGTCATTACAGACCGCGTGGTCGATACTGGCGACATCGCAGCCACGTCGTGGTGTAGTGGTAGGTGATGGCGCTGGTGGTTGTGTACTTCTTTTGTAGCTGTGGTTTTCCACGTTGAAAAAAAATCATTGTACGGGTTAAGGTACATTTAAATGATAAACTGTTTTTTGATAGATTTGAATATTGCCTGAAAATGGTAAATGATCGATCCGCGGCGAATGAGTCTTTCTACCGATGATATGCAACTACTCTACGATTACACAAATGTATGCGTTTTATTCATTCGCTGCGCGTCGATGTCAGCATAAAACTTAAACAACCGATATTGTACGGGTTTGCTTGTACAATTATTATTCTTCATCTTGGTTACGTCGATGATTCCTTATACTATCGTTAAATTATCTTCTACCAAAACTCTGCCGCATTTACGGCATTGGTACCTAGCGACTTCGGATAAGTCTCTTAAAAGTGCAATTGGAATTACACAGAGCACAAGTTAGATATGGGACATCGTTTGTGCTGAGGCTTCAAAGTCACACCCTTCTTCACCAACTAAAAACAAATAGTAGCCCAAGCTATCGGGGTCACGGCTCCAGAGAGAGAAAACTCCTAAAAATGCGGGCCGTGTCAAGAAGTTCAGCATTCTGTATCAGGCCCTTGTAAAGTGAACACACCAGGTGGAAACCACATAACGAGAACCTTATAAGGTGTTAGTCGAGACTCTTGGCAACTAACGCATTAGCTAACATGGTAATCGGCACATTGATCGCTGAGTACACATCGCACATGTCTTGTCATGTCGACAATCTCGAGAGCCAAGTCAAGAAAGTTGATCTGCTTATCTTTCTCGGCATTCACAAGGTTCTCGTCAAAATCATTGCGCGTCGCTCTAATCGATCCACCGCCATTAATGAAGTGTATTTATTGTCTACAATACACAAATTATCTACCTACACTAATATTATAAAGATGAAAGATTTGTATTTTTGTATGTGTGTGTGTGTGTGTATGTTTGTAATTAATAACATCCATTATCATGTCCACCCGTACGAAGCCGGGACGGGCCGCTACTTATTTAATATTTTAGTTAATAATATATCAAAATTAAACCGCTCCTGAAACAAACGCTATCTTGATCCCCAGTCACATGTTTAGCCAATAATTTATTCGTAGGTCGCGGGCCACATTTAGCACCCAATAAATTTATCCGATGTCAAATAAAGCCGATGGGTACTAGATTTATAAGGGACGGTAGTCCGACGCTTACCTTAGCGTTTTGTTTCTCAAATAATTCTTAGGAAGGAAAGGTTGTTTTAGTAACTGCTGTAATAATTGTTGAATAAAATAGTAATAAACAATCCAAAGCTGCGTTGGGATCTTATAATTTAGTATACATATTTCATTGGTCTAGTGTTTGGTAGTTGCTTAATTGAGCAACTCTTCTTATCAGGTAACCGTTTCGTTCAATAGCCCTTTACGGTCCGGGGACCGTAAAGGGTTATTGAACGAAACTGTGGGTTTTTAGTCAGTACAAGTCTGACAGTCCCTCCCGTCCTGCCTTGGGATTATTCCATCAAAAAATTTAAAGGCAATAGACTCGCCCGTATAACCCTATACATGCAGAGCTGTAGTACCTACTATTCTGTAACGTTTACGAACTCACTTCACCCAAGTGAATGAAAAAACGCGATTGTGCACTTGGGTTACCGAACGGCACTATTGGTGAAATGTTGATGTAGGTACTTGTATTATACGGTACGGTACGGTATTTGTATACGTCAATCAAATCCATTGGAGAAATACTGGCGTGATATTATTAATTGGTTTTAATAAAATGATCTCTAAACAAAATACTTCTGACTCTGTTAAGCTCTTTTCATTATTTCTATGAAACTTCATTCAATAAAAGGCTACACTGAAACAATCTTACCTTTTCAACGACAATTCTTAGAACAAAATCTATTTTATCTCTCTTATTCGTTCCTGAACGGAGAAGTTTTATGGAGCTAAACTAAGTTGTACATCGTTAAAACTCAGTTGAAACGCCTTAAGGTTCTCGCGACAGATTGATAAAAGTAATCCACTGAAAACCAACTTAATACCTGTCAATGGCAGGAAAATAATCCTATGAACAGTCTATAAAATACAAACTGTTTTCAATTTAAATATGACTTACATTTTCTAGGTCACCTTTACTCCGTTTTTTTGGGCAGAACTGCGAACTACTGCTATTACCCGTACCTACCATAAAGGCTGGTTTTAGTGGAAGTAAAATCCGCTGTGATCCTTTAATAGCTCTTTACGTTCGTTACGGCCACAAATCCGGAAGACGCAGCGTGGGCTTCCACTAGGTGGTTCAACGACATCGTGAGAGCCACGACCTACCAATGTCTGGAAGTGCTGGATTGCCGTTCAACGTAGCGGTGTAAAGGGGAGACCTCTGTTCAGCAATGGCGGATGATGATGAGTTATTTGAAACCGTGCAAAGCCAGAAGCCAGGCCGGTATTTCGGAAGTTTTAGAGAACTAACCAATTTAATTTAAAACTCATATTGGCCGGTCTATTCGGAACAGCGTAGTACAAATTAATCATACGTATTCAAACATTGGATTTCAATCATGCAGAAATTCGTTTGAATTGATCAAAGCACGTTTTAATCAAATTGTAATTACCTAGTTATACATAGATATTCTGCGGTTTGAATATTTTTATAATCTCAACTGATATTAATGAATTACTAGTATGAGATGCAAACAAATTACAAGATAGATGTGTGTTATTTTTTTCCAATTATTAGTAGAATAAAATAACTAAAAACGTATAAAATTACTAAAAGAAGTTGACAAAAATATGCAACATTTTGACTGCCATAAAATCGGTTATATTACTACGCGGTTGTAGAATGGAACTAAAGCGATCTCCTTTCTTCAATCGTTAGCCATAAGTTAATATCTTTTCCTTTTTTTCACTTTTGACGGTGTTGTAAGTATTTTGTTACTTTCAGCCACTTAAAATAATAACATCATGGGTCCACTTAAGTCGATAATAATCTTTCGATATTCCTTCGTTCTGTCCGTGACAGCACTAAAGGCACTATAATAAAAAAAACTAAAATAATATTACAAAAAAAAAACGAAAGAATAGAATTTATGATAAAAGAAATCTACTATATAAAAATAAGTCAGGTTTTCCTTCCTGACGCTATAACTCCAGAACGCATGAACCGATTTCCACGGTTTTGCATTCGTTGGAAAGGTCTCGGGCTCCGTGAGGTTTATAGCAAAGAAAATTCAGGAAAAAAAATGTTTCTTCTTTTAATCACCAAACGAAATGTTACATAAAACGAAGCCATCTGGTGGCGAAACGGAGTTCGCCGGGTTTGCTAGTACACATCTAAAAAACAATGCCTTCATAATCTCAGAATCAACCCCCCAGTTCCCACTTCAACCACTCAAGCATATTTTTTACAGCTAGAAAGTGCAAGCATACTCGTAGCTAGCTATAACTTTTAGTTTAGAGGTGTATAAAACACTGGTTACCGCAAGACAGTGGTAAGCCACTGCATTTAGTGGTTAGATAACTATTCTAGCTGTATTACACTAGTGTTTACCGATGGGTAAGTAGGACAGGTGTATTTACATGTGTGTGTGTGTGTGTGTGTGTGTGTGTGTGTGTGTGTGAGGGTGTGTGTGTGTGTGTAAGTAAGCCAAATAGATTGATCTTTGAGCAAGGTAATTTGCCTTCGCTACTTTTGGCCTAGAAATGAAGGCAAAAGTCGGAGGGGGTGTAAATTATTATTGTTTATTGATAATGTTACTAGCAAACATTGGTTTAAATACAAAGACAACAAGATAGATCAAGATAGATCGTGGTAGAAAAGGCAAACAAAAAATCCTACAAACAATAAATAGGATCATGTAGATAGAATAATAAGGCTTTCCTTTACTCAGAGCTAAAGGAAAATGGTAAGGAAAAACTTCTAAAACTAGCGAAGAACATGTTAACTCTAAGAGCGTATGCACACCACGTTTTTTAAACGCGCCGGTGCAGCGCGTTTGACGCGATGCAGACGCGATACGCACGCAAATCAGATGCAGCCAAGAGCAAATGACAACAAACTGCTCTGATGAAAACGCGCCGTCGGCGTTGACGCGCCGGTGCAGCGCGTTTCTAAAACCCGCTGCACCGGCGCGTTTAAAAAACGTGGTGTGCATAGGCTCTTAGAATCATGCGAATACATTATTTTATGACGTCACTCATACGCACTGTCTTGTGTGCCGGATTATGTCCCACTCCCTAATAGCGGCCATACACCATACTGCCTATCGTACAATCGGCATGACGCTGCCGATTTGATCAGTTAGATTTGACCGTCTGTGGGCGTGGAATCCATCAGATTGGCATGACAATAGGCTTGATCATGCCGATTTGATCATGCTTATTTGATCATGCCAATTTGATCAAATCGATTTGATCAAATCGGAATGATCAAACTTCAAATCGGCAGCAGTGATACCAACTTAGCAACTTTATAGCTAGATCTAGCTAATATTCGGTAGCTACTTTTTAACCGACGTAAAAAAAGGAGGAGGTTCTCAATTCGAAACGTATATTTTTTTGGAACGAAGTTCCTTATGGCGCGTTGCGAAAGGGGGCTAGGCGGAAAAAATTGTAACGACACTTTTTACAGACTGCGCGACGCAAAGAAGGGTAATGTGTGTATTACCATGGAATGGAATGGAATGGACTGGACTGTAATGGAGTGGAATGGAGTAGAGTGGAGTGGAATGGAGTAGAGTGGAGTGGAATGGAATGGAGGGTCGAAAATCGCCTGAACCTTTTTTTAACTTGCTATCGTCAAGCAAATGTTTTCCGACCTTCAAGCGATTTTCGACCTTATTGACATTCAAAATTTAGTTTGTTTTTTCTCACATTCTCGTTAGCTAACATTGCTCCTTCATTAAAATCCGGTGTTGGCATAAATGTCAATAAAGTCGAAAATCGCTTGAAGGTCGGAAAACATTTGCTTAACGATAAGCAAATGTTTTCCGACCTTCACTTGTATTACCAACTGATTCCCACTAGTGGGATACTTAAATCGGTAAAAAAACAAGTCGGTAAAAAGTAGCTAAAAAGTTAAGCCACAAGTTTTATAAAATTGTAGCTGTCGGTCACCGAATAATAGCTAGATCTAGCTATAAAGTTGCTAAGTTGGCATCACTGCTGCCGATTTGAAGTTTGATCAAATCGATCGTCATGCCGATTGGACGATAGGCAGTATGGTGTATATGGACGAACTGCCAATTTGATCAAATCGATCGTCATGCCGATTGTACGATAGGCAGTATGGTGTATGGCCGCTATTATGCAGTGTTTTTCAACCTTTTTGGCACGGCCGCTTTAGTACCTATGAACAAATATTTCGCGACCCCCCCTACCCGTTGTTTTTTTGAGGTGTTTTAATTTGTAAAAAATTAATATTCAATCCAACATAATTATTCATTTTCATAAAAAAAAATTACGTCTTTTAGTTAGCATTTTTTTTAATAAATACTTTTAAAATTTACTGTTTTTTTTACTGCAGTAGCTTTCCTAACCTTTTACAACTCCCCTGTAGAAGCTTAGCGACCCCCCAGGGGTCGCGACCCACGGGTTGAAAAACACTGCCCTAATGCATAAAGAAGTGTAATCCATCACTTCGTTGTTGCAGGCTGATTATGTTAAACTAGCCGTCACTTGTCAGATTCTCCGACGTTTTTTTTTTTTTCGCGGTTGTAATCACTGGCTATATCATAATCATCATCAGCAGCATATAGCAGTTTACTGCTGGGCATAGGCCTAACCAATCACACGCCATTTTACTCGATCACCAGCTACTTTCATCCAACTGTTACCGGCCAACCTTGCGTAAGTCGTCGCCTTACCTTTACCGATTCGCGCTCTCAACTCGAAAACACGTCTACCAACGGTCAACGTTTCTACGACTAATATGACCGACCCATTGCCACTTCAGCTTGCTTATTCTGTGGGCTATGTCGATCAATTTGGTTCTCTGTCGGTTTGATCGCAGGCTAAAGCTACTTATAAATGATTTTCTTTTTTTTTAAAGTCGGTTAAAAAATTCTCTCATCCACACTAAAGTTGCAAACTTTTTGTATTAAACCGAAGCTCATCCATCTGCAGGCACGCCAAAATTCAAGCACCATATTTTTCGCCTAGCGGCAGCCAAGTCCCGCCTAATATTTTATGCAAAGACGAGGCCCGCTTGCCACCGTGACAGACTTCTGTTGTTTGCACGAGAGAGATCAAAAAGGGAATTGGCTCTAAATCCTTGGTCCCGTGTTCAGAATAACAAACTAATTTATCCACGGTTCGACGTAAATTTTAATACAAAATTTCGCGTGTTCCTACAATTTTGTAGATGGAATGTTGTTTTTTAAGGTCCTGTAAAAAAAATGTTGTGTTTACTCTATGGCAGGTGGGATACTCAACTTCAAAAACCAAAACGTCAACATAACTTGTCAATAAATCAGAATAACATTAGCTTAAACCTCAGAACAAACCATAATACGGTTCAAAGGATCACGTAAGTAGGCATAGCTATACAAGTCGTCTAGTGCCATCTCGTTCCCACAGAGTAACTACTCTCGTCATGGTAGGCCACCAGATGAGTAACGAATGTGAAAAACATTGATTCATAATGTTATAGTTTATGAAGTTGAGTAGGTATCCTATCCCTTTCTGGCGATTACTAGAACACCTGGCCCTAGCCATGTCACAAACGATAAACGCAATCGCTGAGTAGGCTTTAATAGATTTTCAACTTTATGTGCTTACGTATAACGTTGAAGATCTAGTGAAGATTGCTTATCGTTTTCGATCTTTCCTTTCGCTAACGCTCAGATATCTTAAATAGATTTTCAACTTAAAGCTCTAGGCTATAAACTTGAAAATCTATTGGGGAGTACAGAGCGTTTACGATTATCGTTTGCGATTTGTTGTGACTTGGATGGGGGTCTGGTTTTATTCCTTGGTGCATTATCATTGAATGGAGTTTTCTTTGAGGTACGTAATCGTGAGGTAAGTAATAACGTTCCTTTTAGATTAAATATTCAAGGAGACACGGAGTCACATTAAAAGGAAAATGAATACTAGTACTTGCTGTCTTTCTTCCGCTTGAAAAATATTTGCCTGAGCCATTGTGGCACGGTTTCTCATCGTTCAATTTATTAGCTTGTAAAAATCATGTTTAGAATTATTTTAGAATAATCTAACTAGTCTAAATAATATGTGAAAGTGTCGATATATGGATGGATGGATGTTTTATATTTCCACACGTCAGAATTACTGAGTGGTTCTTTATGAAAGCCTCAGAGATAGGTTAGTCTAAAATAACATGTAGGATACCATTTATCTCGATTTATGTTCTAGTAGGATAGAGCAGTGGTGGCCCAATGGTATTGGCCTCGACTTACGAGTTGTAGGTCGTGGGTTCGAACCCAGTCAGGCGCATTACTTTGTGTAATTTATTTCAACACCACTGCTCTCAAAACGGTGAAGGAAAACATCGTGAGGAAACCGGCATGTCCTAGAACCAAAAATTCGAAGACATGTGAGATCTACCAATCCGCACTGGGCCCGCGTGGTAGATTACGGCCCACACCCTCTCACAGAGAGGAGGCCTGTGTCCCAGCAGTGGGAACATTTAAAGGCTAATGATGAAGGATATCTAATTTTCGGGTTACACGTGTACAAAGCCGCTGGCGATAGTTGGTTCCATTATAATAATTGAGTACTTTTAATTAAGTTGAAACTTTTTAGAACATTCAGAACAGTCTCCAAATTTAAATTATGTAGACATAGTGTCTTTGTGTAGGTATACTATGGTATTGATATAATTTTAGTTAAGTTAGTTTAACTGTGTAAATAATTTATAAAATAAATTTGAGCGAAGTCTTTGTTTTGACACATTCGAAAAATATTCATTTAAGATTTTGAAACAGAAACTAAGTAAACTTCTAAGTATTTAAAATAGTTTGATGTTAATGTCATTTTTATTATAATATAATTAGATATTACCAGAGGGAACGCAATACCCGGTAAACGGAAAACAATTCTAGACCTAGTTATAACCTATCTAGGAGTAAAATTTTATCAAAATCTGTTGAACAGTTCTGTCGTTATTGAGTATGTAACAGCGTCCATCTCTCCAAACTATCTGAAATAATATTTTTCTAGATGTTATGTTTATTACGTTCTTTGAAATAGCAACTTAGTTGTAAAAAATGTTGTTGGTAATATAATTCAAGAATATAAACTCCCGTTAGACTCAACAGATTACGAATATTTTTAGTCAAATTCAAAAATGTTACAACAATTAGTCCTTAGTAGCTCGTTACTTCAAAAATAATCAAAAGCCATAGCAGTCCATTATTCTATTAATATTATTCGATAAACATTATTTTAATTAATTATTTTATAAATCAACTTCTTGAATATTTTAGCGAAACAGTCCACAATTTTCCACTCCATGAATAAGACTGAACCACAGACTATTGTCGCAATCACGACGGAACAGATCTCTTTGTGCAGACGAAACAAGATCGCGATATGGACTCCAACAGTTTAAAATGGCCGACCAGCCTTTGATATGAAATTAAATGTCAATCGTATCCTGTCATTTGGCCCCCTTTACAAAATGGGGTCGCCTCAGCATTTTCCTCTGGCTACTAAAGGGTCCTTCGCTAAATTGATAGTATCTACCTGCTTGTTCCATTTTTGATATCGCGCTTCTCTTTTGTTTTGATTGATTTTCTAATGGTAGCCATACACCATACTGCCTATCGTCCAATCGGCATGACGCTGCCGATTGGATCAGTTAGAATTGAGCGTGTGTGGGCGTGGAATCCACCAAATTGGCATGACAGTTAAATTTGATAGGCTTGATCATGCCGATTTGATCCTTCCGATTGGATCAAATCGGCGATTTGAAATTTGATCAAATCGATCGTCATGCCGAGTGGACGATAGGCAGTATAGTGTATGGCTACTTTAATATAGGTAGAATTGATTCTATCTTTATCTCTCTCTTTTGTGTGCAACAGAGTGATTGAACATTTTTTTCCTTCACATCTATTTGCAACAGAATTGGCTTTTTTTTGTTGGAATACATAGTTTATAGTTTTGTCTGTCTATTTCATTTCGAGCGCTAAAACCAATACATTTATTTGATTGCTACTGCAACTTTACAAAACATTGGGTACCTTCCTGTGACGAGTTTACACATATTTTCAGAGTGTGTGACGAATAAACTTTGTGACGACTGTACAACAACATTATCAAATCAGTGTGAACCCCTTTTCATAGAAAATTCTACGCATATAAATGTGTGAATACACACCCCTTTGCGCTTTATTCAGCCGAGTTCTCACTTGAAAAGTCACATTTCTCCGAACCTTGTAATCCGAGTAGGATGTTCGCAATCATGTTATTTCATTAAGGCGCTCTTCATCCTTCTGAGTTTTAAGCACGTGTATTGTACATTTGTTACAAAATACCTCGTTTGTTATTTATGTTGGAGGAAGATTTTCACGTCTTTTGAATTTGGTATGCAACAACATCTGTTTTCCCGGAAGTGTTAAGCAGAGAAGTTTGTCAGTTGTCTAAAAGTACCATAATTATTTTAATCAGCTTTACGTTATTAATTCCTGATAGAATAACTCAATAGCGCCTGGCTTTGGAATAGATTTTAAGAAGTCCGAACTCATGCTTTGGATCGCTGTGTAATTGAGTTTCAGTATAATCACATTATTAAGAGGAAAGATTTTATTTTTCTATGTTAATAATAATGGGAACCTGAAAATTGCAGGACAAGGTGATTTTATAGAATCTTTCACCATTAAAATACTGCATTGTTCTGAGTGACGAAGGCTATAAGCTTGTACAGTAAAAAAAAGTACGATCAATTACCAAATGCATATTAAGTAAATATGATTAAAATCCTGGTGAAAAATGTTTGATTTTCTTTCTACTCTAACCCATTTTATTCCTTCCGTAATCTTTTGTTTGAGATAAAAAGATTTCTCGGAAATATTTGGATTCAGAACTTAAATTCCTTAACTTACAAAAGCTTAAACAGGACATATTGCTCAATAAATTCATACGTCGACTCTTATGGCTTTCAATGACGTAGCTTCGAGAAAATCGAGGAGATTTTTCACAGGATGAACTAATAAATTTAAGGCGACGATCGGTGACAAGCACACAAGATGGAACGACTTGAGGACTTACGAGGAAGGTGAGAAACAGGAAGAATCTATCTAGGTTAGAAGTAACATTATATTACCTGAACGGAGGAGATATTCTTGAAGTAAAATACAAAAACCGGCCAAGTCTGGGGGATTCACCTTCACGAGGTTGCCACCCTGTTCTTGGTCTAATTCCATAAGAAATAGACGCAACTAAAACCCCCAGGCGCTTTTTCGCATTTATCCCGAAAGCCAATTCCCAGGCCTAGGGCAATCCTACACCCCACTCCCATGATCCTACACCCAGCCCCTCCCTCCTTTTTCCCTTTTCTCCTTTCGGTCCATGAGGACGGGCAACCTCAACTCCAAAAAAGCCCGCAAACCCCAACAATGCAGAGTGGAAAAAATAATATTCCCCAGGTGGGTCCCGGCAATGCCGGGGAATCCCACACCGCTCCGGCGGTCTGCCCCCACCGTAATATGGGGGGGGGCACCAATCTGCTCACTAGTGCCGCGCCCTCTGCGCGACTGGCTGCTTTAGCGCCAACAGTACCGGCTGCGACTTACGCGCCACTCGACACGACTAAGGCTGAGACTTCTGCGCCTATTGACCCTAAGAAGGCTGCGACCCCTGCGCCTGAAACGGCTGCGACTTCTGCGCCAACGACCCTGACAAATATTACACCTTCCACGAAGGCCTGGCAACAGAGCATCGTTCGGAACAGTGTAACAAACAATCCTGACAACGACAATGACAAAGCACGACTCTCCAGCCTTAGCAGCGAACTCCGCGCGCTGGCACTACAGCGCGAGAAGATTGAGGCAAGGCTGAGAGACATAAACTCTCTCGGAACGGGAAAGGAAGCGGAATCTGGTGGTTCTGGTTTCATCTCTGTGGACGAAGTACGCATGCTCAAGGCTAAGCGCGGAAAGATCCGAAACAGAGAGAGAGATCTCAACAACCGTTTGCGCAAAATCCGCGAAGGCGATAGTCAGCGCGAAGCGCAAACGGTTAGTTGTAAGGGAGTACACGACCAGCCGCAAGTACGCGAAGGGGAAACCCAGCGCGAAAAGCAGCCGGACGTGGAGCCGTGCGGGCAGGGACCAGTACGCGAAGGGGAAAACCAGCGCGAAAAGTCCCTGCCTGTACCAGGACCACCGAGAGAAAACGACCGGAACCGCACCGAGATGACCCAAGACCAGCACCGAACCAGACGGAAGCGAGGCAAGCGGTCTGGGTTCGCGCGCAGGGTGTCCCTGGCACAGAACGTGCCAGGCCCCTCAGAACCGCAACCCGGTCCAAGTGACCGGGGAACGGCGAAGAGGGAGCGCCCGGACGACTCGGTTTCACCGAGTATGCTCCAGGGGGACGCCAAGCGTGTTAGAACCCGGACTGCTCAAGGGGAGCAGAGAACCTATGCGCGGGCCACAAAGGATATCCCTGCGCGACTCGCCGTAGCGATCTGCCTCTCGCCTCCATCCCGAGACATGACAGTTGACGAGGCTGAGCACATCAAGCTTAGCCTTGAAAACGCCATAATTGACACGTGCACTGACCCCTCCAAAACCATCCCGGCCTTCCGCGGTTACCCAAGGATAGCGGACGGCACGGTACAGATGTGGTGCGAGGACGACAGCGCCCTGACCTGGCTGACTCAGAACGTACCTAAGATACGAATGCCGAACACCGACGCGACACTGACTGTAATGAAACAGTCCGACGTACCGACCCGGGTCCGAGCAGCGCTCTTTGTACCCAGGTACAATGGGGACATAGCGCGGCTCCAGACTATTCTGACCCGTCAGAACCCTTGGTACGACATCGGTAGATGGACACTGTACAGGGCGACATCGGTCGGTGGTGATAACTACGGGTCTTATTTGACCCTGGGTATCCCACCGGAAGAAGTCGAAAAGGTCTTGGAGAGGGAGCGGCGGATATCGTACCTGCTTGGGTCGATATACGTGCGCTTTTTCCCCAACACCCGTCCCTCTGACACCCAGACTGACACGGAAAAGACGAAACCGGCACCGACTGAGCTTGACCTGACCATGACACAACTGGAGGAGGAGATGGCCAGAACGGCGATGGCTGATGCTGACGCCGTGAGGATGCCAACCTCACCAACAAGGTGGACGGAGCAGCTGCTCTCATCATCACCGGCACTGAGCGAGGACCAGCACGGACTGGAGGACGGGGGGGAAACATCCGATGGATCAATCTCCTCCTAACTCCACCCCACTACCGCCCACATCCCGTCCCATAAATATCATCCAGACCAACCTCCAGCATAGCCAGACTGCTACGGCTTGCCTACGCAGGGCACTGGAGATGGAACCCCGAACCATTGCACTCATCCAAGAGCCGTGGATCCGTAACAACAGAATATGCGGCCTTGGTAATGTTGGAGGTAAGCTAATCCTCGACACACAAGGCACAGACAAACCACGAACCTGTGCCTACATACCCAAAGATATACCCATTACCACACTCACGCAATTATGTTCCAGAGACTTAACAGCCGTCAGGCTCAAAACTGACAGCGATGCACCTGATATCGTCCTGGCCTCGGTATACATGCCAGGCGAGGATGACGACTGCCCACCAAAAGAGATGGCCGACCTGGTAAGGTACTGTGAAGACGACAACCTGGACCTGGTCATCTGCACGGATTCGAACGCCCATCACCCGCTTTGGGGTTGCAACAAAGCCAACACCAGAGGTGAGGTACTTTGCACATATCTGTTTTCCACTAACCTTAACATCTTAAACCGCGGCTCGGAACCCACTTGGGTCACATCTCGCGGACAAACGATCATTGACCTAACGCTGGCTTCGGAAAGCGCGACAAAACTTATTTCTAACTGGCACGTATCCGACGAGCCTTCCTGCTCTGACCATAGAAGGATTCGCTTCTCATTAGTAGCTAGCATAAAAAAACCCGAACCCAGGCGCAACCCACGCCGTACCAATGTACCCGGCTACAAACGGCTTTTGGCCACCCTACTAACACAGAACCAAACGCCTCAAATTCTAACGGAACCCAAACAACTTGAGAACACCGTAACAAAACTCTCGGAATTTATAATTGAAGCCTACCACGCCTGCTGCAAACTAAAGGATCCAAACACCAAGAGCAAGGGTAACTCCTGGTGGAATGCGGAACTCAGTAAGCTCAGGCAAACTATGCGTAAGCAATTCAACAGAGCCAAAAACTCCAGACTTATAGAAGACTGGGACTCATACAAGAAAACACAATACAACTTCAAAAAACAAGTCAGGAATGCCAGCAGGGCAGCCTGGCGGAAATTCTGCGAAGAAATTGAATCAAACAGCGAAGCCGCGCGGGTGAGAAAGATCCTATCTACCGATCAGGATCGCACCCTCGGGTCGCTGAAAACCCCAGACAACACATACACCAAGTCGGACCACGAAACAAGTAAAATCCTTTTGGAAACCCACTTCCCAGACTGCAAACTCTCCGATGACAGAATCTGGGCAAGTGAGCCAACGCAAACACCAAATGACCAAGACTGGGCCAGAGCCCGCACCATAGTAAACGCAGAGAGAATAAAATGGGCCATAAAGACCTTCAAACCATATAAATCCGCAGGCTTAGACGAGATTTTCCCCGCCCTGCTACAATGGGGAGAAGACGTCCTAACGCCGTGGCTGACCGTCATCTACCAAGCCTGCATAGCACAGAAATACATACCACTTGCATGGCGGGAGGTGAAAGTCATCTTCATTCCTAAACCAGGCAAACCAGACTACACACAACCAAAGGCGTACAGACCAATAAGTCTGACATCTTTTCTACTGAAAACTCTCGAGAGGCTCTGTGATCGACACATTCGGGATGGGCCTCTTCGGGAGCGACCACTCCATAAACAACAACACGCGTATTCCATAGGAAAATCAACAGAATCTGCGCTGCATAGTGTAATCTCCAAGATCGAATGTGCAGTGGACCACAAATGCTCCTCACTAGCTGTCTTCATTGACATAGAAGGCGCTTTTGACAAAACCAACTTCCATAGCATCAACGCAGCCCTCGAGGAACGCGGTGTGGACTCGACCCTGCGAGGATGGATCACAAATATGCTCCGACTAAGAGCCGTACAAGTTACGGTAAACAACACCACTAGAGCCATAGTGGCGAAGGGCTGCCCCCAAGGTGGTGTCCTTTCGCCACTACTATGGAACCTTGTAGTAGACAGCCTCATCAAACGTCTAAATAGCAGAGGCTACTATACGGTGGGCTATGCTGATGATCTGACCATAATAATAAATGGCACACACGAAAACACACTATGCAACCTTATGCGCCAAGCCCTGAGGATAGTAGAAGACTGGTGCAAGGAATACAGACTAGCAGTGAACCCTACCAAAACCGAACTCGTCCTCTTCACAAAGAAAAGGAAGCTGGCAACGCTACAATTACCAAGCTTCTTTGGGACCACCCTCAGCCTATCGACTGAAACCAAATACCTGGGTATATTTTTGGACAAACAGCTGAACTGGGCACAACACACGAATTACATCACCACAAAAGCCAGTATAGCCCTATGGCAATGTAAGAGACTGCTCGGGAGAAATTGGGGCATAAGCCCCAAGATCACCTACTGGCTATACACCACAGTTATCCGACCAATCATTACATACGGCTCCTTAGTTTGGTGGCCCAGGACCAACCTAAGTACGACCCAAAAGGATCTCGAGAAACTACAAAGATTTGCTTGCGTAGCAATCACCGGCAGCATGAGAACTTCCCCCACTGCTGCCTTACAGGTGATGCTGGGGTTACCACCTCTGCACCTCGTTGTAAGAGAGGAGGCAGCCATAGCAACTTTCAGACTCGAGGTATCCGGCACCCTAAATAACGATTCCAGAATCAAACACACACGCATCAGAGAAGATGCAATCAAAGAACAGCCGATGATGGCATCACCCATCGACAGAACCCTGAAGACCCACTGCTTCCAAAAACACTACAACATAGAGCTCACAGAGGAGTCGTGTGACTACTCAGGTACAAAAGAGCTAAGGATCTACACTGATGGATCAAAAACCGACAATGGGACAGGCGTCGGGGTGTTCTCCGATGACCTAAACATTAAGATATCCAAACCACTTGGAATGCTCAACTCTGTATACCAAGCAGAGTGTGTAGGTATTATCCAAGCGGCACACGCTATAGAGGCCAGAGAGGTTACGGATGCCAATATACGAATACTCTCCGACAGTGCCTCAGTTCTACAATCCCTGAGGAGCAATCAGATCACGTCGAGACTAATACTAGAATGTCATAAGGCCCTAGAACGAATCACGGTACTAAACCACAACACGGTAACACTACAATGGATTAGAGGCCACAGTGGATCACTTGGAAACGATGCGGCTGACGAACTTGCCAGAAGAGGATCCAGCACAAAACCCTACGGACCCGAACCCATTGTGCCCATTCCTTTCAAGCAGTTAAGAAGCTGGCTAAAGGATCACACTCGAATACAAGCGGAGAGGTGGTGGACCTCGACACCAGGGTGCGGGCAATCCAAGGAAGCTATGCCATCCTTGGATACAAGGCTGACCAGGCGCCTCCTGCGCCTGGACAGAGATAGCCTGCGCCTGGTGGTGGGGACCATCACTGGACACTGTTCACTGAACAAACACTTCCACACCCTAGGAATCACTGACAGTCCCCTGTGCAGAGCATGCATGGAGGCGGAGGAAACGGTGGCGCATGTACTCTTTGAGTGCACCGGCGTTACCAAAATTCGCGAGGAGACCCTGGGAACACCAAGATCCCTTGCGGATGCCCTGAGGCGACCGGGAAGTTTGATCTGCTTTTGGAGGGAGCTGGGCTGGTTGGAGTAATTGGCCACAATGGCTCACGCACAATGGTCCAGGTTGAGGACTAAGTGCGGAAACCTAAACCCCCCATGGTTCCAATGGGGGGCCTTCTAAAATAGATAGAATAGACCGGCCAAGTGCGAGTTGGACTCGCCCATGAAAGGTTCCGTAGTAGCAAGAATAGATTAGGGATATAATTATATTGGGATTAGTAAGTAATATTCACAAACAATAAAAATAACTTTGTTTTTCATAGTGTTTGTATGAATGGCAAAGTTATATTTGCGGTTTTTGAAAATGTACTATATCTCAAAAACTTCTTATTGTATCTCATCCAAACCAATTTTCATTGGAAGTTTTTGTTGAGGTCTACATTATACATTTTTTTTAGTTTTATCATTCTCTTATTTTAGAAGGTTCAGGGGGGGAGACACATTTTACCACTTTGGAAGTGTCTCTCGTACAAACTGTTCAGTTTAGAAAAAAATTCTATCAGTAAACTCAATATAATAATTTTTAAAGACCTATCCATAACACCCCACACGTATGGGTTTGGTGAAAAAAAAAATTGAGTTTTAATTCTAAGTATGGGGGGCACCCCCAAAATTTGTTTTGTTTTTATTTTTGCGTAAAAATCCTAATGCGCTTCACATAATACATCTACTTACCAAGTTTCAACAGGATAGCTCTTATACTTTTGACAAAAAGTGGCTGTGACATACGGACGGACAGACAGACATGACGAATCTATGAGGGTTCCGTTTTTGCCATCTGGCTACGGAACCCTAAAAATTATATGTGGAAGATTTACAAAATTAATACAATAATGTTGTAAACATAAACACAAACATGTCTCATTGGCAAAAATGTGACAAAAAAAAAAAAAAAAAAAAAAAAAAATACACTGAACACTTCTCATAAAAATACTAAAAGTAATAGACAACCAGAACACTGGTTAAACCATTTGTAAACGCATTTTTAATCTTCACTAAATCGACTGCATAAAATTTTGTCATTCCATTCTCTGTAATACAGACTGACACAATTTATTTTGTCAAACAAAAAAACGAACTTTAAAATCAGCCCAATCACGGGCTTACTGTCCTCGTAAGTAGAAAAGAGGTAAGTCATCAAAATTGTATTTAAAGAACAGGGAAAAATGTGAAAATCTTTCTCTTCACCGTTATCATTATTGGTTTGATTTCGAATCCGCGCAGCTTTCATTTTTTTCCTTATTCATAATAATTCGTAATGTCAGGAGCCATCTTCTTTCAAGTCAAAGCCACTTATTATGTCTACTATAGACATTGACGTCTTTTTTAAGCTATTGCATAGCTTTTATCGCGGGCTCTGAGCGCGGCGCGGCGCGCGGCGCGGCGCACGAATCAAAAATTTTCCAAAAACCTAACGAAAATACCTGACACCACGCATCGTCTAACATCGTTTCAGTTTGGGAGACTTCGGCAATCATAAAAATATCCGTCATAAAAACAATTTACTTTTTTTTTCACAATGAAACTTACTTATAAAATTCTCCTACAACAAAGAAGTTCTTTAATACAGTAGTGCACCACAACCATTTTAAATAAATTATATTCTTTTTAAATATACGCCGTAGGCGATTTTATTCTTTAAAAAAAAATGTTATGCAATAGCTTCACCGCGGCAGTCTCAAGCCATAGGTACCGTACGTATTCAATTTATCTTGGCCCCGTTTTATATGCTCTTTCCGTACAATGAACCGTCACTCGTCAGCTTACACTGGTCTTGCAACGCTTGATGTCTAGCATACATCTGACGAGAGACAGTTCAAGACTTAATGCAAAAAAAAAACTTTTTTCGAGTTACCCCATTTCGGCTGGTGACAACAGAACATTCGAAATACAATTTGAATAAAATCCGTTTGATGTCATACCTCTGAATTATATTCAGGCCGGAACATTGCCTATAAAAATTGTCACCAATACGCGCCAACCGCCATTTTATAATTTGAACAGTAACGTTAACTTGTTTATCGCATATTTTATTAGAGCTCGCATCGTATTGGTCAATAAAGTCGATCCCGTAAAATGGTTTGGATTTTAAATTGGATGGGCAGTTCGGTCGTAATAAATGTAATAGGACAACGGGAAATAGGTTCTGTTAATTTATGAGTCATGATTTTGTTCATGTTTGTTGATCTGTTCAAAGTTTTTGCAAGGTTCTACTAAATGCGCGGGCAGCGGGCGGCGAGTAATTGGCGACTCGCTGTCCGACCATGGACCATGCCCGGGTCGACGGCGCGTTGTGTTCCAGGCGCGCCTCAAAGAGTGTCAGCATGATGACGGGGCCCCCCTCTAGAGGGCCAAAGCCTGCCGGGGTCGCGGGACTTATCTCATTACCGTGACCCCTATAGTATTTATGTATACTTACATATACATTATCATCCTATTAAATCATCCTTTTATTGATATTTTTCTTGTGACTCTTATGTCAAATGTCAAACTGTCAGTTTCTTTTTATTTTCTGTCTAGCTTAGTCTATGATGCTACTTTTTGGTTTATATAATTTAGATTATTTTTATCAAATTGATTTCGCTGAAATATTGTAATTAAATCTATTTTTTTATATTATGATTGTACTAAATAACTTAATTCTACTTATGAAATTTACGCACACGAAGGAGGTCTGATATGGTCGGGTTCCACTACATTTGAAGAAACTAATTTGAAAATAGAAAAGAAGACTGATTTTGAAAACGAGCTGATGGGTATAAAATCGGAGGCCGTTGGCAGAAGATTATTCTATCTCAGACTGTTGAACAGTGGCTTTTCAATCTCAGACTTCTGTCCAGTGAACACTCTATGTGCAGTGGAGACTCTATCTTAGTCTTTGTGCAGACGTCAGTCTACCTTAGCCCGCTTGGCAGAATATTGTAACTTGCTTGAGTCTATCTCAGCATTTGTGGAGTCGACGGTCTACTTCAGTCTTCTCTCTACCTGCTGCGGTCCTGCTTGTTGAGGCCAGTGCGTGCTGCATACCACCTGTCGGCGGCGGCGTTCTAACTCGGCCCTTTGTGCAGTCGACGGTCTACTTCAGTCTTCTCTCTACCTGCTGAGGTCCTGCCTGTTGGGGCCACTACCTGCTGCGGTCCTACCTGTGGAGGCCTCTTGCTGGAGGTCATTACCAAGGCCTAACCTTCTGTGCGTGACAGTGAACTGTATAGTGCTGAACTGTGTTTTGATATCATTCTTGTATTTTATATTCTAAAATAAAAATTAATTTGTTGTGTAAAAGTAAACTGTTACAGTTCGGAACACAAAGGGCTATTGAAGGACACCGTGGATTTTAGTCAGTACGAGTCTGACAGTCCCTCCCGCCTTGCCTGGGGTGGGAGGACTCATTTGATGATTTTACCACGCTAAAAAAAAAAGGGTTCTACTAAATGCACGGGCAGCGGGCGGCGAGTAATGGGCGACTCGCTGTCCGGCATGGACCATGCCCGGGTCGACGGCGCGTTGTGTTCCACACGCGCCTCAAAGAGTGTCAGCATGATGACGGCTCTAGAGGGCCAAAGCCTGCCGGGGTGGCGGGACTTATCTCATTACCGTGACCACGGAACGTAAAGGGCTGTTGAAGGACAGTGTGAATTTTAGTCAGTACAAGTCTGACAGTCCCTCCCGCCCTGCTCTGGGTGGAAGGACTCTTTTGATGATTATACAACGATAAAAAAAGGTGGTTCTACTACATCTATATATATAAAAGAAAGTCGTGTTAGTTACACTATTTATAACTCAAGACCGGCTGAACCGATTTGGCTAGGATACTTTTTACCTTTTTTTATTTTGTTTTATTTTATCCCGTTTCCGTGGGACGTGACATAAAACGTGGTATAATAAAACCCACCTGACATGGAATGCCAACAAAACGAAAATCAAAACGTCAATTGACCAATCGATGTGTTTGTATTGAGTTTCTAAGCTTATTATGCCGATATTATCATAATTATCAATGCCATGCAGCCACCAAGACGATCAAATTTTTATCCTGTTTCCATGAGACGTGACATAAAATAAAACGTAGTAACATGATCACGAAGGTGTTGGTGCCGAAATTGAATAAGGGATCTGAAAAAGTACTAGGAAAACATGAAGAAGAAGAATGTTCATGCCACCCAGCGCCCACCGGTCTTCAATGCTAAAAAAGTATTTCGGTGAATACTGAATACCCAAAAAATCTACTAGAACTGCATAAATTCAATACAACCATACGACGAAAAAACGACTGGGTGTCACCACTGCGAGGATCGTCCGGAGGACACGGTTGAGCATACGGTGCAGGACTGCCCCGCTTGGGCAGAGCAGCGTGTCCTCACGACGGCGATAGGCGGAGACCTCTCGCGCCTGGCATTGGTCAAGGTCATGCTGCGGGGCGAGACGGAGTGGGAAGCGGTCGCCTCCTTCTGCGAAGCAGTGATTCTATGGAAGGAGGAGGCGCACCGCGTGAGGGAGAGGACAGCGTCCTCCCTCCACCCCAGCCGCAGTGATACTACACACTACAGCCTACGGTGACGGACGTCGCCAGACGATCTCCAGCCACCGTAGGCTCGGGCATGCGGGCGGCGAGTAATGGGTGACTCGCTGTCCGACCTTGGACCATGCCCGGGTCGACAGCGCGTTGTGTTCCAATAGAATAGAATAGAAAATAGAATAGTTGTGCTCCACGCGCGCCTCAAAGTGTGTCAGCATTATGACGGGGCCCCCTTTAGAAGGTCAAAGCCTGCCGGGGTCGCGGGACTTACCTACGATTTACCGTGACCCCAGAACGTAAAGGGCTATTGAAGGACACCGTGGATTTTAGTCAGTACGAGTCTGACATTCCCCCCCGCTCTGTCCTGGGTGGGAGGACTCACATGATGATTTTACCATGATAAAAAAAATAACAGTTGCGTTTAGCCACCAACTTTCCAATTGAATTAAAACTCCTTGGATATGCCTGGCTTACCACCGCACAATTTACGAATGAAGGTTGGCTTCGTAGTCATCATGCTTCGAAACATAAACCAACCAAAGCTGTGCAACAGAACGCGTTTGGTGGTAAGTAAATTGATGAACAATGTGATTTACGCGACGATACTCAAAGGAAAATTCGAAGGTGAGGAAGTTCTCATTTCGAGGGTCCCAAACGATATGCCGTTTTAGTTTTACGACCTCAATTTGCGATCCGTCTTGCATTCGCCATGACCATTAACAAATCACAAGCCAATGCTTGAAAGTTTGTGGTCTGAATATAGAAAATCCATGTTTTTCACATGGTCAGTTAGATAATATATATGCGGCATGTTCATGGGTCGGATGACCATCTGCGTTATTTGTTCTTTCGCGTGATAATAAAACAAAAAAATGTCGCCTATCACAACGTGCTTCACTGCAACCCATGCACCAAAATACATGGCTAATAAAGAATCATTGATGTTTGACTAGATTTTTTAAAATTATTTAATTGATATCCTAATAAAAAATCGAAAATCTGCTCATTTATTGCCTCTAAGGCGGAACAAAGTTCGCCGGGGTCAGCTAGTATTGTATATTTTTAAAGGACGTCAGTTAGATTTATTTCATCAAATGTATCGTTGTATGTAGATCTTGACAATTTTTTTGTGGAAAAACTAAGTCGACACAGGTGATCTACTTACCTACTCTCTAAATCCGTCAACTAAGATCCTTGCCCGTACGAAAGTAACTTGAAACTTTTAGTGTCTAAACACACTATGCCGAAGTTACGCGACCGAAGTTCGGCGGCTGATTTCACGTTCCGACGTATTCGGCTGAAATGACACACCATAAGTGCCGAACTTACGCGGCAGAAATTCGGCGCGGGTGGCGCGGGCGGCCCCCTGCTGCTCCCCGCCCCCGGATCTTCGTCGGTAATCGAACCGAACTTCGGTCGCGTATAATGTGTGGTCACAGAATAAGTTGCCGCAAAATTTACGCCCGACCGAAGTTACGCTGTACGCTATGACGCGACGTAATTTCAGCATAGTGTGTCGTCAGTAATTCAAATAGCATTGCAGGCGTAATTGTGCCGAACTTCGGTCGCGTAACTTCGGCATAGTGTGTTTAGACACTTAAATTCATAAGTTTTGACAATATCTCGGGAGTTGGTACAAAATGTTTAATCATGCTGCCACCAATTATTTTGGTTGTTATAAGTAAATAATCTTATGTCCGTAAGTAATAAAAAGTAGGAAACTTTCGCAACTTTGGCCAAAGCTACGGGTTCGCTTAGATAGTAGTACCCCAGATACGCGAGGTTTAATTTTGCTTTATCAATTTATATGAACCAGGTTGTCGAACAAACTGTGCTCGGATGAAAATAGAGAAAATACCTAAAAAATATGATGTTTAGACGTGTTTTTTGAAGCACAGAGGTAAAGAAGCCCTTATTACCGTAGCGTACCGCAAGATAAAATTCTTTAGTAAAATTCCGAATGTCTATAATATACCTACGATTTTCAGTAAACAAACCTGTGGATCAACCACAAATAATCGAACTACAGAATAAAATATTCCAACCACTAAAATACTAAAAATCAAATCTAGTTCCGATATAAAAATAACTCAACTATCGAAGCGTCTGGTAACTAAATTAAATATATACCGGCACTATGTTGAAACAGTGACATTTCACTTATAAATTATTCATAACCTGTTAAAAGATAATTCTATTTTTTCCGATGGTTCGGATTCATATTCTAAAGATGTGATTCCCCTGGTTTACGGCACTGTGCGGCACAAAAATGTTCGCTCTGGCCTACCATGACTCAAGGCGAGAATTATTCCACTGTGGGAGAGAGACAGAGATATACAACTTGTCTAGCGCCATCTCATTCCTACACTGTAATTACTCTCGCTTTAAGACGTCCTGGTAAGGCCACCTGGTGGACTCAGTCAAGCAAAAACGAACAAATTGTGCGCAAACATTCTAAGAATGTTCACATCTGAATACTTCTGTGCGCGTACACGAGAACAATGGACTCGTTATTTTTGTGCACGCACATTGCTAGACTTAGTTCAGAGAAAATGTTCGCGCACAAATGTGGTGACTGATTATTGCCGGTGGTCATGGAAGCTGAACGCAATACCAGTTTAGTACGCGCACTGCTGAAGTGCGCGAACAAATCGCCGCATACTACTTTTTTTTTTCGTGGTAAAATCATCAAATGAGTCCTCCCACCCCGGGCAGGGCGGGAGGGACTGTCAGACATGTACTGACTAAAATCCACGGTGTCCTTCAATAGCCCTTTATGTTCCGGGGTCACGGTAATGAGATAAGTCCCGCAACCGCCGCATACTACTTTGGTGGAATCGTACCATCACTGAAACCTAATTTTATGTGTAGAGTTATGAACAAAAGATTAATAATTAGTAAAATTCCCAACTATATTTTCCTAATTTAGTTGTTGTGGAGGTCAGATTCATTTTGATTTCATTATGTATTAACCTTTATCAACTTTTAATTTAGTCACTACATAGTATCTTGCTTGCTATTTTTTTAAACCATAATTATTTAAACTTGTGTATGACTTTACCTACCACTCACAAATTGACGATTACACTGGGACATCACACGAATGATTTTTTTTAATTGCTCGTAACACTACAAGCTTTACATGGCTTCGTGAGTTATTTATGTAATACATAAATGTACCTACATGCCAGTGCAAATTGCTGCGTGCATGAAGTGCGGACACCAAACGAAATTGACCGAAAAATTCAGGAATTCAAAGGGTTTTTCAGAAAAGTGTTTTATTGATGGAATTCGTGATTTTCAGGCGATTGCGTTGACAGTTGTCGAACACACTTGATGAGCATCGTCTTTAAACAAGTTGTCATAATAATTATTATAAAATGACTCTTTTTTTAACCGACTTCAAAAAAAAAAGAAGGTTATTGGTGTGTAAAATCGTCAAATGAGTCTTCCCGTATTACCCAATTTTATTTTTCTATATACCTAATATGGGTTTGCTCTTGACCTTAGTATAGGTCAGGTGCGACAAAGACAAGGTCGACGATGGACCAGTAACTGGGTCCCTTAGTAAGACTGGTTGCCAGACATTTGAGCTTCTGACTAACAGTAAAGACTGTAAAAGATCTACAAATGATAGCCGAGACCAACAGCAAAACTGCAACATAAAAACACAATTGCCCCAACTTAAAAAAAACAAAAATAATCCCAACACAATAACCCAATGAGCTCTTAAATAACATTTTTATAAAGGCACACAAAACTTTGCCTTTTCAACGCTTGTTTCATTTGTGTAGAGAATCCTGAAAGCCAGTGTAACGACGCAACTGATATGCTAATAGTCCTCGTCAGTCCCTATTGTGAAACCTCACTCGCCATTTTGTGTTACCTACCTCTTGAAAAAAATAAGCAGCGTGTATAAAAATGTGAATTACTTGAATAGTTCGTTAGATGAGAAATTGTCATAATAAGCCTTAATGGCAGTCTGGATTTAAAAGCGAGATTGCGTAAATACGTTTCGAAATTTTTACATCGCATTTCAAAAGAGGTATTTAAGTTTTTTCTATGGATGAGTCTGCTAATTATTTTTAAATAATCATCAGCCTGTAGCAGTTCACTTTTGAACATAGGCCTCTGCAATCACACGCCACTTCACTCATCATCATCATCATCAACAGCCTACATATAATGTTCCCACTGTTGAGACACAGGCCTCCTCTCTATGAGATGGAGTGGGCCATAATCCACCACGCGGGTCCAGTGCGGCTTGGTACATGTCACATGTCTTCGAATTTTTGGTTCTAGGAGGTGCCGGTTTACTCACGATGTTTTCCTTCACCGTTTTGAGAGCAGTGGCGATGAAATAAATTACACAATGTAATGCGCCTGTCGGGGTTCGAACCCACTACCTAAAACTCGTAAGTCGGGACCGATACCACTGGGCCACCACTGCTCACCACTTCACTCTCAGCTATCCACATCCAACTGTTACCTTGCGAAGATCGTCGCTCCACCTCAATTCATTTCACACTTGTAATATATTATTATTTACATATCTATATTTAGTGATCAAATTTTTTATAATAATTGAAACTGAAACAACTACAGTATGTACACCATTCAAAATATTACTGTATACAAAAAAGGTAAACTTTAGATAAAGAGGTATTACCCATTCACTAATTTAATTCCAAACATTCTTTCACCAATGTTATTTAACAAATGACTGAGATTGACTGGTAGATAATGCCTTGCGGCATTAAGTCCGCATTATGTACCACTACTTTAGAGAGTAAATAAATAATGGAAGTTACACTGTCTCCGAGTGTTGTAGGCTATATTTTAAACGTTTCCGTGGGATTATTTCTAAGAAACAAAAACCGCGAGCGAGAGTTCGTATTTTTAACCGTCTTCCAAAAGGAGGAGGTTCTCAATTCGGATGTTTATATATTTTTTTATGTTTGTTCGGGCATAAGTCCGTTGTTTACCAACCGATTTGAAAAAAATATTTGTTTGTTGGAAAGGGTATACTTTCCGAATGGTCCCATTAAATTTTTATCGAAATCGGACTAGCACTTTTTGAAAAATCAACAAAAACCTAAAAAGTTTTCAACATTGTCTACACCGATTACTCCGAGGTTTCTGGTCTGATTTCGATGATTCTTTTTTTTGTTCGATACAGTATATCTGCCATTTGGTCCCATAAAAGTTTCATAGTTTGGTGCAGTAGTTTTCATTTTTATTTAGCTCATTGTGTAAGAGTGGGGGATGTCACACATGGGCGATGTTATTACCGGTGCTACGGATTACAATATTTTAGTGTACATGTACGAAAATTATGTATTTGACAATAATTTGCGTTAAATATTGAAACTAAAAAGGATAAAATAAAAAACTTAAAAAAAAAAATGTAACCGACTTCCCACAAAAATGTTCAAAATAACCTACAAAAAAACTTTTCTATCGAAAGTCAGTGACAAATAGTCAATGACATTAAAAAGAAAGTCACCGACTTTCGAAAGAAAAGTTTTTTTGTAGGTTATTTTGAACTTTTTTGTGGGAAGTCGGTTACATTTTTTTTAAGTAGGGATATTCTTAACAAGGCTTGTCGAAAGTATTAAAGATTGCATAAAGATGTACACATTGAGTAAGAAATAAGTCTGCATGTTATAACATTTGTGAGCTTGTAAATACTTGACAACCCTCGTATTGTGGTGGCGATGTGAAACCGAATGCTTGTGCATTTCTGTGGACAAATATCTGTAGGCAAACAACATGGTTACATGTGGGTATTATTGACTGATTGTATCGGTAGCTAAGTCGCTGTGAAATCAATCAGGTGAATTCAAAATATCGATAGTTAAGCCTCCTGCAGACACATGCGATTAATCGCGCTGCGACAACGAGCCAAGCTAATTTCCACTCTAAATATACTGCGAATGGACCGCGACATCCCACCCCGCGCGATTAATCGCGTGTGTCTGCAGGAGGCTTTAAAGTTTTTGATCGAAAATAAGTCATGAATGCTAAACCTAAATATCAATTTCCTTTTTCGAATGCTCGTTCTATGATTTTTGTCACTGTTATGTCCAAACAAAAAACTGCACACTTACGTCCAATATTCTTCAATTGTTGATTATATAACTCTCTAACCGTCCATATGTAATTTTCACGTGATTAATTAAAGATTGAGATTTGAGCTTTCATTCAAATTGTTTTCAATGAAAAATCTTGAACATAATTCATGTTAAATGACAAAAAACTTTCCAAATATAGGTCTTTCTTGTCCATTTTTTTTCTTAGCGTGTCCACGGCAATCTAGATTGAGTCGACCCAGAAATGAATGAACTTTTTATTTCAGTTCCGAGAAAATAAAATAATAACTTGATTACATATTCCGTCGCATGAAAAAGGTTTCTAAGATTGTGCGCACAACTAAGGAGTAAAATTCCCTGACAGAGTCAAAAGTGAACAGGTTAATAATTAATGAAGCGTGTTTCACCGTCTACCACATCATCGCTTATCCTGATGATAAGCGATGATGTGGAGACAGTGGTTTAAGACGAGACCATTGCTAAGTAAAAATAAAGGCTTTGGATAATAATCTTCACACATTTTTAATCGTGGTGAAATCATCAAATGATTGCCCACCCAGGGCAGAGTGGAAGGGACTGTCAGACTCGTACTGACTAAAATCCACGGTGCCCTTCAATAGCCCTTTACGTTCCGGGGTCACGATAATTCGGCAGGCTGTGGCATTCTAAAGGAGGGCCCTGTCATTATGCTCACACAAACATTATGAACACAATGTGCCGTCGACCCGGGCATGGTCCATGGTTGGACAGTGAGTCGCCCATTACTCGCCGCCCGCATGCCCAATCATCACACATAAATCACATTTCTAGCGAAGTATAGTTCCATCCAGTACGAATTTTCGAAAAAATCCGCTTTCAATTGAATGCCTGAAAAATCGGAAATCCCGACACCCAATGATGATTGCGTTACGGTTTCATTTTTCTTTTATGTTGATTGTGTAATACGACATTTTCGACATTTTCATTGTAATCGTCGAAAAATATTTTCCATTTAAACTTTTCAACAAAACTAGTGCTATCCGATTAATTTGACGAAGTATAATTATTATTTTATGTTTGTTTGGTAACTGTAAACATTTCACGTGGGTATCTTCATGTGTTATTTTTTTTTGTATAAATTCATCGATTAAATTATATCAATTATTTTACTTTGGTCAGAATCGACAGTGATACACAATTCTGGTAAGTATATGTTGTGGGAGACTTGTGCCTAGCCTCGTGGCCTGTGTTTCAGGACACCAAGGTCCCACCCCTTTTCATTTTCATTAATGGATGGAATAGAGCTATCAGTGATGATTCTCATTAGATTTTTTTTCAGACCAGTATTTTTTTCTTTTTCGCTAAGTGTAGTGCTTGTTAGATTTTCCAACATACAAATCTCTGTAGTTTCCGTCACTCCAACACAGCTCCATCGAATCTAGACAAACCTTTAGACGAGCCCCAAAATCAAAAGCAATGTCCACATTACCATTTATTGCCCTTCCCTGTTCCGACACCAAACTAAACGTCGGAGATTCATTCGTTAGCAGTAATACCGCATTGCAGACTGACGCGTCAACAGTTGGTACCAAGTTACTTTGATAGAAGCATTAGCGATACGGTGAATCGATACATTGTGTTGTGTTCTGGGGGTCTAAAATGGCGAAATAAACAAATTCTTCTATAATTTGACTCATTTCGTGAATATCCAGCAACGTCATCAGCAATTCTTCATATATTCGTAAAATGGTTCAATATATTTTATATTTGAACATAGACATGTAGCGTGGATTGAGCAGCCGCTGAAAATTGCCAAACTCCCAAAAAAAAAGTGAGATCATCTATCTCTTTCCTTCACATTACCAAACACATTATACATAATTATGTCGTACAGAAAATAGATAGATGATCATAATTATTTTTCTCTCTTACAATAAGTAGACGACTTAGTCTATGCTCAATGTCTATGTATTTTGCAGCCAATTTTGCGATTCCCGATACAAAACTATCATACCTAAAAATGTAATACCTATGTGATATTTATGATACTTTAAATTTTAAATTTAGGGACCTTTGTATTAATGATTCATATATGGTACTATAATGATATAGCTAAAGTGGCCTTTAATACCCACAGGCTTGGATCGAATAGGGGTCGTATTGTTTTAGCTGTTTACTGGCCACTGGTGGACAGCTGATTCTAAAGGCTTAAAGAATATTTTATTTAATAATTTTCCGTATTCGCATTTCAGTGCATTTACCGAATAAACTTATTAGCTTATGAATTAACGACACGTTTGACGTAGTAGCTGACTAAATGACTGCTGCATTGCGTGTTCTAGGTCTCGCAGTAAACAAATATTTGTTGGCCTGCATGTAGTCGGATCTGGGTGTTTGAGTTGTGTGTATCTGAGTTTGAATGTTTGTCAACGCATCCACGATTTAGGAGAAATTTTAGTGTAGGACAACGTTATTTAGGGCACCAGGCTGTCTGGGTCGTGGGACTGTCCCAGTGTAGGATGCTTGTTTAACCTTGAAACGCAAAGAGCAATCGAAGGAATAGTGTGGACTTTTAGTCAATTAAAGTACTTTATATACTTGCCACAACTAGATTTGGTTGGTAGATAATTTTAATCACAACAGATAATCATTCAGCAGTCAGGGAAGTGATAATCAACTTGTGTGTTTTATCAGATCTGATTGAATTCATATCATGATTTTAGGTTAAATTATTATGCTTGGTTGGATATAACATGCAATAATTATAATTATCATTGATAAACATAGTTATTGCATATTATAATAAATCATCCAATTGCATATCACCAGCGAAGGTGTTTAATGTTTGAATAGCCAAAACATATGAAAGGCTTAAAGTTACCTACGCAACTGGTAAATGGTGAAAAAAGTGAGTGTTTTTTTTTAAATAAATAGTCTCTTGTATCATCGGAATGATCCTATATGTTAGTTAACTAGCTTTTGCCCGCATGTTCGTTCCTCTCCATTTCTTTCCTTTGTAACCTGACCCTTTGCAGGGTCACATCTACTCGTATCTCTACCGCATATGGGCGTCGCCACTCAAATCTGCCTTTTGTTTTAATAAATAAAATCTTTATTTTTAAAATTTACATAAATTTGTACACAAAAATTTTAGCTTCTGAAGCCGAACTAGGTATAAGATACAGGTCCCACCTATATTTCAGCTTACAGTGCCAACCAACTCGAGTCACATTAAATGAAGTCTTAAATGTTAGCATATTCCTTTATAAATCCCCTTAACATGACCTAGCAATCTAAGCATACCCTTTTCAATTTTCGTCACGACTCGTACATCTTCTTTTATTCCGCAACAACATTTAAAAGCTGCATCATTTGCCTAGCCTTTTTCCAGCTATATTGGAGTCGGCTTCCAGTCAAACCAGATGTCTGAAATCCAGTATTTTAGCCTGAATATCAGTATTTTACATGGAGCGACTGCCTATCGGACCTTCACAACCCAGTAACTGGATAATCGTATCCAGTTGGAGGCTCTAAAAGTCTGACAACCAGTCTTACCATGGGGGTCGATACCCCATGGTAAGACTGGTAGGGCTCCCACACATAAACACGATACGACGTCGCGTCGTGGAAATCTACGACACGACGTCGTAATGTGTCTATTCACGATACGACGTTGTGACTCACGATGCAATCCTGCGCAGTTGTTATTCGAAATTCAAAGATGACGGATGGTATTGAAGTCGATAATTTAATTACGCTAGTCGAGCAGCGTCCCGTACTATGGAACAGAATGCGTCTTAGAGCGTTCCATTTTTCGGAATGAACTAAAACACCACTCCACTGTAACGATGCTCATCGTAGATTTCTACGACGCGACGTCGTATCGTGAAACGTCACCGCATCGTTGTACGACGCGACGTCGTAGAAATCTACGATACGACGTCGCGACGTGGAAATCTACGATACGACGTTGTGACTCACGATGCAATCCTGCGCAGTTGTTATTCGAAATTCAAAGATGACGGATGGTATTGAAGTCGATCATTTAATTACGCTAGTCGAGCAGCGTCCCGTACTATGGAACAGAATGCGTCTTAGAGCGGTCCATTTTTCGGAATGAACTAAAACGCATTCTGTTCCATAGTACGGGACCACCCCACTGTAACGATGTTCATCGTAGATTTCTACGACGTGACATCGTATCGTGAAACGCCGCCGCATCGTTGTACGACGCGACGTCGTATCGTGTTTATGTGTGAGAGCCCTTATAGTAACGACTATCAAAGATCTACAAATGACAGCCGGGACCAACGGCTTTACGTGCTTTCCAAGCCACGAAAGAAACTCGCTATGACAGATGTTCACCTATCCACAGACCAACCTCGGCAAGCGCGGCTTAACCCGAAAGATCGGCCTGTGCGTCTGTAATTATTTAGCCACGAGCTCCACTTTAGTAACTTCAAAAACCTGTCGAGGGATAACCGTCTCCATCGTCATTATTGGCACACAATGTAGGTCCTCTTTGCTGTGGGCGTCATCGGTGGGTAGTGTTGGATAAAGAAAGCAGTGTTATACACTTGACAATCATCTTGGTTTATTTTTCCTATTTAGCACTAATGAACACTGCACTATAACTGTACTTAAAAATGTAGGTATACGTATCTCAGATCGCGGGATGGTTTTAGTGATCCGCTCGCGCCGGCTGCCAACAGTGAAGTGCCGTTGACCGTCGCTAGCGCGCCTCACACTAACTCCATCGAGCGCCACCGGATGGCGCTGGCGTTCCGAATACGTCTCGATTCCGACAAACCTATATTACAGTCGCCAAAAACGCACCTAAAATAAACAGAAACCTTCCAAAATTGAGGAGACTCAGTACCCATAACTAACAATTTAAATAAAGGGCGCAAACATCAGCGGTATTGTGGTCTGTGACCGTCTTTACCAACGATATACGAGCTAACCCTACTCACTATTGGAACATATGACCATATTTTGTATAGGATTATGTCGAGATCAAATTGTGGAGTTAATTGTTTTAGGATTATAGGGGATAATGTCAAATGTGGAGTTGCTAAGATTCTTAGTTTAAATTACGGGGTGGGATGAGAAAGGGTTTGTCGATAAGTGTATTTAGGTGGATTGGATTAGGTTGGTGTGGAATAAAAGACCGTTTAATAAATCGGTCCAGAGAGAGGTGGCGTGACAACCTGGACGCATTTTTTTTTAGAGTTCCGTAGCCAAATGGCAAAAACGGAACCCTTATAGATTCGTCATGTCTGTCTGTCTGTCCGTGTATGTCACAGCCACTTTTTGTCGAAAGTATAAGAGCTATCCTGTTGAAACTTGGTAGAAAGATGTATTATGTGAACCGCATTAGGATTTTCACACAAAAATCAAAACAAAACAAATTTTGGGGGTGCCCCCCAAACTTAGAATTGAAACTCAAAAAAAAATTTTTCACCAAACCCATACGTGTGGGGTATCTATGAATACGTCTTTAAAAATGATATTGAGGTTACTAACATCATTTTTTTCTAAACTGAACAGTTTGCGCGAGAGACACTTCCAAAGTGGTAAAAAGTGTGTCCCCCCCCCGTAACTTCTAAAATAAGAGAATGATAAAACTAAAAAAAATGTAAAATGTAGACCTCAACCAAAACTACCAACGAAAATTGGTTTGGATGAGATACAGTTAGTAGTTTTTGAGATATAGTACATTTTCAAAAACCGCAAATATAACTTTGCCATTCATACAAATACTATGAAAAACAAAGTTATTTTTATTGTTTGTGTATATTACTTACTAATCTCAATACAATTATATCTCTAATCTATGCTTGCTGCTACGGAACCCTTCATGGGTGAGTCCAACTCGCACTTGGCCGGTTTTTTATCTATGGTGTTATAATATCATCCAATGAGTCCCACCCTGGGTAGAACGGAACCCCTTCCTGTCAGAATATTACTGACTAAAATGCACGGTTTTCCTGCAATAGCTCTTTACATTACGTCTGACAAGACACCGCGACCCCCCTGAAAAAAACTTGTCGAAATGACGCAGTCTCTTGTTTGTACCGGTATTGCGGTTAATTTTCGAAATACACGCGGGCAAAGGCATTTTCAACAGCTGGCCTATCATGATCCTACTCAGTACTCATCATAAAGCACTTTCCCACATAGAGTACTTAATACTCAACATTAAGTACTATTTACCCACCATCTGGGTACTTGAAAATCTCCGCCAAAAGTACAAAAAAAAACAAATAATATTCAAAAATTCTTCACGACCATACCAAGACGTCGTGAAACGGTCACAGCTCTTGTTCTACCATTTCACCACGTCGAAGTAACACGCCTTCATGTAACCACTTGTCACGAGCACTCGTGCCGTTTGAGCTTGGTACTGGCAAGAGCAAAAAATATTACTTGTGATGTCCACGTTAGAAGAGTAAGCGACAATAACATGTCATGTTTTTCCTTTTTCTTTCATCCAATCAATTCTCCCACCCAGGGCAGAACGAGAGGGATTATTAGACTTGTTCTAACTAAAATCCACGGTATACTTCAAAAGCCCTTTACGTTCCGGGGCCACAGTTACCTGATAAGACAGCGACCGCGACCCCGGAAGCCTTTTGCCCTCTAAGGGGCTCATCAGATTGCTGACAGCTCTTTGAGGTGCGCGTGGAACACGACGCGCCTTCGACCCGGGCACAGTTCATGATCGGACAGCGTGTCGCCTATTACTCGCCGTCCGCATGCCCGCGCCTACGGTGACCGGAAATCGCCTCGCAACGTCCATTGCCGTGGGCGTCTCCCGCGGCATCACGGCTGGGTCGTGAGGTGGACGCTGTCCTCTCCCTCACGCGTCCCGCCTCCTCCTTCGCTAAGTCTGTAACAAGGTAGGATAGCAACTTAAGAATTTATTATTTATTTCAAATGATGTTATAAAAATATTGTAAAACATGTTTAAAAAGAGTAAGTATGGAGTTTCTTGCCCATTCTTCTTCATACAACCTACCTTTGCGAATGGGTGTAGATTCAATCCCATCCCATCCCATTTCCTTAATTTTAATATTTCGACGTTTAAAAGTGCCTCTTTGATGGCCTATTTGAAATAAAAGATTTGACTTTGACTTTGACTTTGAATAGAGTACATTTAAGATCAAGTAACAATACAATTTTACAATCTGATGTCCTAATTAGACTATTTAGTAGCCTGTATTAACGACAATCAGCACACATTTCCCGAAATAAGATTCACTGTTTTTCTCAGAAAAGGTTACCCATTTCTTTTACACCATACACATTTAGATGTAAGGCTGAAGAATTCGTGGCTAAATACTCTTATTAACAGCCACACGGTTTTATCTTGTGAGTTTCTATCATGCTTCGGAAGAGCAGTTACTGATAGCAAGTAGTTCGGAGTCTTACCTACAACCGATGTAAGGGTTATAGCATTACCCAGTAATATCTAGATTATCGATGCTATAATATGTAATTATGCTGCCAGCGGCTTCTCCTCGTATGTCTTGAAAACTATACCACGAGAACGTCACACTGCAATATAAAGTATCCCATATATTAATCCAGGTTACAGACTGTCCGTAAACCAAATTTCGTCTTTTATTTTTTGTGTGAAAGAGTAAGAAACATCAATTCATATCCTCACAAACTTTCGCATTATATTATTTCGCATATAATAGAAGTAAAACTGGTACCCTATTAAACTTCATACGGTTAGACGAAAACCGGCCTTATTTGAAAAACAAGCTAAGTTCATGATGAGTCGCTCATTAAATTAATTCCTCAATCTCTTTTATCTTAAACCGTATAACTCCCGGATAAATCCGGATATGAGCCGTCCAGCTTGTTTCACCGGATGGTTTTAACTATGTTTAACAATCCAGAGTTTTAGTACAAAGGCGATACGGTTTCTAGGCCAGTTTGTTATGTGAGAGTGTGTTGTTAGTACTAGAGAATGGAGCTTTTATTTTTAATGAAGAAGTCTGAAACTCTGATCGCCTTACTACAAAAACTTAAACATCTGTTGAACACTTGTCTAAAAAAAAGTGTGACTGCAAAACGGACCTTATTTCAACGACATAATCTGACATTTTTTTAGACAATTGTTCAACAGACGTTTAAAAGTTTTTGTGGTACGACGGTGAATGTTTAGAAACCGGTTGAGAATCTGTCTGCTATATGGATATGCATAATTATCTTCATATTAAGTCATTTGGATCCAAGAGTAAAACTTTCTGCCAAGTTGATGACAAAACGTCGCCCCTATTACTTACGGAATAGATAACTTACAAAATGAGAGTACTTAACTACCCCTATGGCTTTTGGGGAGATAATTATATACTTGTAATGCTGTCATAAAATAAAATATTGAAGATCAGTAGAACATACCAACTTTCCATCAATTTATCAAAAAAATCTTTTGAATTGTTTAGAATGCAGCTTTTCAAAGTCAATTAAAATGGAATGGCAATTTGGCGTGCATTAAAAAGTGAATGAAGACATATTATATCAAAATAACGTAATTAAATAACTGAGTATGTCAAAGTCAAAAGACTTTGGTAAGTATAATAATTATATATCCCTTGTCTAACCAGTAAAATTAACTTGAAATTCCAAAAACGTAACAATTAATTAATTGTACAAAATTATGAACCTGGCATCACATCTCTTTCGAATACATTTCCGAACAATGCAGAACGAAATGAGAATACACGAATTTCCCTCGTAAATATATAAGGAATTCATTGAACAAAATGATGAAAAATTAATTGTATTGCGCCGCTTGCATCGGAAGGTAATTATACCTTCCGATGCAAGCGGAACGGAACCGTAATGTATTTATTAAAATACATTACGGTTCCGAGACAATCGCGTTTTTTATGACAGTAATTTTATTCAGAGAATTTCTGTGGAATGTGAAATTATTTTGTGACGAAATTTTAATTGATACTTATGAAGTTTATTACGGTTATGTAACAATATTTGTAGGGTACAGCGGTGTACTTTGCTTTAAGCCTCCTGCAGACACACGCGATTAATCGCGCTGCGACAACGAGCCAACCAAGCTAATTTCCACTCTAAAAATGCTGCGAATGGACCGCAACATGTCGCCCCGCGCGATGAATCGCGTGTGTCTGCAGGAGGCTTTATTGAGAGCAAAAATACATTATGATGCAATTTTGATTCAATAAAAGATAGGAGGACTTGATTCTTTAGATATTTGAAACGCCTCTTCACACCCTCTCCGAGAAATATGAGTTTATTTTCAAAGTTTCATAACATGATACAATTGACACACAATTTAAGTCACTCAATCATGTTCTATTCCACCTATTATCACGATCAAAAATAATCAACAAAAGCAAAAAAGTTTTGAAAAACTCTCACACATTGTCTAACAATATAACAAAACAAAACAAAGACAAAAGTTCCTCAGAACTAAAAACAACAGAAAACTTAACTTAAAACCCATTTCCTTTAGCATAACTTGGCCTGAATGCTCCAAGTACAAAACTGTAAGCTATTTACATCGGATTGCATAAGAAACTTGCCACTTTAAACAACTACACTATTTACATTTAAAAATAAAACTTTATTCGAAGCACTATTCTTAATTCGAAGCACTCAGAAACTTAATCAAGTGAATAAAAATGGAAAAAGGTAAAAAAAACAACAGACTGGCTGTCTGGATGAAATTTTAAATCTGGAATTGAGTTTTTTTTTTTGGTTTTAAAAATAGGGATGTTGTAATCGTGTTGCTATTTTGTTCGCTCTTGATTCTGTTTTGTTTTTTATTTGATTCTTCTTTTAAATAATGCATAGAAAAAGAGGTGACGTTGCTTTTAACACTCCGTTAGTCGCGCGTTCTACTATTGTAGAACAGCCATGCATTTCATGGAATTTTAACGTAAATTATGTGTATCTCAGAGCCCTCGGGGTGCTAAGACAGGAAACCTCCACGTGCGCCCGTGGACTGGAGTTCCCTCTCGGATACGTCCGGGGGGAAGACCAGTTTTTCGGGCCGGTGCACCCTGGGATGCGGGCAAAAACTCTCAGGGGTTTCTTTGCCCGTATGCAAATAGCCTGTCGGGTGGACGCTCCAACGCGTGTCCCTCTGAACAGCAGAGGGCACAGCGGTGGAGCAGGCTTGCGGACGGTGAGTAATGGGTATGCTCGCCGTCCGACCAAGGACCAAGCCCGGGTCGGTGGCGCGTCGTGTTTCACGCGTCACCGACGGGGCCCCTTATGCCTGCCGGGGTCGCGGATTTTTCTTAATCCAGGACACCGTGGCCCCGGAACGTAAAGGGCATCCGACGGAACACGGGTGGATTTTAGTCAGTAAAAGTCTGACAGTCCCTCCCGCCCCGCCCAGGGCGGGAGGACTCATTTGATGATTTTTCCACCCTAAAAAAAAAAAAAATCTAGAGCCCTCACTCATAGTATTCCTCTATTACTAACTAGTGATCACTATTAGCATCCCTGCAGCGACCTGTGCGACCGTGTTTGTTAGTAATTTCACGCCAAATCTGAAATTCTACAATAGTAGAACGCGCGAGCACTCGCGTGATAGTTTTTTCCGAAGTTTACCCTATATGTATATGTAAGTGTTTATTTTATGTATAAAACCAATGTTTATATTATGGTTTTTATTTTACTTTGATAGTATTTACAACCAAAATAACCATATTTCACAAACGTACTGTCTAATATTGCGACGTCTCCAGAAACTGAAGCGATAGCCTCTAATATTTTTTTTATATAATAAATATAAGTAGTACAAAAGATTTTATAGTACATACAATAAAAAAGACTACAGAAAAGGGCAAGGAATGACCATTCGGGTGCTTAGTCAAAAGCGAATGGACTGCGTTATATGGACTTGGATTTCGCCTACAACTTTGCCAGAGTATAAGCCCCCAATACTAATCTCATTGGGACATGTTCGCTTTGTGATGGAGCGCGCAATAAGTACACCAGAAAAAAATGTAACACCCTTGACAAGTGGATTTGTTCTCAATATCAGGTTCTTTTGTGTCTTGGCTGTTGTAAATGATGCGGACACTGTGGAAGATATGAGCAAGTAAAATAAGAAGCCTGAGAAAGTCAAATGGTAAAAAAATAATATTTTTTCTCCAAATTCACAAGAAGCTTGATATTAAGTTCCTTATAAATGTTAACAGTTATGTTTTATGTTTTAGTTTCTTATTGAAGTATACTTTCATATGATATTTATATAAAAATCCCCAAAAAAAACATTGCCCCTTGAAATTCTTAACACAAAATTGTTCTACATAATGTAGAGCGCGCGAGCAGTCGCGTCCCAAACAGGGGCGCGTGTAAGGGAGTGTTAAAATCTTAGATATATTAAAGAAGGAGATATGGCGTGGAATTCAAAATGTATAGAAATCCGATGAAGCCACAATTGCCCCTCCATAACGCTAATATTGCGCACACAATTCTGTCAAAACAATACTACGAACAATTGCACACACGCGCCATCGATAACTCAGTCATTTAAATATAAACCTAATTCTTTACACTACAGCGTACTTTTTCCGTATAATTTTACTCACACAAACAATTATCATTGTGTGTTGTCGCGACACGTGGGACGGATACGACTCTCCCGCTCAAATACAACGGAGGACGCACCATGCGACATTACGGTTTGGTGAGGTATCGTTATGTCAGTTTTACATTGCTGACAAGCAATGTAAAACTCAGTCACTCAGTGACAGACTGAGGTGGTTGTAAAAGAGCAATGTATTTAATGCAAAAACAATACAGTCGGAGTAATATAGGAAAACAAGAATAAAGTAGTACACTGGTACTACTTTATTCTTAAGTAATACCAGCTCAGCTATTGAGCGTTTCGCTCAATAGCTGAGCGAAACGCTCAACACCACGGCTTCACCGACACGCCCCCTTGCCACTTCTTCTGTTTTTAATATTTCTGTGGTTAAAATAGAAAGGAGATTGGATTTTTTGAGAACAAAAAGGAGGGTGAATATGTTGTATTAGTAACCTACAATAGTATAAAGTCTAATCATCGCCAAAATGCAATTTTATATCCTTCAAATTGGGCTACATTTAAAAGGTTCCTTTTCAAGATTATTTTGTTAAATTAATAGTTTATGACTTCTGTGAAAAGCCATATGGACTAACTAATATCATTACAAGGGTAAAGTGACTTATCCCAGCGTTAACCAAAGCCTTACTAAAACTACAATAACTCAATTCTACCTTCAAAAGGTAACCCAATTAATTGAATTAACCCTTATTACTAACAAACTGACCCTAAGCTTACCCACATCAAAATACATGTCGATGAAAAGGTGGCGTAGTGAGTGAAACATACTCTTCTTTCGAAATTTGCTTATGATTATCACTGTCTGACTGATAGTGAACTTTATGTCCAATGTATACGGTTGCTTTTCTATTGCTGACATATCATACTGTTTCGCAATAGTTTGCATAAGATTTGAGTTTACTGTCTAAATGACAATGAACTTTAATTTTCAAACTGTACGGTTGCTTTTTTAGTGCTGACAAATCATACAGTCTGTTCTTGCTTGTGATTGGGGATTACTATCTAAATGACACTATACTTTATTCTCATAACTATATGGTTGCTTTTATGTCACTGATAAGTTTGACAAAATAATCAGGGACATTTTTCCATTTGGCAGTGTCCAGGGCCCCGCAACCCTTGGAGGTCCCGATCATTACAGGGGCTTTCAATCTGGAAACTTAACTTATCCCGAGTGAGTTCTAAAATTTTCGAGCCCGCATTCTCCTACATTTGAATGATTTTCTTTAGAGTCAATTTTATTACCTATAACTTTTCTATGCCTGCATGATCAATCAACCTTTTTTGTGGTAAGAAAATGTAATCAAATGAGTCCTCCCGCCCTTTGTGGAGCGGAAAGCATTGTCAGACTTGACTGATTAAGAACCAATAATGTTCCATCAGTTTTTGCATTCCAGCTACCACCACTAGACTACCCCGCTATCTGAAACAGTTCATCATGAGTGCGTCCTCAACCCCGATGATGCCACACCTCATTAGAGCCTTGACATATCTGAAGCAGTATGTTAGTGAATTCGATTCCCTTGTCTCACTTTTTCATCCTATATGGGTCCTTTAGTCTTAAAAGGCATCTAATAAGTTGAAGATTGCCCTTCAATTCAGTGATCCTTATTTGCTCTAAAATAAAATTTGATCTTTGATTGTTGCTGTCGGACACTGATTGTGAAAGGACTAATAGTTGTATAACTGCATTAAACATTCGCCTTACTTCGTCTGACTTCGGCTGACTTCGTGGAACTGTGACAGCGTCATGGGGATAGCCAAAGTCGAGTTATTAATTTGATCTGTCAAGCTCCTGCTTCGCAAACAATGTTGTTGGCAGGTAGGCAGGGATCTGTCGATGATTTGTTAATAACCTTTTGATTGTCTATTTTGGGAGTATTGGTATTGATTTTGGATAAAGTTTGGGTTTTGTATTAAAAAGTAGCTGTTGGCAGCGGCTTAGCCCGCATGTAACCCGAAAACGATCTCATGGTAACACTAAATATTGAATGCTATGTATTAATTCAGGGTATACGGTACCTTAGAAACTTTTAACATTATTTCTAAATAAATGAATAATTAGGTGCAAAAAATAAAACATATTTAAAAATCACGTGCAAATTTTACTGAACAAACAAGACATAAAAAAGTTCGCCTCTATATTTTATTGAGTATATTACGATTATTCTTGAACTCCATCAACGACGGAAACCTCGCCCTTCCACGGATCACTTTCAACAAGAGTCAAATGGAATCTCTGCCTGGTCAGACTCATTTTATCGTCAGCAGAATGATGAACAGTGGACATCAGCTCATAGGTTCCACTGGCAGACACAGGAGCACCCAAAAAACCAATACCACAGCTGTTAAATGGTTCCACAGCACTCAAAAAGGTGATAGGACCTGGTGGAATGTTGTTGTTAGGGAAAGCCTCATAGGGAACGCCATTAGGAAATACGACGCGGCATTGTACAAGTTTGTCCAGGTACGATTTGGGGATTGATAACGTCTTGGGGATTAACGGGTTGGTGATGAATGTGGTTTCCACGTCTGGTAATGTAATTTCGGTGACTTGACCTGTGAAAGAAGAAGTTAGGTTAGTACGGAGATGTCGACAGCATTTAATGGTGAAATTAGTGTTATCAAAATAATATTAATGTATTTTTATATCTGCTTTAGAATGGGCACCTATGGTACTATTACGGTGTTGTCTTGTGACTGGTAGTGTAGCAACATATTTTTTGTCTTTTTGCCTGTAACTAGGCTACTTGAAATTAATGTTTTGATTTTGATTTTCAAAGCTCAATCGCTGAATAAGTTTTTTTTTTTCAAATTTCACTACAATTATTTTTTTTCTTTTTTACTTCTTTGGCAACTGAGCCTCATGTTTTACACTTTTAGTGCCTATACATTGAGATCAATGTATGAATTCTCGGCAAAGCAACTAACATGAATACACTGGTTCGTTTATTATAATAGTTTTATTAATTTCGCACACATTGTACAGATAAATACAAACATGCTTTGCATCCCACACTAGTTAAAAAAATCACATAAGCCCATTTGTAAAACGTCGACAAAGGTGCTCGGTTCGGGTTGGTCGTTTCCATGGAGAAGAACCGCCATGAAAATCCATGGTTACTTTTTATGATATTCTTGTACAATAACAATGTAACAATAAGTTATGAATACTGAGCTCTTCAAGCTCCATTAGTTGAGCTCCTTGAGTTATGAGTCGAGCTACACGATATCTGACAAATGCTTGCACTGACTGAACAGGTCCACTCAAATATGTGTGGTTCTTTCCTTAAAAGACCATTTTCAGACACTGCAGGTGTCTGAAATGGTCTTTTAATGGTCCTCGTATGGCTTGAACGGTATAATGTCTGGACTTTAAAAAAAACAGTGACTTCCGAGTTTGTGTCGGATGTTCCTTCTCAGAGTAGTCAGGTACGAAACACCGGCCACATCTAGCTTTAACAATATTATTTGTCATGTGTTTTTAACAACCAACTTGCAAAATAAATATCATTTATCATTTTTAATGCTTAGGTAAGGGCGCTCCCTCACCGCGAGCATTCACCTGTAATGTAACGTTACAGATTCAAACATTCGAAGACAATAGAGCATCAAATTGCGCACTGTGCTTTTATGTTACATTACAGGTGAATGCTCGCGGTGAGGAAGCGCTTTAAGAGAGAAAAGTGTAGGCCTGGTCAATATCAATATGCTTGTGCTACTTTAGGTTAAAAGAATTTTATTATCGTAAGAACAATACATAGGTTCACTTACAATGAGGTACAAAGTAATTGCTTATATCTAAATAGTAACATTTTACCTCAGGTGCGTGTTGTTGAAGTTATACACATAAATAGATCTTTGCTAATATTTGGAATGCGGTATGACTACATTTTATAGACTACTTTAATAGATCTACTATAGAAAAGATAAAGATTCTAGTACCTACCTTGAGTCGAAGTCAACGCCGCTGCTAACACAAATAAAGCCAATAATTTAACGGCCATTTTCACTATCAAACTGGAAGTAGCTAGAATGTTTGGCTTCTTATTATATTGATGTTTTACCATCTGATAAAATGATTGGAAAATTTCGGTAAAATCAATCTTTGATTTTAATCTCACAATTAATTGTCTTTATCAGAATACGTTCGTGTTTGTTTGTCCGTTTGTTTATTTTAACATTTGACTTATTTATTATTTCAGGATCATGAAGCCTGAAATCTCCGAATGGTTAGGCAGAGTGTGCTTTACACTACTCACACATTTTTCGCATTTATGTATTAAATAACAGAGAGAGCATAATATTGTCGTAAATCGAGCCAAAAACCAAGTTCCGGCTCTATAATTGAGAAATTCTTAATTGAAAAACCTAATAACACTGCCCGATCTGGGAAAGAAACCCGAGACCTAATACTCGACAGTCGCACTTGAGACTAATCATTTTTGAGTTCTTTTTTTTGCAATCCAGAAAAAGTCATAGGTGGCAATAAAAATGAACACAATCATGGTTCTAAGATAATCAAAAGATATAAGATCGTATCACAATTACGTGAGCTCGATACGTACTGATAATAGTGATAAAATTAAAAAGTTTCTTGCGTACTTTTTAGATTAAACAGATACCTTAATAGGTATCTTTTGCCACGAGATTATTCTCTTAAGAAAAGATCACTGTACAAACTTTGGACTCGTCAAAAGAACGTTGATTGTTTATTAGTTTTAAGTCCGCTGGCCACGGACTTAAAACTAATAAAAATATTTGGATTTTTTTATCGTGGCCAAATTATGCACTAGCTGCACTGGTCACTCTTCAAGGTCAAGCCACGCTTGCAAGTTTGGTCTATGGATGGGTGACCATTTATGATAAGCGACTATCCTCCGTGCCTCGGAAAGCACGTCAATCCGTTGGGTCGACTGTGATTAGTAGTTCTCTGACAGTCGTTAATGTTAGCCGTCGTCAAGCAATTGTCTCGGCGTTTTTCTGGTGATCACCACTGTTGTTTCTGGCTTGCTTTAGTTGCAGTGGTTTGGGAATAGTGAGGTAAGATTGTCCAAAAAAAAGTCGTTAATGTTAGTCAGAAGCTTGAAAGTCTGAATCGGTCTTACCAAGGGGAGAAGGGGTATCGTATTACTGGATCTGCATCCATCCCACCATATTTGGGAAAAGGATAGGTAAATGAGATAAACGTTTGGTATTATTCCATGAAATACAATCGTAATGAGTAAAAATAAAAGTCGAGCCGGCGAACGCCGAAAATGTCCAGTAATTGGGCAATCCGAATTTTTCCCCGAAATACTACCGAATCTATTGTGCCAATATTAACAAATTAACAGCTAGGCAAGCAAACAAAAATACGATACGGAAATCAATATCATCATCATTTATTGTTATAAACAGCACAAAATACAAAGTATCAGTAAATCATTATTGAGAACCATCTTCAGCAGGCGCATCAACGGGGAATACAACTTCAGTTTGAACAAATGTCAAATGGAACCTCTGTGTGGTCAAAGACACGCTGTTGTTCGCAGAATGGCGGACTGTGGACATCAACTGATATGTGCCACTGGCAGAAATAGGAACGTTCAGGAAGCTTATAGCACAGCTAGTGAAGGGTTGGACAGCAGGCATGAAAGATATGGGACCAGGTGGAATGTTGTTGTTAGGGTAAGCCTCATAGGGAAAGCCATTAGGGAACACGATACGGCAAAGTTCAAGGATGTCGAGGAACGACTTGGGGATCGATATCGATTTGCCAATGATCGGGTTGCTGATGTGTGTGCTTTCCACGTCCGGTAGTGTGATCTGGGTGACTTGACCTGAAAAGGAAAATTTATGTTATGTATACTCGTACATTCATTTTAACATTACATACTTAGATAAACACCAAGTTATGCAATACCAGTATAGGTTGTCCGTTTATTTTGCGAAAAATCATAAGAAGCGAAGTCAAAATAAGCTGGTGTATATTATCTATACACCAGCTTATTTTGACTTCGCTTCTTGATGTATAGCCGCACGATTAATTTGTAGAAGATTTACTTCTTAGAGTATTGATGACAAAAAGTTTTGTAACGTTTGTTGTAAAATTCAGCCACTAACTCAGTGATGCGGTCATAAAGTCATCAAAATATGCATAGGTGACAAACTACACAAAGAAGGTAGGTAATTATACAAGACGTTTCAGATAATCTTGAGATCTCAGCAATTGTTATAAATGTTTTAAAGTTGTCACGAAAATAAAGCCGCTGCTCCAAGACATTTCACTTCTCTATGGAGATATTTCTCCTGGCTGTTCTGCGTTAGAAAAGGTGCAAAAAAAATGCAAACACAGCTGTTTGTGATGCTTCTTATAATCAGAATGCATCACCGTTTTGATATCCAGTTGAATAATATGTGAAAATTATAATAGGTTCATAGCAACAAATTTCATAGACGAAATAAATGATTTAAGAATTATGTTTAAGAGATATAGTCAATGATGATAAAAAGGCGACAGATCACTAGATTAATCTGCGACTGGCTGCGACCTTCGGATCCTTTCAAGTTAAAGGGAAAAATATACTAAGCCCTGATAAGACCGGTCTTATTGTATGGATCGGAATGCTCGGTTATAAAGAAAAATAATAAAAATGATTGCATGTAGCGGACATAAGAATGTTGAGGATGGATGAACGGATTGACAAGAATGTATAAAAGAAATTTGAAAGTGGTGTCTGTTAAAGAAAAAATGAAAGGGAATCGTCTGTATTTATAAATTTAACACTCATATGACATAGTAAGTGATGGTAATGAATGTTGATGAAGAGGAAATCCAACAAAAAGATGGATAGATTGTATGAAAAAAAAGAGTAGATGCTATGTCGTTACTCATTTGATTATTTTACAACATCAAAAAAAAAAGGAGAACAGAAGTAGAAAACGTGTTACGCTGATCCTAAACAGGAACATGATGAAAGAGATAAAGTAAAAAAAACTTAAGGCCTAAAGAACTTAAGGTCTGAAATTGCCAATGAAAAGTGTACCTTGAGTCAAAGCTAAGGCCGCTGCCACCACAAATAAGATCAATAATTTTAGTGCCATTTTCAATACCGAACTGTTAACCGCTGTTGCATTTCCTCTCTTTTATAGTTTTTGCAAAGTTATCATCAGATAAAATACAACTGATCAATCAAATGATTGATTACTCTTTCATTTAAATCCTTAAATTAATTATCGTTGATAAGAATCAGTTTATTTTTGCTCTTATAGGGTTCTCTAAATCTGAAATTTTGAAAGTGACCACTGTAGTAGCACTTGACCGCAAAAAGCAGCTGAATGAACAAGTAGATTTTTAGTCAGTCATGTCTCACAGTGCTTTCTGCTCCAACCGTGGTGCAAGGACTCATTTGATCATTCAGGTACCAACATAAATTACGAAGGTGTATTAATATTTTTTCGCAATGAAACGCGATAGAAATTAATTCCTTCGTAACTTTACTCATCATCATCTTAGCCTAGCCTAGACTTTTTCCAACTACATTTGGGTCGGCTTCCAGGCGAACCAGATGCCGCTGAATGTCATTGTTTTACATGGAGCGATCGTCTATCGGACCTGTACAACCCAGTAACAAGGGAATACGATACCCAATGGTAAGACTGGTTGTCAGACTTTTAGAGATTCTGACTAATAGTAACGAATGTCACAGATCTACAAATGACAGCCGGGACTAACAGCTTTACGAGCTTTCCGAACGACGGAGGAAACTCGCTATGACGAATGTTCACCTATCCAAAGACTAACCTCGGCAAGCGCGCCTTAACCAGGAAGATCAACTAGTGCGGCTGTAACTATTTAGCCACGAGCTCCTCCTTACTAAACATACACTATCTATAATAATGTAACCACTGTTGGTAGAGAGACAGCTTCTGTTTATTGAGGCAATGGGCTCATAACGCAAGGCTGTCATTATATCAGTTTCCTCACAACGATATTTTCCTTCATTGATTTAGGGCATTGAAATATTGTGCCTGGCTGTATTGCTACGACCACTAATCGTCCCGAAGTCACAACTGCGAATACTGTCAAGTCTATCTGCACGAACTACTTTTTTTTTTGCGTGGTAAAATCATCAAATGAGTCCTCCCACCCCGGGCAGGGCGGGAGGGACTGTCAGACTTGTACTGACTAAAATCCACGGTGTCCTTCAGTAGCCCTTTATGTCCCGGGGTCACGGTAATGAGGTAAGTCCCGCGACCCCGGCAGGCTTTGGCCCTCTAGAGGGGGGCCCCATCTGCACGAACTACTAAGTAAAAGAGAAACAGAATATTTTGCAAGAATTTCTTAACAAGTGCAGCATCAGAGTGGAATTTAGTTAGTATGAATATTATAACAGTCCCTTCCGGTCCAACCTGAGAGGCTAAAAAGGGGGACAGAATAACCTATGACTAGTTGGAAGATTTTCGGACTCCGGTATACTCCTAATGAATACAGAAGACATCCAGAGCTTATCGTACTTTCCGAAACTTAGATACTGGTATGCAATAGATCAACCATCTACTGACAGACCGCAGCGTTGCCTTGCCGATCCTTCAAAATTGCCCCTGGAGACTGTTACTAGTTAGCAACGATCCGCTGCAGAAAAAAATATTTTTTTCTCAATACGGAAATGAATAATAATGTTTCAGGATGACATTAAACATTAACGCTTAACACTACAAGATAATCGAAAGATCGTAGGATATGAGATCGTATCACAGCTACGTGAGCTCCAATACGTACTGATACTGGAGATAAAGTTGATTTTCTTCATGTTTCCAAGTAATACATCAAACACCACAGTCTTCAGTTCTTACGCCGTGTTTTCAGTAACTCAAGGCGGCAATTAGCACCAAGACAGAGAGAAGAGACTAGAGGTGGGAGTCCGCGACCACTTGATTTAAGGCAATGTATAAGCATAAGCTCTCGTGGGAGACCGAGACAGGAGATATTACTAGACGTATGTAATCCAGCGTCAGATACAAGGTAACCTTACTTGATACCATCCATCTAGACAGACTACGGCAGATGTTGTCTAAATTGAAACACACATGGATGAAATTCAAGCTCACTCCAAAGTCACAGAAGATACTCCGTATAATAATATATCGTATATCCGATATCCGTATGGAATGTGTTTTATAATCAAATAAGTCTCGGTCTCCCATTTCAGTCTCTTATGTTGGTACTTGTCTCTATCCTGGCGCCACCGCCATCGTTGCACCTTAGTTTGACAAAAATAAAAATTATTTTGATATTGACTCAAAATGATGATGTCTCCACAAAGTTCATGTGTGTAGTAGTAGTACTAGTAACTAGCGTGAGTGTTTGACCTGCAGTGCCTATCTACTTGTTACGGATCTGTTTGTTTTTTTCTTTTTTAAGCTATTGCATAGCTTTTATCGATCTCCGAGTGCGGCGCGGCGCGTAAATCTTAACAAAAAAACCTAAGGAAAATACCTGACACCGTCGTCTAACGTCGTTTCAGTTCGGGAGACTTCGACAGTTTTAAAGGTACGGACATAAGGGTATGACAGACGTGCTCATTACTAGCACGAAAGCATGCTTTTATTGAGGGAGAGGGAGAGGGAGGAGAACTTTTCTTGACGTTTCACTTGATGGACGTGGCTGACCATAGCCTAATTAGTACAGTAATAAATATAATAAATAAATAATTATATTTGCATAAGTTGATAAAAAATGCTATGCATATAAATAGCTTTACCGCGGCAGTCCTCGAGTGCCACACGTATTTCTTTTTTGTTATTTCTTTATAAGCGCATCCACAACACAGGTCAAATTCTTAGTAGGTATGGGACAACATACAAAACAAACTTATTTAAAACCTTTCAGGTTTCCGTATTTTATTTATTAATATGCAAGGTAATTTTTTGCTTGTCTACACTGTAGGTGCAATAAAATTGGACTACGGAACTTTGCGGCCAGACCCGAGCAAGCACCACCTGCGATCACAATTTATTGTAAAAGCTTTAACTATTTACGTTATGTAAATATTTGTGTATCATACCATTCGTGGTTTGTTTCATATATTGAATTTGGTGTTCACTATTTTTCCTGTGAAAATTGCACAGCTGTATAATGGTGGCATTTTATAGAAAATTAAAATGTATTTTCTTTCAATAGGTCGGCCATTCTGTGATCCTTTTAGATTTTTTTTATATTTCAGGTGATTACCAATATTTTTCATGAAGCGAGATTTTATTTGACCTTCAAAATACAGTAAGTATAACTGACAATAAATTAATACACTATCCCTTGGTAAGACTTGTTAACAAAATTCAGGATCTGTTAATATAATTGATTACTACTAATTAAGTTGCCTTCGACTTTCGCCTAGTGGTAGGCCTACCTAGTGCCTATATACTCTCCGTCTTCCGGTTCCTGCTCGCCTTTTGAGAACTATTCTTCTCCATTGGTTATCAGTTTTACGATCGATTGCCCCTTCAATTTGATTTTAAGAGCAATATTCTGACATTAATCGAACATAAATAAAGATCCAGCCAATCACAGACTCGGAAACTGTTCACTGAAGCGCTTAATTCCACAACAGTGCGACCGCAGACCACTGGTAATCAAATTAAAAGGTTATGGCTGAACTGGAAATACAACAAAATTAATTAAATGACTTCCGCTTGATCTGTATTTACGTTTATTTTTATATTGGTACTTTTTTAGGCTGATGATGATGATGATGATGATGACTTTTTTAGGTCATCTTGTTGTGGAGGCTTTTTTCGTAGACGTGTGGGATCCACCTGCTAGAGATGCCCAGTAATGATACCCCAAGCTAACTGTACTCGAACGCGGGACTTACCGAATTACCGTGACCCTGGAACGTAAAGGGCTATTGAAGTACACCGTGGATTGTAGTCAGTACGAGTCTGACAGTCCCTCCCGCTCTGCCCTGGGTGGAAGGACTCATTTGATGATTTTACCACGATAAATTACTGTACTGTGCGGTGATGGCTAAGCGATCCTAAGCCAGAGGATAAATACTTGTATGTCGTACTAACATTTGTGCCGCCCGTGCCGAAATCGCTCCCGCAGTACCTCATTACAGCAGTGAATCGCCCAGCCACTGCACCAACTTTGCCGTATTTTCCAATTACTTTTACGTTATTGGTAGGTATTCATAACCCCTTTATTAAAACGTCCTATTAGTTAATGGCAATAATAATTAATTATGTTTTCTTTTCAGTATGAATGGTATCAATGGAGTGATTTTCATACATTTTCTGTGAATTCAGTTCATTTGTAGATGATTCTCAATTCAATTTAGTTTCATTTGAAGCAAATGAATTAAATTTGAAATATGATAAATTTCTTCCAAAAGTTTTAGTCGAATAATAAATCCTACAGAATTTCTTACTCCCAAATGTTCAAAAAGCCATTGACAATTTAGCTCCACACTTTATAAAAGTCAATTTAAATGTATTACAATACTCTTACGCTAAACTCCTCACGAGACGTGACATTAAAATCTCGTCAGCCAAGAAATCGGTCGATAGCTTTAACAATTCAAAACGCGTTCAAAGAGAACAGTCTCGTTCGTTACATAATGTGACACGTAAAACAATTTCCAAGACCCTTATCCAAGACTACGTTGGGAATACAATACACGATGTAAAGAACCAGGATAGATTGAACCAGGGTGATGAAGAAAATAATGCAGCTACGGTTCTAGATAAAGTGGACATGCTGTGATATCATTGAGTTGTGATGTAGGGTAAAGTACATCGTGTACTCAAGTTTGATGGAGTGGCTTAATAACTAGATTTCATTGTGGTGGAGCTGCGACAAGATATGGAGACAAAAATTGAAAGCATGATTTTTCAAGAAGAATTTTAAGTGATTCCGGGAGTAGATTTTACAAAGAGAAAGGGTATCTAGATAAAATAGGGTTCATTGCTTTAAACCTAATGTCATTTTGCCGAAGTCATCAGTCCGAACGGTTTGCCGAAATTCCATAACATGTACCAGTATTTCGACTAGCCTTTATACCGAGTGTCTGTTTCGCCGACTAGCACACAAGCTATTGCAACGCATAGTCATACACGCTTTTATAATACTTTTCACTGTCATCTTGAAACAAGAAGAAGAAAACATTATTAACAAGGTAAAACAAAAAAAAAACAGTACTGAAAATCAATTCGGGCAAAGTATTTTTTGTTAAACGTTACTGGTGTTACAATATGGCGCCGAGGTTATCCTGTTCTTAGTTTAAACGCATAGTACGTTGAACTTAATCCAATAAAAACAAGAACTTTCGCACCCCAAGCTATCCAATTCCCAAAACCACACAGAAACAAACTGCTCACTAAAAGGAAAAATCAATTTGCAACATCCATTGAAGATATTTACGCGACTTCAGCAACACAAATAAATGTACAGCGTTCGATGGACGCCTTATCCGCTCGTGTTTCACTAAATGGCCTAACTTTAACCCATTTTGTACACCCACGTTCTATTTACAGGGTCTTGTTAACGTTTTCGGGTTATTCTTTTGCTTTATACGACTTGTGAAGTGGATTTTGTTTTTTGGTGTTCATTTTTTTTTGCAGTTTTAACTTGTTTCGTTTTATAGAACACGTATACGACATCGTGAGAGTCGCAGGCAACCGATGGATGCAAGTGGCGAATTGTCGTTCGGCGTGGCGGTCTAAGGGGGAGGCCTAAAATACAATTATTAATTCGAGTCAGTAAAATGACATTTCCAATGTTCCTGGTTTGTTTCATTTTGTATGAATCAGTGACAGTTGCACTTGTCATTTTAATGACTCGAATTAATAATCAAACTATATGTTCAGCAGTGGACGTCTTCCGGCTGATGATGATGATGATAATACGACCAGATGTATGAATGTAGATGAGGCCAAAGGAGTATGGAATGATCGTAGCAGGTTGTGCTCTGTAGTATCTGCCTGCGCCCATGGGAATAAGGCGTGAGTTTATGAACGTATGCGTATACGACCCTCGCCATAATAGAATAGTAAGCTACGAGCTGACATTTTTCCGTAACGCAACCAGTAAGAACAAAGACAACAAATTCAAAGTTAAATGCTTTTTTTAAACAATTTTCATTTGAATTTATTGTTGTTCTACAAGTGAGCCTTAACTTAAGCCTCCTGCAGACACACACGATTAAACGCGCGGGGCGACATGTCGCGGTCCATTCGCAGTACATTTAGAGTGGAAATTAGCTTGGCTCGTTGTCGCAGCGCGATTAATCGCGTGTGTCTGCAGGAGGCTTTAAGAGATTTCACACTTAACGTGGTGGTATATTAGTAAGTAACGCAATTACTAGAAAACAATAAATTCATCAATTAATTTCATTATTCATCCGTGATTTTGTATTTAGAGCATTGTTAACCCTCTAGAATACTAATGCTACACCCACATACTTCGTACATCCGACATAGTTACCTATGCAACGTTTCAAGTGCGTACACATCAGCTAGATTAGCAACAGCACTAACAACCATCTCAGTACATTAACGAACACATGCATTAAACAATGTACTAACAAGGAAATGTACCTCAGACGGATATACCTTGTTAATTCTACAAGAAACTTCTCACATTCACGACCTCTGTCAATGCGAGTTACAAGATTCATTTGGTGCATTTGGATCGCAAGTCGAATACGGTATGACGAATAATAGACCGCCTTAGCAGATCTTTATTCTGTCTGTCTTTCTAACTGGCAATTGAAGGAACAGGGTAGACTTTTTGTCTGTGCTAGTTTAACAGTATCTTCCTCTATATGTACCCACCAATTCAAAAAAAGCAGATCATAATCACGTCTAATTTTACCCAATTATGTTGGAGTCATTCTCGTTACGTAAGGGGAGGTTGGAGATTTCATCACGGATTTATTTGCAAGTTATATCAATCAACTAGCAGTTCGCCCGCGACTTCGTCCGCGCGGATTTCAAACTTTTCCTCTGTGAATTTCTACTCCCGGCCACCCTCCTAATGAGACACTTGTAGAAAATCTAAATCAATATCAAACAAAAATTCTATCAACCCAAAAACAAATCAGGTGTTTAAATTTCGCAAAATCCCGCCTGAGGTAGCACCTACGTCTTAAAACAAACCCATAAGCAATATTTGAGACTCCTAACTATCAAAAACTAAGTCGCGTCTTATTGAGCATCTTTTTTCTTTAGCGTGTTAAATTCATTAAAAGAGAGTCCTGTCACCCAGGGCAGGGTAGGAGGGACTGTCAGACTTGTACTGATTAAAAGCCACGGTGGCCTTCAATAGCCCTTTACGTTTCAGGGTCACGGTATTCGCTAGTCCCGCGACCCCGGTAGGCTTTGGCCCTCTAAGGGGAGGCCCCGTCATTGTGCTGACACTCTGTGAGGCTGGCTGGGCTGTGAGGTGGACGCTGTCATCTCCCTCACGCGTCCCGCCTCCTCCTTCGCTAGCATGCCTGTTACTGGCGCTATTGCGGGCGTGCCTAAAAGTGTGCGATGGCCGCGTCCTAAAAATCTCTATGCATATTTTGAGACTCTCAGCATTTGTAATAACGAAGTTTCATGCAAACTATCAACCCCAAAAACATCCTCTTGGGGATAGAATTTCAGAAAATCCCGTCATAGGCGGCATCTACGTCCTAAAAAGAATCCCTATGCAAAATTTGAAACTTCTACCTCTCAACCCCAAAACAACCCTTTAGGGGTTGAATTTCGTAAAATCCTATCTTAGTGAGCATTAAAGTCCTAAACATAACCCCATGCAAAATTTGAAACTCCTAGTGCTTGTAGTAACAAAGTTTCATACAAAATATCAAACCCAAACACAACCCCTTAGGGGTCGAATTTCGCGAATTCCCGCCTTAGTGAGTAATTACTTCCTAAAAAGAAACCATTATGCAAAATTTGAGACACCTAACTATGAACACCAAAACAACCCCTTAGGGGTCGTATTTCACAAATCCCGTCTTAAGCAGTACGTAAGTCTTAAAAAGAAACCACATGCTAAATTTAAAACTCCTAGTACTTCTAGTAACAAAGTTTCATACAAAGTATCGAACCCAAAAACAACCCTTTAGAGGTTAAATTTCGCAAAATCCCGTTTTAGTGAGCACCTACGTCCTTAAAAGAATCCCCATGCAAAATTTGAGACCTCTATCTATCAACACCAAAAATAACCCCTTAGGGGTCGAATTTCGCAACATCCCGTCTAAGTGAGCATCTAACTCCTAAAAATATCCCCCATGCAAAATTTGAGACTCCTAACACTTATAATAACAAAGTTTCAAACAAACTATCAACACCAAAAACAACCCCTTAGGGGTCGAATTTCTAAAAACCCTTTTCGTAAGTAGCACCTACTTTCTAAGAAGAACCCGCATGCAAAATTTAAAACTCCTAGTACTTGTAATAACAAAGTTTCATACAAAGTATCGAACCCAAAAACAACCCTTTAGAGGTTAAATTTCGCAAAATCCCGTTTTAGTGAGCACCTACGTCCTTAAAAGAATCCCCATGCAAAATTTGAGACCTCTATCTATCAACATCAAAAATAACCCCTTAGGGGTCGAATTTCGCAACATCCCGTCTTAGTGAGCATCTAACTCCTAAAAATATCCCCCATGCAAAATTTGAGACTCCTAACACTTATAATAACAAAGTTTCAAACAAACTATCAACACCAAAAACAACCCCTTAGGGGTCGAATTTCTAAAAACCCTTTTCGTAAGTAGCACCTACTTTCTAAAAAGAACCCGCATGCAAAATTTAAAACTCCTAGTACTTGTAGCAACAAAGTTTCATACAAAGTATCGAACCCAAAAACAACCCTTTAGAGGTTAAATTTCGCAAAATCCCGTTTTAGTGAGCACCTACGTCCTTAAAAGAATCCCCATGCAAAATTTGAGACCTCTATCTATCAACACCAAAAATAACCCCTTAGGGGTCGAATTTCGCAACATCCCGTCTAAGTGAGCATCTAACTCCTAAAAATATCCCCCATGCAAAATTTGAGACTCCTAACACTTATAATAACAAAGTTTCAAACAAACTATCAACACCAAAAACAACCCCTTAGGGGTCGAATTTCTAAAAACCCTTATCGTAAGTAGCACCTACTTTCTTAAAAGAACCCGCATGCAAAATTTAAAACTCCTAGTACTTGTAGCAACAAAGTTTCATACAAACTGTCAACCCCAAAAACAACCCCTTAGGGGTGGAATTTCGCAAAATCCCGTCTTAGCGAGCGCCTAGGTCCTAAAAAGAACCCCTATGCAAAATTTTAAACCCCTAGCACTGGTAGTTTCCGAGATTTCGTGTCCTATGAGTGAGTGACCTTTCGCTTTTATATACGTATATATATATATATATATATACACCGTGTTCTTCACGTTATCCATAAACTTTAGCAAATACTTCTATGGCTTTTACAAATCAAATCCAACAAAGGAAGTAGTACTTAAAAAGGCTTCGTTACAAAGATATTTGTAATTTCATTTAATGATGCAGTGAGAAAGTATCTTAATTTGAAATCTATCAAATACTATTTGCATTTCATTTGTTTCAGCCCGCCAAATGTTATGAATGACGTTGCCAATTCGGATAAAGAGGCATGCATATCGGGTTATTTACGTCTAGGTATTTAGTTTGTATGAAAATTAACAAAAAATAACGATGCCTTCCGGCCCAAAGGGGGTAAGCGAAATTTTTTGCGAAGTAGACTTATATATATCGAGGGGTGAAAGGCTATTTGCTTTAAGCGACATTTTTGCAACTTTACAGGAGAGCCATTTAAAGTTTTAAAAAATCGAAAAAAAATCATAACAAAAAAACTCTTACAGCTATTTGAATGGGGTAAACTAAATTGAAATTCATTTAAAAACGTTCATTTTTTTATGCCTATACCAAATAAAAAGGACCTTTAATTACAAAGATAAATGTCGCTTAATACAAATTGTCTTAAGCCCCTATTTTTCAGAGAAAGGAAAAAAGATTTAAACGACTCTGCAGTATACTTTCAGAATAAGCTAAACAGCATGAAGTGACGCAGGCCAAAATGAATAGTAGCAAGCTATTTATCTCAACTGCCAATTGATATTGAATTGAATGGCAGGCTAATAGACATATGTGACATAACAGTATTGAACATTTAACGTTTGATGTAACATTTTTTTACATCTAATATTATCATAGGCTGTTGAAACGACCTGAATATATCGCCATCACCGAAAATCACAGGTGCTTAAATTAATAAATAAAGCAAAATATACGTATACACAACGCAAGATCAGTTTAAGTATTCATCTAGAATAATAATAAAGTAGAACTGTCTCAATGTAGGAACATCAATATTTTTATCAACAAAAACATCCGTTAAAGTATTATCCGCTTCATCATCATCATCAGCTGGAAGACGTCCACTGCTGAACGTAGGCCTACCCCTTAGACCACCATGCTGTACGACAATTCCACCTAGTGGGCGGCCTGCCTACAGTGCATAACTTTTCTTCCCCATTGCCACTTTAACTTGTAAATTTTACGAGCCATGTCGGTGACTCTGGTTCTTCCGTGAATATCTTTGTTCCAGATTTCATACCGCAAAGAAACTCCGAGCATAAGTTCGAACAAGTTACAGAGCCGTATGTCATCACTGGCAACACACACTGGTTAAACACCTTTATCTTAAGACACCGTGGGATTCTCGATGAGAAGATAGCACGTGGTTTCCTAACGCTGCCCATACGAATTGGATTTTTAGGACGACTTTGACGCTAGACATAATGGCCTATAATGGACTATACTTTTCTGACTTCTGTAAAATCTGACGGAGCAAATGTATAACTTTCCGTAAAACTTGTCAAGCTCTCTCAGGATCTCCGGTTTTGACGAAATGATACTGCCGTCGTCAATCTTCAACTTTGTCATTTGCCAAATAACTGAATTCTTGGTGAAGACTTTTGAGCTTTGGTTCCGCTCTATTGCATCTCTGTTCCGTGCTGCATTATAGGCACGCAGGTCACGTCATATTGATTTAGAGATGTCTATTGAGTTTGCCATATTCCGACATATCAGCTGAAGATTGCAGCCACATCTCGGTCCGGTCTTGGATCAACTTGATGGTTTCGTTCGAGAGCTTTAGAGGCTGACTCCGGGGTCTTAAAAAAATTGGACTCCACTGCTTGGACAATTTCCACCAATCACGGTTGTTGATCACGTACACAATTTTGCATTCGGTTAGGCACTGGAAGCGATTGTGCAGTTTGAGTTGGAAGTCTTGGTGGTTCTGAATGTGAGCAAGACCAGGAACGTAGACTTCACCGGACGTGATCTTTCAAGCTCTACATTGATATTCAAGGTGACTCTGACGATTCAGTGATCGCCACGTTTTCAAGTTGGCGATCAAAGAGACATCACTGAATATTCGCTTCTTGGTCGTCATGATGAAGTCAATCACATTTCTGGTTGTACCATCAGGGCTTACACACGTCCGCTTATATGATGGGACTTCATCAAATGAAGTTCTTCCTTTTCCATGTAGTCGACCAGCCGCTGGCCCTTATGGATTTGCTGCCCATACCCAAATGACCCCATTCTTAACTCATTGCCATTCCTGGACCCACCTTCGAGTTGAATTCCCCTATAACAACGGTAAAGTATGTTTTGGAGATATCCCTGGCCATACATACCGTATGGCCTCGGATAACTCCTCAAACAAAGCCTCTGCTTCATCATCAGAATGTGCCAAGGTCGGTGTATATACCCGTATGACCTTTAACGAATACCGATTGGTTATTCTAAGTATAAGGAATGATGTAATGATGTATATCTACTCGACATACTGTCGACTTTCACAACGTTGTTAATGAACCTGTGGACGAGAAATCCAACACCTCCTTCCTGGAATAAGAGCATTTTGCCGGAATCTAGAACCATCGTACCTTGACCTTCTCTTCGGAACTCAGATAATCCCAGCTTATTTTGCTCAAATCTTCCTCCAGTTCGACAATTGTTCATCGCTCAATATACAGATGTTGCGTGTTGCCAGGGCCAAAGTTCGTTAGGGGTTGCATCACCTGCTTCGCCCTTACCCGATCTACTAAGCAGACCAGGAATAGCGGAGATGCCGGAGACTGGGTGTCAATCATAATGAGGGGGGCCCGACGTTCGATAGTTGGTCATAGTTTAAGAACATACCCGGGTCTATTATTCGCTTATTCATATTTATCACTCCTTGAACCACTTGGAGTTCGAATGAAGCGACCGAGCGCTGCAGTCTGGTTGAATGATCACTATTGTTAACTCCCGAGAGATGGAATAGAGATGGTGTTATATGACATGAATTAAATGTATTATTTTGGAATTGAACGATTTAAAGCCCAACTTTTCATTTTACCGCCTGTATTAAGCGACATTAATTGAAAAAATAAGTGAACAAAAATGTTTAAACGAATATGCAAAATAGCTGAAACAAAACGTCTATTTGGTCTAAGAAGCACCCTAAGTAGAAAATAGATGCAGCTGAAATAGCTTAACTGACACTCCATATCGTATTTGGTTGACGGACAAATGCTTTATGCGGCACCACAATGTGTAAATGGTGGAATTCCAAATGATTTAAGTAACATGTTAATAAGAAATAGAAACATGAAAAACGCTTTAACCGATATAGAATCGTTAATCTGAGAAAGGGTATTTGGTTTATGTCTCGGTTCTTTATATCATTGTATAGTTCAAGTACATGACTGGAAAAAAAATGCAAAATGGACGTCGGATAATACGCTGCCACTTTGGAAGCAACCCAAAAATAGTGTTGTTTCAAACGCCATAAAAGTGCTCTGATTTTGATGAAACCGGCATCATTCGACGGAGAAAAAATTGCTGATTCCGAATATGTATATAACTCAATATCGCCCGAGATGTCGCTTAAACCAAATAGCCTTTCACCCCTCGATATGGTTAGAATCGGCTTTTTTTTCTGCGTCTAATGGTCTAAGTTTCATGGCTCTAGGACAAACTTTTTGTCGCTTAGGCGTTAAAGGAATTGAGGTTCTAACACTAAGTTTTTCGTCATAAACGACAGTTATTTTTGTTATATTTTGTATTATGGTGGTTGGATAAAAATAATATTTCAAAACTGTGAGATAAGCAATTTTGGCTTTGAATATTTTTTCTTTACTTGAACGTTAAGCAGTTTGGGCTGGAATATTGGTTTACTAAACTTTCGGTTAGGATATTTGGGCAGTTTCTTTGGATAAAATATATGTCATTTATTACATTTAGGCCTCATTTCCGTGACTTTATTTGGCGCTTATTTTTATTTTCCCTAGTCACCAAATCAATCATCGAAGGCGCTTAGGATAAATCATCCAAACGAATGTCGCCTTAGATTGTCGCTTACCCTTTTTTTCCCTCCCGAAAAAAAATTATCTGGTATGGTGGTTAAACAAGAAGATAAATCAAAGGTTTGGTGGTTAGCTTACACAAGAATGACAAACAGCATCAGTTATCACTCTCTTTCGTTCGAACAAAATGTCGTTAGCGTTACACACCGATCATACAGTCTGTATACGACCACGGCGTAAGCACCACCGTGCTCGTGGATCATTTTGGCCCAAAGTTTTATAAGGAAAATAAAACGGGAAGTTTATTTAATAGACTTTATGTTCATCTATGACTGTGTATTATTCTACTTAGTTATTTTAGACGATACTGAATAGTTAAATAAGTAGGACCTACAGTTTTGTTTTTCAGTACTTTTGTTTGTTTGTTGGCTAGTATATACGGCTGAGAAACATGATCAAGGGTTCGAATCCAAGGTAGGCCAGCAAGGAGTTATTGGGTTTTTGTGATGAATTCTCTGCAACAGCCAAGAGTTAATCCTGTGCCTGATCTGACCCTTCTTTATCATGGTTAAATCATCCAAGGAGTCCTCCCAGGGCGGTACCTACGGGAAGGACTGTCAGACTTGTACTGACTAAAATCAACAGTGATCCTTTAATAGCCCTTTACGCTCCAGGGTCACGACTTCTTGATTAGACAGTCCCGCGACCCCGGCAGGCTTTGGCCCTCTAAGGAAGGCCTTGGTCGCGGGACTAACGAATACCGAGACTCCGAAACGTAAACAGCTGTTGAAGAACACCGTGGATTTTAGTCAGTACAAGTCTGCACCCGCACTGGGCCCGCATGGTGGATTATGGCCCACTCCCTCTCTCAGAGAGGAGGCCTGTGTCCCAGCAGTTGGAACATTCATAGGCTGATGATGATGAAGTCTGACAGTCCCTCCTGCCCTGCCCTGGGTGGGAGAACTCATTTTATGAATTTACCTTCAAATTGCCGGCAGGTCTTTGAGGCGCGCGTGGAACACGAAGCGTTACGCGCCTACGGTGACCGATCGGAAATCATCTCGCGACTTCCAATGCCATAGGCATCCCGCAGCGGTTAGGTTGTGAGGTGGAAGCTGTTCTCTCCCTCACGGTACCCGATACCTTCTTTGTTAACATGACAGCTTCGTAGAAGGAGGTGACCGCTTCCCATTCTGTTTCGCCCCGCAGCATGGCCTCGACCATTGCCTGGCGCCAGAGGTATGTCGCCTCCGTGAGGATATAGCGGTGCTATGCCCAAGCGGATCAGTCCTGCACCGAATGCTCCTCCGTGTCCACCGTGCGGTCCCCGCAGTGGTGACACCCAGGTGTTTCTTCTTCCCAATCAGACACAGGAACCTCCCGAAACTTCCATGTCCGTTGAGGACCTGTGTCAGGCAGAAGGTGAGGACGCCGTGACGCCTCTCCAGCAACTCCTCGCATGCCAGAGGGTCATAGCTATCAGAATGATCCGAGGATACCGCACGATCGCCTTCGAATCGGCCAACCTTCTTGCCGGATCGCTGCACTGGAATCTTGAGGCGACAGCCCTCCTGCGCATCTATCAGAGGCGCGCGGAGGCGCATCGCCGGGGAAATCCCCGCTGCCTCGAAAAGTCCAGAGTGAGACTCCAGAGAATTAGAGCTCCGGTGCGATCTCAGGGCAATATGGAGGGAACGACTGTCGCAACCGAGGTTCGGGCACGGCGGGTTCGGCGGTAAGACCCCTCTTTGAGGAGTGGCTGGATAGGCCCCACGGCGTCCTCACCTACCGCTTGACGCAGGTCCTCACCGGACTCGGATGTTTCGGGAGGTACCTGTGTCTGATGAGGAAGGAGGAAACGCCTGGGTGTCACCACTGCGAGGATCGCCGGGAGGACACGGTGGAGCATACGACCTCTCGCACCCGGCATTGGTCGCGGCCATGCTGCGGGGCGAGACGGAGTGGGAAGCGGTCGCCTCCTTCTGCGAAGTAGGCATTCTCGCGAAGAAGGAGGCGGGACGTGGGAGGGAGACGACAGCGTCCACTTCTCACCCACGCCACAGTGGTAGACGCCCACGGCAACGGACGTCGCGGGACGCTCTCCGGCCACCGTAGGCGCGGGCATGTGGGAGTCGAGTAATGGGCGACTCACTGCCCGACCATGGACCATGTCCGGGTCGACGGCACGTTGTGTTCTACGCGCGCCTGAAAGAGTGTCAGCATAATGACGGGTCCCCCCCCTTTAGAGGGCCAAAGCCTGCCGGGGTCGCGGGACACACGTATACTGAGACCGGTACATAAAAGCTACTGAAGGACACCGTGGATTTTAGTCAGTACGAGTCTGACAGTCCCTCCCGCTCTGCCCTGGGTGGGAGGACTCATTAGATGATTTTACCACGTAAAAAAAGCCACTACTCAAAGAGGGGTCTTACGTTTTGTCATACCTAAGAGGTAGTCCATGAGTATTAATTGCAGCATGGATGTATAACTATCAAGACTAACTTACTGTTAATAACTATTGTTTTGTGTTATTCTTTAAAATGAAGACAAAGAAAAAGAGAGATTGAGCATAATATCTTTTTTTTATATCCGCATCTTAGTAAATGTCAGTTTAAAAACTTAAAAAGGTCTAATCTACGTATTTAAGTGTGGATGTACAATTTTATAAGAATTAAACACAATGTGCTTTCGCGTTGTTTATAAAAGTGCTAATTATATTTCTTATTGATAAGGAACTTATTACAATTTCCTTGATCATCTCTCATTAACTAATAGCCGATTATATCATATTGGCTGGACTTGATGAACAGAAAAGTCACAGGTATGCTCTTTTTCTTCAATAGAAATAAAACGAATGGTGCACTTAAATCATTTAGGTTGGAACTCAACCATTGAGTTGTTTTCATTTAATACGTTTTTTCCTGTTAGTGAATTCGGGACTATTTGAGGGTAAGCGACACTAAATTGTGTTAGGAGTGTGATTTATGTTAATTAACAATGCCATTTCCTAGAGACCTAATCAAAAGCTAAATGGGTAAATTTTGAAACTTTAGGAACGTACAGAAAATTTTATATGATTTTTTTTCACTTTTTTTGAACTTTAAACTACTCTCCTGTAAAGTTTGTAAAGTGGCGGTTACCCCCTTTGGGCCGGAAGGCATCGATAAGAATTTATTAATGTGTCCATAATGAAAAATGCTTAATTCCGTGGTTTGAACATCTGGTCGAAGTTTATGTATATCGTCCGGAACACGGTGTATATATATATATATACACCGTGACTTTTTAGTCGTCTTACAAAAGTCGTCCACTTAATGTGTAAATACCTCTAGGCGAGTTTAATTTTTTTTAAATAGTTAATAATAATTTTTATTTTTAATAAATAGGTACATTAGAAATATGAAACACCCTGTTAAAATGTTTACGTAACAATCTGTAGAGTATACCTACCCAGCACAATAGTCGGGTAGATCATTCCATTTCCATTTTCTATGATACAAGGGCGTTTTTAACTGCGCCTTGCGTCATAATAACCAATTAAAGTTTTATTATTAATTTTTTCAAAACTCTTAAATACACATTTTTTTATTATAAACGTGTTCTAGTCATTGGATACATGAACTGGGCTGCTTTTGTAAGACGACTAAAAAGTCACGGTGTATATATATACACCGTGTTCTTCACGTTATCCATAAACTTTAGCAAATACTTCTATGGCTTTTACAAATCAAATCCAACAAAGGAAGTAGTACTTAAAAAGGTTTCGTTACAAAGATATTTGTAATTTCATTTAATGAAATTTAATTGAGCTATGCAGTGAGAAAGTATCTTAATTTGAAATCTATCAAATACTATTTGCATTTCATTTGTTTCAGCCCGCCAAATGTTATGAATGACGTTGCCAATTCGGATAAAAAGGCATGCATATCGGGTTATTTACGTCTAGGTATTTAGTTTGTATGAAAATTAACAAAAAATAAAAAATAAGAATTTATTAATGTGTCCATAATGAAAAATGCTTACTTCCGTGGTTTGAACATCTGGTCGAAGTTTATGTATATCGTCCGGAACACGGTGTATAGATAGAGCTTTTTATTTTAATAATAAGCTTTATAATTTCGTTTTTTGTTTTTCTACAAGAAGTGAAAAACATTCAAAATGCGGGTTATTTTGCTCGCATTTTGGTGGGGATGACGTCGCTCGTGCGTTCATACATTTACACACTGTACTGCAACCTCGCCTTAATAGCAGTATTTTACTTATAGCGACTCCTTTTCTGATCTCATCTACTTAGTAGGTATAATTATTATTGTTGTTGGTAATACTGTTTGTCAAACTAACGAACCATTAATTATTTGTAAAGTCGAGACCAACCAATCCCGAGACCAACCTAATCAATTCAATAAAGAATAGAAATTAAAATGACCCCAGGTAGCAACAAATGTTTCCTTTATTCTCAGGTTGCGATCATATACGTATGTCGCTGTTACGTGTAAGTCGTGGCCAAACAATAATCCGACAAAACAAACTTCTGTGTCTGAGCAAAATTAATATATCCCAAACCACTTGGTGGTACACGAAAGGTAACACTTATGTAGTATACAGGAGTTAAACAACAACAAGAAACATTAGTTCAGTAGTTCAAATATCGACGGCGGTAAACATACGGGAAAAAGTTTTGGGCGAGGCCTTTCACAAAATGAAACTACGTTAACTGTCCCACAAAATTTGTATTGTAATTAATTGTGATGTACACTCGTGACTCAGAAAGCACATGAATTCGAGGGTCCTGTGCCTGCTCGCTCTCCGGTCGACATTGGAGCTGGGTCTAAACCCAGCAAGCAATATATAACACTAGCTATCATATTATCAGCCGATTGGCGTCCATTACAGACGTACCTAAGCTTCTCTACCAAAGAGCGCCTACCATCCCAGTATTGGGCATTCCCCATCCATCGGCTGCTAGACACATTTTTCAAATTATCGACTGATCGTGCATCGTGCCACAGGGTGTCCCAATTTTGTCCAAACGTAGTCTCCACTCTAGCGTATGAATATTGTCTGCTCCATCAAGCTCTCTTCCACTTCAGCCTGCTCCCAAAATGTTCCCAAAATATTAAGCACGCATATATTTGTATTGCCACTGTCCTTATTTCATTCATTACGTTTGTATGAACACGGTGTATATATATACACCGTGTTCTTCACGTTATCCATAAACTTTAGCAAATACTTCTATGGCTTTTACAAATCAAATCCAACAAAGGAAGTAGTACTTAAAAAGGTTTCGTTACAAAGATATTTGTAATTTCATTTAATGAAATTTAATTGAGCTATGCAGTGAGAAAGTATCTTAATTTGAAATCTATCAAATACTATTTGCATTTCATTTGTTTCAGCCCGCCAAATGTTATGAATGACGTTGCCAATTCGGATAAAAAGGCATGCATATCGGGTTATTTACGTCTAGGTATTTAGTTTGTATGAAAATTAACAAAAAATAAAAAATAAGAATTTATTAATGTGTCCATAATGAAAAATGCTTACTTCCGTGGTTTGAACATCTGGTCGAAGTTTATGTATATCGTCCGGAACACGGTGTATAGATAGAGCTTTTTATTTTAATAATAAGCTTTATAATTTCGTTTTTTGTTTTTCTACAAGAAGTGAAAAACATTCAAAATGCGGGTTATTTTGCTCGCATTTTGGAGGGGATGACGTCGCTTGTGCGTTCATACATTTACACACTGTACTGCAACCTCGCCTTAATAGCAGTATTTTACTTATAGCGACTCCTTTTCTGATCTCATCTACTTAGTAGGTATAATTATTATTGTTGTTGGTAATACTGTTTGTCAAACTAACGAACCATTAATTATTTGTAAAGTCGAGACCAACCAATCCCGAGACCAACCTAATCAATTCAATAAAGAATAGAAATTAAAATGACCCCAGGTAGCAACAAATGTTTCCTTTATTCTCAGGTTGCGATCATATACGTATGTCGCTGTTACGTGTAAGTCGTGGCCAAACAATAATCCGACAAAACAAACTTCTGTGTCTGAGCAAAATTAATATATCCCAAACCACTTGGTGGTACACGAAAGGTAACACTTATGTAGTATACAGGAGTTAAACAACAACAAGAAACATTAGTTCAGTAGTTCAAATATCGACGGCGGTAAACATACGGGAAAAAGTTTTGGGCGAGGCCTTTCACAAAATGAAACTACGTTAACTGTCCCACAAAATTTGTATTGTAATTAATTGTGATGTACACTCGTGACTCAGAAAGCACATGAATTCGAGGGTCCTGTGCCTGCTCGCTCTCCGGTCGACATTGGAGCTGGGTCTAAACCCAGCAAGCAATATATAACACTAGCTATCATATTATCAGCCGATTGGCGTCCATTACAGACGTACCTAAGCTTCTCTACCAAAGAGCGCCTACCATCCCAGTATTGGGCATTCCCCATCCATCGGCTGCTAGACACATTTTTCAAATTATCGACTGATCGTGCATCGTGCCACAGGGTGTCCCAATTTTGTCCAAACGTAGTCTCCACTCTAGCGTATGAATATTGTCTGCTCCATCAAGCTCTCTTCCACTTCAGCCTGCTCCCAAAATGTTCCCAAAATATTAAGCACGCATATATTTGTATTGCCACTGTCCTTATTTCATTCATTAAACCGTACCGCCCACAATGAACCTCCGTATAATCCTAACCCTGCTAAGCTATACATCAACCAGTTCTTATTAAACTGTGCCAAGTTTTGGACACTCCTGAGACAATGGCGGACGGGTTGAGCCAGCCTGACACCAAGATGGATGGTCGCTAACGATTCTACGATACCTAATCAGCGTGAGTGGGTGTCCTTGGTTTTTGCAGCTCCCGAAGTCCCCATATGGATATAGGATGGCAAAATAGATTTTGCCCGCTTTGCAAAGGCGTTGATTGTGGTTTGAAATTTCGGTCTAGAATTCAGACTAAATGTTTTTAGACTAAGCTAGCTTTGAGGATTATAAAAGCTTTTGTTTTTGTACATACAATATCTTAGTTTTTAATTTTCGAAAGAAAACGCTGTGTTGAATTTTAATTATTTCAGATTTTCCTTAAAAAGAAAAGTCCTTAAAATTACTTGTCGCAATATTAGAAAATGTATATTTTTAATTATCCTCCGTCTGAAGATTACTTCTTTATCTTGAGACGAACTTAAGTCTTTGGAATATTATTTTTCAAAACTTTTCGTTAAATATTTAGTACGATAACCTAATTCTCATAAGAAAACCAAAATTAGAGAAAAAAGTTTAAAATATAAAATCAGGCTTTATACACCGTGACTTTTTAGTCGTCTTACAAAAGTGTTCCACTTAATGTATCCGACCTAAAATATGTACCTCAAGGCGAGTTTTTTTGTTTTTTTTACTCGTTAATAATAATTTTTATTATTAATAAATAGGTACATTAGAAATATGAAAATGTTTACGTATCAAGCTGTAGAGTATACCTACCCAGCGCAATAGTCGGGCAGACCATTCCATCTCCATTTTCTATGAGACAAGGGTGTTTTTAAGTACGCCTTTTTTCATAATAACGAATTAAAATTTTATTTTTAAATTTTTCAAATGTCTTAAATACCTGTTTTTTATTATAAACGTGTTCTAGTTATTGGATACATGAACTGGGCTGCCGTTGTAAGACGACTAAAAACTTACGGTGTATAATTATTTTCACTGCTATTCTGGTATGTACACAAGCCTCTTGCTTCCTGCCTGAGAGAGATTTAGAAGAACTGTCAGTAATTATAATAATAATATAATAATAATTCCACATTTATCACACAACGCCATCTAGTCCCAAGCTAAGCAGAGTTTGTCTTATGGGTACTAGACAACTGATAAACATACTTATATATTTCTAAATATATACATATTAGAGATAAATTACACCCAGTAATCTGACAGAGCCTTGCTTAGACCTCCCTTAACCTCCCTTGACCTCCCTCCCAATAGGGGTCGCGAGACTGTCTCACCAGGTAACCGTGACCATAGAACGTAAAATACTATTGAAGGATCACCGTGGATTTTAGTAAGTACAAGTCTGACAGTCCCATCCGTCCCGCCCTGGGAGGACTCATTTAATGATTTTAATACGATAAAAAAAGACTTACTAGAATGGACTAACAAAAAGGACCAACAATAGTTGAATAAGCAAGCAGAACTCACTAAAATCGACGATTCCATTAATAATATTCGCAACACACTCACTAAGCCTACGCAAATGCAGTGAAAATAGAGTATCGCATTAAATTTAATTGCAATGGCTCCCTTTCAGTGCAGCCGGGCCGCACCGCACTTGCCATAATGACGTCATTTTCTGTAATACTATTACTTGCGACTCAACTTACGGTCGAGCCGATGTTGAGCTCCTACTGTTTGTTGATTAAAATACGGGAAAATGTTTACTGTGATTAAAATGTGCGTTTGTGTGTAAACAGACAGTCTTTTATCACGGACTATTTTCATAAGAGTTGCAAATGGACTTTGTTGATCTTCTATTGAGTGTTTTTTTTTTTCATTGAAATATATTATTTTGAACACATACCTTTTGTATCCATATTTTTGTCTTGCTTTGACCGCCGAAAACCTCGATAATTTATGTCATTAACTAAACTTATTACGATGAATCTATGTTGAGCTACGACTGTGGTTATATGCTTTTTTTTTCGTGGTAAAATCATCAAATGAGTCCTGCCACCCAGGGCAGGGCGAGAGGGACTGTCAGACTCGTACTGACTAAAATCCACGGTGTCCTTCAATAGCCCTTTATGTTACGGGGTCACGGTAATGAGATAAGTCTCGCGACCGTGTGGTTATAATGCTGGACAAACTTTGAAAGATCTATTTATTTTGTGTTCATTTATTTAAGAAAAATAATAAACTACCATAAATGAATACCAAATCGCAAAAAAAGTATTTTCTTGGTTAAATACCGTCACAAATCGCCTAGTAATACAATCAATTAGGTAATATCGTATCAAACAGCATAATGTGCCTACCTACGTATTAGGTCACAGACTACGTAGAAGCAAGTGTAAATAATAAATAAGTAAGTACTGCCGTGCAATGCCGTGTTGCCACTACATCAGACCACGTAATATTACATAAGGAGGAATTATGGAAGTTCGTAGAGCATAGTGCTAGCACTTTCATAGTATAATGGACATAGGTTATAAGTTCAGCAAAACAGAATATATTCTACAGTTGAAAGTTCGGGAATCGGAAAAAAAAACTTTGAAGAGATTAGGTTGTGTGCGTTCGGAAATATAGATGCATGCAGAGAGTTCCACTCTTTAGCTGATCGCATTATAAAAGACACTTTTTTTTTAGGTTGGCAAAATCAACAAATGAGTCCTCCCGCCCTGGGTGGGGCGGAAGGGACTGTCAGACTCTTACTGACTAAAATCCACCCGTGTTCCTTCGGATGCCCTTTACGTTCCGGGGCCACGGTATCCTGGATTAAGAAAATTCCGCGACCCCAACAGGCATTTGGCCCCATTAGGGGCCCCTTCGGTGACGCGTGAAACACGACGCGCCACCGACCCGGGCGCGGACGCGCCGTCCTTGGTCGGACGGCGGCCTTACCCATTAGGGTCCCCCCACATTTATCGACGCGGAATCGGCTTAAGCCGGTCAAGAAAACCTTTATGTCAACGTATTAAGGGTGTTACTAATGCCATTCGCATCGGATCGCGTCGTCCGAGCCGAGCCGATGCGAATGGCATTAGTAACACCGGCTTGACCGGCTTAAGCCGATTCCGAGTCGATAAATGTGGGGGGGACCCTTACTCACCGTCCACAAGCCCGCTCCGCCGCTGTGCCCTCTGCTATTCACAGGGACACGCGTTGGAGCGTCCACCCGACAGGCTATTCGCATACGGGCAAAGAGACCCCTTAGGCACACAGTGCCTAAGAAAGAGTTTTTGGCCGCATCCCAGGGTGCACCGGCCCGAAAAACTGGTCTTCCCCCCGGACGTATCCGAGAGGGAACTCCTGTCCACAGGCGCACGTGGAGGTTTCCTGTCTTAGCACCCCATTATAAAAGACACTTGGAAACGCTTATTTCGAATTGGTGAAATAGCAACAAGGTGAGGACATTAATTTGCCGTGTGTCTGGTTCATGTTCATGTTCAATAGCAGAAGGTTGCTGGTGCGATGAGGTCGTAGAGTACTTGGGAAATTTACAAAAAACAAGTACAATAAATGCTTCGAGTCGGCTTTGCTGTCCAACAAATTCTGCCTATTCAACAATATAACCCGCATAATTATGTGTGTAGACAGTGCTACCCTTATGGATACTTTCATTAGAGTGTAGGAATCCAAAAATAACGAAAATACACAGGAAAAAAATAGGTACCGAGGCCCGAGGTATAAACTTAGCCTTTTCTAAAGAATTCTAAAGATCTAGGTATCAGCTTTGATACACAAAGTTTTCTCGTCCAATGCACTTTCAGAGTCTAATGAAAATAGTCTTAAACAAAGTTGAAAAACTTGCCGTGTAGTTTGACTTAGGTTATTTCTAGACCCACAGCAAAACTTGAAGTTAAATGATTGATTTATTTATCTTTACACTTTACATTGAAAAACTTGGGGTATTACTTTGTGATACTTTAGAAAAATTGAATTTTCTTTTAAGTAAAATAGCACGTCACTTTGAAACGGTGTGTTGCAAACATTAAAAAGTTACATAAAAGTAATATTATAGTCTTTAATATACATTTATGTCGGAATCGAGACGTATTCGGAACGCCAGCGCCATCCGTTGGCGCACGATGGAGTTAGTGTGAGGCGCGCTAGCGACGGTCAACGGCACTTCACTGTTGGCAGCCGGCGCGAGCGGATCACTAAAACCATCCCGCGATCTGAGATACGTATACCTACATTTTTTAAGTACAGTTATAGTGCAGTGTTCATTAGTGCTAAATAGGAAAAATAAACCAAGATGATTGTCAAGTGTAAAACACTGCATTCTTTATCCAACACTACCCACATTGTGTGCCAATAATGACGATGGAGACGGTTATCCTTCGACACATATATTATAAACTTTAAACATCAGTGCCTTTTTTTCATTTGCAGATTTTTTTATGATGTTGGCCCTATAATCCGTTTAGTAACCCGTCTGGTAACACTCCTTACTGTCACACTGTTACTGTTCGGGAAAAAGATTTGTAATCGAGTAACAGTGTTGCTGATTGGGATAAATTAATCCATATCGGGTAACACTATTACTCGATGAAACATTTTATTACCAACCAAAACATCAGCTCGTTGTATGTAGGTAATTCCAGGTTTGTGCAACTTGGAATTTTCTCCAATAATGGCTCTGGTTGTAAATTTCATTCGCTCTCATACAGAGGAGCTCTCTATTCAAGTACAGTAAACATGTTAAGGTTGAATCGGAACCTTATAGCTTAAAAAATCTGCCAAATACATCTTTACAAAAAGTACCACAACGCGCATCCATCTCACAAGATCCTACTTTTCACCCATCTATTTGTGCACCAATGTGAATAATGTAAAATCTTTCAGTACCGACATAGCTCAGCTCCGCTCCGCTCAGCTCACTACTATTATTCAACGTTAAACTAGTGCTAGTTACACATTCCGTCTACAGTGCAGATGTGCGGTGATTAAGTGACGCTTAGAGATGTAAGGAGCTCCCTACTGGATTATTTGTTACATTTATTATGTCCACTGCATCTTAGGAGAAAGTTCCATTAAAGAAATTGAGGTAAGTTTTTTGAATGTGATGGATGAAACTAATGTCAAGGAAGGAAAAGATTTTTCGCGTTTTTTTCATTGAGGGAGGATTTCTTTACCCAGCGGTGGATAAAGGTTTAAAAAAAAATATATATATAATATATAACCCGCCTTCTAGCGCAGTTAGATAACAAAGAGTAAGCGATAGTGATTTGAGGGTTATTTATGATATCATTTTCGTAATCTTTAAATATATTTGTTTGTTAACGAATAACCCTGATGCGCCCCGAATCTCTAAGTTATTTTAACGACGTCTTATTTCTATTCTAGCAAAATTAAAAAAAAGGATCCATTTTGCGCATTTCATTACTTAGAAAAACCTTAAAAACAAAAACTGCAAAGTGAAATGAAATGAATAAAAATATTCTGCTCTCTAAAACCCTTTTACACATTCATGACACAAATTAAACATAACTACTGAATACACAAAGAATAACAACGCGCTAACATAAAAACATATTTCTACAAAACCCACAAATAACAAAATACAAAGGCAAAAATGTTTTGACAAAACATGGAAATTGCCGAAACAAAGTTTCGTGTGTAAAGCGTCCGTGCCATTTTACTAGTATGCACGCCAGCTTAGTATTTCCAAGTGTCAAAATTTTAACATCTCGACTTCCACATACAAGTGGTTCCGAATTTAAATAGAATTTCACAAAAAATTGTACGGCGTGCATGTTGCCAGCTACTTCCCTGTTCTGTGTTGTGAGATTTGTTTTTTTGGCTGGCAACATCGCTATTTTGCGGCCTGTCTTTGTTAATACTGATAAGAGACTTGTTCTTATGTTTCAATTCGTTTTTAAAACTATTCTAATGAAACTGGCCTAAGCTGCTTAATAAGGACGTCGGAGCTTATACTCCGTGTTCCGGACGATATACATAAACTTCGACCAGATGTTCAAACCACGGAAGTAAGCATTTTTCATTATGGACACATTAATAAATTCTTATTTTTTATTTTTTGTTAATTTTCATACAAACTAAATACCTAGACGTAAATAACCCGATATGCATGCCTCTTTATCCGAATTGGCAACGTCGTATTTTCATTCATAACATTTGGCGGGCTGAAACAAATGAAATGCAAATAGTATTTGATAGATTTCAAATTAAGATACTTTCTCACTGCATAGCTCAATTAAATTTCATTAAATGAAATTACAAATATCTTTGTAACGAAGCCTTTTTAAGTACTACTTCCTTTGTTGGATTTGATTTGTAAAAGCCATAGAAGTATTTGCTAAAGTTTATGGATAACGTGAAGAACACGGTGTATAAGTGTCGAAGTACATAAAATATTTTTTAGTATTGTTCTTTTTTTATGCAAACTCCGTATTAATTATTTTTTAATCCAAAGATATGAAAACCTATAACTACTTTGCTCTATGAACTACTTAATCTTTGGCGTTTTATTTTCAGTTTATCTCCAGAATCATTTCTTAAACATAGACACAAAAAAAGCACAGATACACGTTTTGCACAAAAACAAAATCAGTTAATAAATATACTTGATACTTAAATAAAACCATACCACAAGCACACTAAGATAATGAGCTACATTTCTGGGCTTACCAAACAGAAATATTTAGGCCGTCCTAATTAGTATCAATTTACAAAGACGATATCAAACAAAATTCTTGGGTTTCCCTTAATGAGAGAGAAATACGAAAACGTAGATACTTTACTCATTCCCAGATGTTCACATGTCGACACCAATTCTTAACATTTCTCACAAAGACTTACAAAACGCGAACGTCGGCGTCGGCTCCCAACAAAATTATATCAGCAGCCTTTGATATTTCACACAAGCGAATTTGATTAATAATTTCGGAGAAGTAAGGATCATAATTCCATGAATGTGGGAAAGGAATAAAAGTAATAGGTGGACCGGAAAATTAATGTTGTCATCCCAGTGAACGAAGAAAGCATAGAAGCATTCCTAGAGCCCGATAATGACCCAACGCAGATCGTGCCTCGGTAGGCGGGGCTTATCAATCGTGCCTCGGAGGAGTTTAGTTCGGCTGTGACAGCACATGTCGTTGTTCGTATTTTTATTCAGTTTAAAACTATAAATTATGCCTTCTTGCGCAGTGAAATGGTGTATAAATCGATCTCATCTACATTATAAAAAATGCTGGAATTAGTTATCACCTGTAAGTAGCCCTTAGACTACTACATTATTTTTATATTAATTATAAACATGGATCAATTTTTTTCTATGGGGATGGTGTTATGCCCGATGGACTAAGTAAATTAATGTTGAATGTTTGAAGTAAAATATATTTGAGTTTTCTTTTTGCTACATTACAAAACACTCTGCTCCTTTGACAGATTTCCACAAGATCCAAATCTCAAAGAATAATGGACGAGATCAGTTCGCTTGGAGACAGGAAAACGACTGGTCCCCATGCAAAACAACAATAATTTGTTCAGTCCATTTTCAAGATGACGATTTTTATATGACGAAAAAAGGATACCAGAAGCTCAAAAAAAAAAAAAAATTAACCGCCTTCAAAAACAACCACAAAAAAGGGCACAAAAAAACTTTTCTTTCGGAAGTCGGTGGCTTTGTTTTTTTTATTTCGTTGTCTTTTATGCCACCGACTTCCGAAAGAAAAGTTATTTTGTAGGTTATTTTACCCTTTTTTGTGGTTGTTTTTGAAGGCGGTTAATTTTTTTTTAAAAAAGTTTTTTTATTTTACTCTTTTTAGTTTAAATATTCAACCCAAATTCTTGTCAAATACATCATTTTCTTACATGTGCACTAGAATTTGGTAATCCTTAGCACCGGTATTAACATCGCTCATGTACACAATAAGCTAATAAAATTCCCTATCAAAAACTGCTGAACCGATTTTGATGAAACTTGCAGTGTTCCCTAAAATGAACTATTCCTCGTACAAGAAAAAAAGAATTTTGAAAATCGGTCCACAATTGGCGGAGTAATCGCGTAACAAACACTCAAAAAAGTAAAGATCATCACATCATCCATCAATAAAAATGCTCACAAAATAAAAAGTACTGAACCAAATTGGATGAAATTTTTATGGGACCAAACTGCAAGTATACTGCATCGAACGAAAAAGGAAGTCGGTTAACAAACGCTATTCCAATTATCCAACATTTTTGACATTTTGGTAAAGCAAGCTATGTTAGCCATTTCTGTTATTCATTTTTAAAAAAAAGACAGTAAGACTTTCTAGTTAATCTCTAAGGAGGCCGTAGCTCACAGTAGGTGGCATGTGCCAAATAAATATGTTTTCTTTTTTTTTCTTTCTTTGTATATACATAGTCGTATGAGCCATTTTATGTAAATATAAACGTGAACTTTTTGTTGTTATGTATCTACATCAATGCAAAAGAAATAAAAATTCATAATAAAAAATATTCAAATCTTTCATTGCTACTTTTTATATAACTCGTCCACTTTGACAATTCTTGCAGCCCGTCAAATTAATGTCATATGTTCATTTCTAGCGCCAATGATGTCATTGTAACTATGCGTTGCTTAGCCAATTAGAGACGAGCGTTGACAACCTACCCAATCATAACTTCGTGATGTTAATAGAGAACAAACTAGCTGTTCAAAGAAAACAAACGACGTGGGCCGTCTATCAAAAAGATTTTGTTTGAAGTTACTCTTCCATGTTTTCTTCGTTCACTGTGTCATCCCTACTTTCGATTCATGCAACAATTTTTGGGAAAATGTTACGAAGTTTTCGGGAAGGCAATTTTTCATGTGTGTGAATCAATCGTCGGATTAATGTCACTGTGTCTTGATTTAGTTATAAAAGAAACTTAGGTGGGGAAATAATGATATTTTTCGGAAAAATTGCTAAGCTATTGCATAGCTTTTATCGAGGGCTCTGAGCGCGGCGCGGCGCGGCGACCGAATTCCCAAAAACCTAACGAAAAAACCTAAAGAAGATACCTGACACCACGCACCGTCTAACGTCGTTTCAGTTCGGGAGACTTCCTTCGGCAATCGTAAAAATCTTTCATAAAGACAATTTACTTTTTCTTACTGTTCCTAAACGGCCAGCTACACTACTTATAAAATTCTCCTATAACAAAGATTCTTTATTACAATAGTGCACCACAAACATTTTAAATAAATTATATTCTCGTTAAATATACGCGGTAGGCGATTTTTTTCTTTTAAAATAAAAAAAATATTATGCAATAGCTTCACCGCGGCAGTCTCCGAGTGCCACATGTATTTTTATTTATAGATAGGTTCGCGTTTGACCACTAACCCGCCTGATAGTAAGCGAAGATGTGGGCGACGGTAAGCACGCTTGCCTAGAAGTAACATAACTCTGTTTGAGTATACGGCTGCCTAATCGTTCAATAATTACAGGCATGTTGGTCTGTATGTAAAAACACATATTATTTAAATAAAATTTCGAAACAAGTTTGTAAAACAAAATTGTTGGAAATTTAAATGAAAATTCCGTACAAACATTTATAGAACTGTTAAAACACGGCTATGTACAAAATTTTAGTCTTATTAAATTGAATTTACCAGAAATATTCTTGAAAATTAAATGGAAGCCTCTTAAAGTAACTCAAAACTACTTATAAAACATTTTCGTACAACGTAAAACAGTTTATTTGAAGCTTTAAGATAAGCAGTCTTAAATGAGTTAATACTCTACATTTAGATAATATTATCTACACTTAATAATTCTAAAGTATTCTTGGAGTAAACTCAGTGATATTATGTTTATATACTTTGTATTTACAAAAGTGAGTTAATTTGTTTGTGACACTTTTAAGCTATTGTCAAACTGACAGGCGAACCGAATCCGTGGCGTAGTGTTTTTGTTTGTAATGTATGGAATTGTTTGAGGCCTGTCACATAGACTATCGGATCGTTTTCGCTTTTTTATATGACAGGATTCGGTTCGGTTCGCTATCGCCTATCTGTTTGACAAAGGCCATAGCCCTAAACCGCGGAATGGATTTTGATGATTTTTTATTCAGATGTCTTTGGGATCCTAGATTAATGTTTATAGGCTACTAGCACCCCGTCTAGCAGCCTATAAACATTAATTCCCCGTCTAGCCTATGTTTCTGATAATTTAGTTTTCAATAGATGGAATAATTTCCAAAAAATCGTAAAGTAGTTTTTGTTTACTAACTTTACTAATGAAAATACTAAACTTCTACTGTAGTTGGAGGGGAATAATTAGTAATAGGTAATAGCTACAGAACAAAAGCGATATCTTTCACAGAGCATTGGCCTTTAAAAGCACAACTAATGAGCAAATTAAGTACTTTCAAAATGATTATGCTGTGTGACTGGAACTGTAGCTTTATTGTTCTTCTGCCTTGTTTTTGACTACTCAACAGCGCCTGAAAATTGATTATGTCTTTATGACTACAATCTAAATGCTCATCCATAATTAGTTTCGTAAAAAAACGGATAAATGCTCACCAAATATAAATTCGCTTTAGCAAGGTTTCAGGGACACCCCGAAGTTCTGTTTGGTTAGGTTCCTTTATACTCTCCCAACAGAAATAGGATAATTTCTATAATACTTTATGATACACAATTTGGTGAGCATTTATCCCTTCTGACAAGTATTTCGATTATTTGGTTTTAAAAATAGGTACTTTTCTGGTAGGCGTTTAAACACAAGCCTTATTTATTTAAGTCAAATAAATTAGGATTACGACATGTAGTCCTTCAAGCTAATTTAATTTACCCTTGGCCATCCGTTTTTAAAGTAAAAGGTATTGTTCCTTTCTCAGAAATCCATTATAAAACCAGCCCCCAACAATTTATACTTAATTAACTTACCCCTTTATTTTAAAGCCACTTAGGGTATAAAACCTACCTAGTAATTAGCGTGGTATAGTTTCTACGTACGTTGGTAATTACTAAGTCCGGAAATTATTCTGTTGGCTTTACTGGACTGGAGGAAAGCGGTTAAAAATTCATAGGAATTAGAACTGTGTTCTCTGAATTTGTAGTACTTGTATTGTTTTAAAATGGAGTGTTTATTTTGCCTTGTTTAGTCTTCGTTATTAAATAAAAATAGTGTAAATACGCTTTTTACCATTTCTAGAAGCTTTTTTTTACATTATATGCAAAGGATTGCATGTTTTTTTTAATATGACGGCCCTTCAAATTCATTTACGTTCCAGGACGGATCTATCAGATTTATACTTCCTTTTAGATTCATAACTTAAAAATATGTAGATTTAGAATATTTTCATGTTTAAATAAAATATCAGCTTATGCTTAAAAAAGTTTGTGATCGCTTGTTACTAACTTTTTTTTGATTTGTGTATGTTTTGTCGGACTAATGCTAGTCGAACATAATGTTCTGTAAAATTATTGAACTACTAGCTTTTGCCCGCGGCTTCGCTCGCCTAATCAGTTGAAAATCATAGAAGATTTATACAAACTTTCATCCCCTATTTTATCCCCTTAGGGATGGAATTTATATAAATCCTTTCTTAGGGGATGCCTAAGTCATAGTAGCTTTATGCATGCAAAGTCTCAGCACGATCGGTTTCAAATTGACAAAGTTTCATACAAACTTTCATACCCTTTTTTATCCCCTTAGGGGTGTAATTTATCATAATCCTTTCTTAGGGGATGCCTACGTCTTAGTAGCTTTGTGCATGCAAAGTCTTAGCTCGATCGGTATAAAATTGACAAAGTTTCATACAAACTTTCATTCCCTATTTTATCCCCTAGGGGTAGAATTGGTTAAAATCTTTTCTTAGCGGATGCCTACGTCATAACATCTACCTGTATGCCAAATTTCAGCGTGATCCGTCCAAAACCTAAGAAGATTTATACAAACTTTCATCCCCTATTTTATCCCCTAAGGGGTAGAATTCATCAAAATCCTTTCTTAAGGAATGTCTATGTCCTATTAGCTTTGTGCGTGCAAAGTCTCAGCCCGATCGGTATAAAATTGACAAAGTTTCATACAAACTTTCATCCCCTATTTTATCCCCTTGGGGGTAGAATTGATCAAAATCCTTTCTTAGCGGATGCCTACGTTATAACATCTATCTGCATGCCAAATTTCAGCCCGATCCGTTCAGTGGTTTGGGCTGTGCGTTGATAGATCACTATCAGTCACCTTTGAGTTTTATATATTTATTATAAGAAGATTGTTTTTTTTTTAAATGCAGGATGACAATCTTTGCAGTCGTATGTAATAGCGAATAGGCGGCTCTGCCAATGTCTTAAAAAATCTCTTTTACATCTCTTCTTCTTCTTTGCCTTTTCCCTTTACTTGGGGTCGGCCCTCCTCATATTACGGCCCCAGGCCGCTCTGTCCTGGGTTGTCTGTGGATTCAGCTGTGCCCGTTCCATATCCCTGGTAACGGTTGTCAGCCAAATCAAATCTCTTTTACATGATTGTGATAAAAACAAATTACATGCCCATAATCCAAAACGTAATAAAACGAAGCCATCCAAGTCAATTCACCAAATATTAAGGCAACCTAAATTTCAACCTAGCAACCCAGTCGTACGTATGATATTCGGGGCCACAGGGCCAACTTTTTACGAATGGCAATTCCGTTTGCGCCCACTAATGAATTTCTGAAGGCCTACTCTAATCAAAGTTTTCTCATTTACTATGATGTATACCGACGTCCCGTCGAGTTATATTTTGACAAATCTCCGTTTAGAGAATGTTGAAAGCGGTTTTCGAGAATTTCAGACGGGCTTTTTTTTTCTTTTTTTTTGCATTTTAATTTTGTGACTATTTTATAAATTAATCAGCTACGGTCACTTTGGATGCCTTCGATGAACTGATATAATATAATATTCCACAACTATCACACAACGCCATCTAGTCCCAAGCTAAGCAGAGCTTGTGTTATGGCTACTAGACAACTGATAAACATACTTACATATTTCTAAATACATACATATTATAGATAAATTACACCCAGACACAGAACAAATGATCGTGCTCATCACACAAACATTTGTCCTGGGTGGGAATCGAACCTGGGTGATTAACATCATCAGTACAGTATACATAAAGTCAGTTTTAAAGTTAAACAATAGACTTTCGAGTCATGTCAGATAAAGAAAACTTTATAGGTACTCTTTAAAAAAAAATACGCGTAGGGAAGATTATGAAAGGCATAGTCAAAGATTGTGCTGAGTTGGCCCTTTTGGTGTGGACAAGCTTTGCACATTTTCTTATTGTATTTTCTATTGCTTTCTTTTTGTATTTTTTTTTTGTTTCTATTGTGAGGAGAAGGACCATATTGGGCCATCACTAGTTCCTTTTGATACTTCCTGCAACACAAATATTGATAATGACGGTAAATTTGATACAGGGACAAAAATATATGTAATACCGAGTCTGAAGACATCATAATATCTTAGTTTATCATCATCGATATCATCATTTCAGCCTATTGCAGCCAACTGCTAGACTTAGACCTCCCCAAGGAACGCCACAACGCACTGTCTCCCGCTTTTTTATCGTAAATTGTATTATAAAATAAATGACAGGCCTGTTGGTCTAGTGGTTAGTGACCCTGACTGCTATGCTGGAGGTCGTGGGTTCGATTCCCACCCAGGACAAGTGTTTGTGTGATGAGCGCGATCATTTGTTCTGTGTCTGGGTGTAATTTATCTATAATATTTATGTATTTATAAATGTACTAGCAGTTCGCCCGCAACTTCGTCCGCGCGTATTTCGAACTTTTCCTCTGTGAATTTCTACTCCCGGCCACCATAATTATGGGACACTTTTGGAAAATCTAAATCAATATCTAACAAAAATTCTATCAACCCCAAAAACAATCCCTCAGGGGTCGAGTTTCGAGGTAGCACCTACGTCTCAAAGAAGACCCATAAGCAAAATTTGAGACTCCTAACTATCAAGAACAAAGTCCCGTCTTAGTGAGCATATACTTCTTAAAAACCGCTAACCATATTTTGAGACTCCCAGCACTTGTAATTACAAAGTTTCATGCAAACTATCAACCCCAAAAACATCCTCTTAGGCATAAAATTTTAGAAAATCCCGTCATTGGCAGCACCTACGTCCTAATAAGAATCCCTATGCAAAATTTGAGACTCCTATCTATCAACCCCAAAAATAACCCCTTAGAGGTCGAATTTCGCAACATCCCGTCTAAGTTAGCACCTTCGTCTTTAAAAGAATCCCCAAGCAAAATTTGAAACTTCTGTCTCTCAACCCGAAAACAACTCTTTAGTGGTTGAATTTTATTAAATCCCATCTTAGTGAGCATCTAGGTCCTAAACAGAATCCTCGTTCAAAATTTGAAACTCCTAGTACTTGTAGTACCTAACAACGTTTCATACAAACTATCAAACCCAAATACAACCCCTTAGGGGTAGAATTTCGCAAATTTCCGTCTTAAGTAGCACTACGTCATTATAAGAAACCTCATGCAACATTTTGAACTCCTAGTACTTGTAGTAACAAAGTTTTATACAAACTATAAACCCCAAAAGCAACCCTTTAGAGGTGAAATTTCGCAAAATCCCGATTTAGTGAGCACCTACGTAATTAAAAGAATGCAAAATTTGAGACTCCTATCTATCAACCCCAAAAACAACCCCTTAAGGCGCTCCCTCACCGCGAACATTCACCTGTAGTGTAACATAAAAGTGCGCAAATTGATGCTCTATTGTCTTCGAATGTTCGAATCTGTAACGTTACATTACAGGTGAATGCTCACGGTGAGGGAGCGCCCTTCCTTATGTGTCGAAATTCGCAAAGTCCCATCTAAGTGAGCACCTACATCTCAAAAAAGAACCCCCATGCTAAATTTGAATCTCCTAGCACTCGTAGTAATGAATTTCATACAAATCAACACCAAAAACAACCCCTTAGGGTTCGAATATCGCAACACCCCGTGTTAGTGAGCATTATGTCCTAAAAATAACCCCCGTGCAAAATTGGAGACTCCTAGCACTTGTAGGTTTCATACAAACAATCAACACCAAAGACAACCCCTTAGGGGTCGAATTTCACAAAACCCCGTCTTAAGTAGCATGCACGCCCTAAATAGAACCCGTATGCAAAATTTGAAACTCCTAGTACTTGTAGTATAAAAGTTTCATACAAAATATCAACATAAAAAACAACCCCTTAGGGGTCGAATTTCACAAAACTCCGTCTTAAGTAGCGCGCACGTCCTAAATAGAACCTGTATGCAAAATTTGAAACTCCTAGTACTTGTAGAAACAAAGTTTCATACAAACTATCAACACCAAAAACAACCCCTTAGGGGTCGAATTTCACAAAACTCCGTCTCAAGTAGCGTGCACGTCCTAAATAGAACCCGTATGCAAAATTTTAAACTCCTAGTACTTGTAGTAACAAAGTTTCATACAAACCATCAACCCCAAAAACAACCCCTTAGGGGTGGAATTTCGCAAAATCCCGTCTTAGCGAGCGCCTACGTCCTAAAAAGAACCCCTATGCAAAATTTTAAACCCCTAGCACTGGTAGTTTCCGAGATTTCGTGTCCTATGAGTGAGTGACCTTTCGCTTTTATATATATAGATAAGTATGTTTATCAATTATCTAGTACCCATAACACAAGCTCTGCTTAGCTTGGAACTAGATGGCGTTGTGTGATAGTTGTGGAATATTATTATTATCTCTTTATTATAAAATAAATATATCTTATTTCAAAATCAGAATAATAAATTATATTGTCACAGTTACAAATTACCGCTGCTTTTATAAGACTTCCCGTGTATGTTATACTTACACGAATAACCCAAACATATTGTTATGAATAAGCCTCAAAATAAGCGCCCAATTTTCTTTTGACATTATGAGATTTCACTCATCAAAATACAATAGTGGTTTGTACCTTCATTTTCCTGTTACCGTTACAAATAAGTGAGCTTTTGAAACGGAAAGCCTGGTACTCAAGAACAAGGGAATTGTGGTAAACAACATTTTGTCTTGATGAGCCATTACCCATAATTGAGTCAAGCTCACACGTGGGTGAAAAATTTCTTTGTTTGAAATAAGACATTGTGAGTGAAAATGTGGTAATTCCATTGTCATAATGGTTGGGGGTGGGGTGAATGAACGCGAATTCTTAGAAGAAGGGAAAACAAAGATAATTGTTAGGTTTCCTCACAATATTTTTGTCCACAGCATCCATGAGAGGCCTATATATTTATTGGAATCAATTTTTACTTACATACGTAAGCTATCATTATAATTATTATCCTGTATTTTTTTTTTAGTTAAGCGCAGTGTGATTTTTTTGCTCCCCTCTTTTCAAACTGCTCTATAACATGCCAAATGAGCAGTCACCTCCTTTTTAGTCTCTAATCTCTCTTCAGCCAATTGCTGCTTGACGTAAACTTCACCTATAAAATGCAAACCTTTTTAACCAGCCTCAATAAGCAACTGAATCTTTGCGAAAGTACTACCACTAAATTAAGTTACATGTATTAATGATTCCAGCTCCTTAATTTTTATTACTGGAGATTGCTGTCAAAGCCATTGCTGTAGGCATTGCCACATACACACATGAAAAGTGTCTAGGGATCAACATATATTTTTGCAATAACTTTTCTCCTGATTGATATTAATTAAAATTTTCTTTAAGGATTCATCAAATAAAGTGTTTTCGTTTGTCACAGTAACGATAAGCCAAGTCACCTTTGCATTAATAAAGAAATTTGCCATTTTCCTAATAAAGGGATTTTTGACATTTGAACCACTTACACAAAAGTTCGAAAAAAAGACTGAAATAACAGTTTTCTTTAAAATTTTATTGGGTAACTTAAACAATTAATAATCCGTGTTTCTACCGCGAACACTAACAACACAAGAACATCGGTTTGGCATACTCAAAATGAGTTCATCCAAATCACGCTGTGGAATGGCCGCCCATGTTCGTTGCAACAACAAAAAAAGGTCTTCTTGCGACTGGATACCCTCCATATTCGGCAGAGCTCTTCTCTGTAGCATATCCCATGCATGCTCAATCGGATTCAAGTCTGGCGACTGAGCAGGCCAAGCAGGACATTGATGTTAGCTGCGGCGAGAGTCTGTCTTATAACTCTTGCGGTGTGCGGTCGTGCATTATCATGCATTAACTGAAATAAGGGACCGATTTGCACTTGTAGAGGAACGATGACGTCTGATACAATCGTCTCAGCATAAATTTCAGCGTTGAGGTTGCCTCTGATCCAAATCAACTCAGTTCTTCCGCCGATCCAAATACCCGCCCATACCATGATGGTTCCACCACTATAAGGATGGACTTCCTGGCAGGATTTTAATCGCTGTTGGCGTCCAGGGGTTCTCCAGTGTCGTATACGTCTTGTATCCGGTCTCATACCGAAACGAGACTCATCAGAAAAGCACACGAAACGCCATTGTTCTTCTGCCCAATTTCTGTGTTCAAGAGCCCATTGATATCGAATCCTACGATTGTGCATTGCTATAGGTGGTACCCGTAGCGGTCTTCGGGAATGAAGGTTCACTTCATGCAAGCGGTTTCTGACTGTTTGGTCGCTAATTAAGTTCCCTGAAGAGTGATGAAGCCTCACGGCTAACATCATGGCGGTTATTGTTGGAGCTCTTCGAGTTAAGATTTGAATGTATCGGTCTTGTCTCCGTGTGGTGCAGCGATACCGTCCTCCATGGCGCTCAGCCACGGTACCAGTGCTTCGGTAACGTGTCCAAAGTCGACTGATAACACTCTGACTTGTATTCAGAGCTAAAGCCACAGTACGTTGCCGGGAACCAGCTTCTATCATTGCCACGGCTCTGAGCATTTCTTCCCTGCTTAAATGACGTCGCCGCTCCATAATAACGTTGGTTTTAATCAGTAGTAGGGAAACAGTAGCACTAATAATGTCTTCAATGCGTTGTATGTTTTTATAGGGAAAATATTGACAGCTGATTTTCATCTTTTACTCGAATTTGAGTCACAGTTCCTGATTCAAATTATGAAATGCACCAAAAAGGATCCATATAAATTTATAAAATCATAAATTTATTACAAAGCCACATCTCAATCTCAAGAAATCCGCATAAAAATGCTTGATCCCTAGACACTTTTGATGTGTGTATTTACATCATCATTGTCCTTCTTCTATCGCAATTCGTTTGGGTCTTTGGGTCATCGCAGCATGTCTTTTTCTTCTTGTTCTTTATCAATATTTATTTATTGCAAAATGTTAACGTCGTTACAGGAAAAATAATTATCCTGTTAGGACGCAGCAAATAACTTAAAACTAGAATTAGGCTGGTCAAGAGAGCATTAAAGGGTACATTAATTCGTACAAAGCCATACAGTACCCATCTAAAGGGGTTTATAGTAGGTATTCCTATAAAGAAAAGTTTTATAATACCCAGACGACATTTTAGGAAATATCGCTCGTTCATTCACTTAAAAAAAAGTATTGTATATTTCACAGGCTTTGTTCGTATTGTTTTGTGTTGCTACAGCGGTGACTTTTAAAAACAGTCATTTGTTTAGGTCTTAAATTCTGAAAGCAAAAATGACGTACATTTTTTAACAAAAGAGAACCGTCCTATAATTTTTAATGGATACGTTCCCGGGAACAAAATAATATCTAGGCACAGGTTTTTTTTTTGTTTTTATCGTGGTAAAAATCATCAAATGAGTCCTCTTGCTCAGGGTAGAACGAAAGGACTATCAGACTTGTACTGACTAAAATCAAATAGTCCTTTTCATTCTAAGGTTCCAGACACCTGTTTAAAAAGCCTTCATCTTTATCTAGTGGAAAAACGACACATCAGACACCCACATTAAAGTCTAATTTCCAGTGTTCATTTACCTAATCAACTACATAACGACACTTTTATTTTAAAAATGTACGTTAATAGAGCCATTCATTTGCAAGAAACTCATTAAAGTAACTATAATTGAGTAATTTAAATATTAAGCTGTTAAAAACTTTTGCCCTAGTGACTATAGTTAAACGAAAAATTGGAGTACTAAAAATAACTATTAAAGATTTTTGTGAAAAAAAAAAAACAATTAGTTTGATATCGTTGTAATTGTCAATTATTATTTAGCTTTTAACTTATATATGAAATTAAAAATAAAATTGCGGCATTGTTTGAACGAGAACATGAAGTTTAATCGATCAAACAAATACTGCAATGTAGTGAAACTTGCAGGCAAGTTCTTGCTTCGTCTAAATGAGGGTTTAAATTAACTATTTTAGCCTTCTATCTTAGCCTTTTATCTTTTTAGCCTTCTCGATGAAACTCAAAACATCTCAATGGAGCAAGATAACGAAAAACAAACTTTATTCTTATCACAAACCTAAATCAACTTGTAGTTTAAATTCGTTATCGAGTTAACAAAGTGAAAACTTTTTAATTTAAATCCTCTGTATTTATTTGTTCACTGTACCTCAGTTTGTCAACTTTAGCCTCTGATTACAGTAAATATTTGCTTTTTACTTTGTTGTCTGTCACCGGAACGCGGCCTGCATTGATTGAGTTACATTTTGTGTTACAATTTTTATTTCATCATCAGCTTATTGTTCCCACTACTGGGACACGGGCCGTCTCTGTCCGAGAAGGAGTGGGCCATAATCCATCACGTGGACCCAGTATGGATTAGTAAATATCACATGTCTTTAAATGTTTGGTTTATTATCATAACTTTCCCCTTTTGTTATTTAAAGTAAACTGGAAGTTTGACCGTTTGACGTTAATTTGAAGGAAAAAATTACTTCCTGGTTCGTACACTAGAAGAGTTTGATGATTTATTCCATACAATAAACGAAGTAAATACTTCAAGTACCTACGCTGTAAATAAAATATAGATATTTTGTGATAAAGCCTCGGTCTTTCCTCACGCTGTTTTCTTTCACCGTTTTGATAGCAGTGCTGATGAAAACAAATTATACTCAAAGTAGTGCGCCTGGCTGAGTTTGACACCACATCAACCTACAACTCGTAAGTCGGGGCCGATACCACTGGGCCACCATTGCTCTGTTTCTCTTAATAATTTTTATTTACATATTAAATGAAAATTAACGGACTTGTTTCTGTCAATTTGTGAATGATTTTAAAGTGAGCTATTGACAATATGGCTGAATATCCATTGTCCTTCAAAGTCATTGAAAATGTGCTTCAAAATTGCCTGAAAATGTCACTTCAAAAGTGTTGCTCTGAGCAAATGACAGGCGCTATTATAATTATAATGTACAGACGCCAGCACCGCAATCAGTCAAAAAACTGTAATAGATTTTCAACTTTATCACAAAACAAGACGGTTCACGTGCGATTGGCAAAATTTCACAGATTCGGGTAGGTTGATATGCAGCTGCTGGCGTCTGTACATATTTCACTAACTAGTATTGGAACTCATTACTACATAGTTAAAAGGAAAGATTTTAGTTATTCTCATATTATAATATTATCAGATTATAGTTACTTCGAATTTACGAAAAATGATTGATTTAACAAGCAAGTTCGTTTGATAGATTCTTGGTACTACGTACCTACTTATATTACGTCAATACCTAAAATCTACGTAAATAGATCTAAACTAATTGGGGTACTTATATTGACAGAAAATAAAAAGCAACAAATAAGTAAAAAAGACTACAGGTACCATGAGAAAAAGATAAGAACGAAATTGTGATGACGCCATATTGTGACGGCATCCACGCTTTTCATACATTTGCACGCTCTTGAATTAACATTACTTGTAAATGGAAATCACATTAATAAAAAATATTTGCACAACTTTTTTTGCTGAACATAGCTAACTAATTTTGAGATAATTATGGATGTCATTGACGTGTTCGTTATTTTCTTTTCGCATAGTACCCCTATTTTTAAGTATTGTACATCTATGTCTAACCCTGCGTGGAAATACAAGCATGATGTTAACAATTTAAATTTAAAAAAAGAACCTCCTTAACTTACTCGGGTAAAAAGCTCCTTCATCAAAGCAAACATAAAACAAGCCCCTTGAAAATGTCCCGGGAAATCATTAGAACAGCAAAGTGCCAACGTGCTTGTTGAAAAACATTAAATTGACTTTCCGGGTCTAAATACCCCAGTGTTACCATTTGTAAAATGTAAAAATGTGGAATATAAATGCAAATATGGACGTTAACAGCCCTTTTGTGTGGCGTCAAAAGTTTTGTCAGCGAATATATATTCCGTATTTGAGAGGTAATTCCGACTGGTATTTGAACAAAGTTTCTTTTTGCAGGTGGAATAGAATATGAGCTAAAATATGACGTAACAGTAACGGAAAACTAAGAAAAAACGCATGTATTTGTCCCTTGGTAGGTATTCAAAAACAAATATCTATGTGCGTACTTATAATTATATGACTTCAAAAATAAAATTAAAAAAAAAATATTTGTTTGTAGTGTCAACCGATTTTCATATGATTTTCAATAATAAAATGTACATTATGTGCGAGTACTTTCATTGCAATTATTACTTAGTTGTAATTATTAAACGGGATACTTCTAATTACATTTTTTCCTATCGACGTGGATTAGACGGGTCAGAGCCCATTCGTCCCCTAAAATTTGTCCCCCAGCATAAAAGTTGTGGATTCGGCCCCTATATAGGTGCCCATTGGTCTCCTGGTAGGGGACCAATTAATATTTTAATAAAAAATATTATTTTTAAGGTACCCATTCGTCCCCTCTAATATTATACAATATAAGTTAAAGATTCGGCACCTATTCAGGTGCCTATTGGTCCCCTGAGATAAAATTAGCTATATTTTACATAAGAAACGGTTAACAAAGTACACTTGTGAACAGTTTATTAACGGAATTAATTTAATAAATCATAACAGATCATTGATGAAAAAAGAGCTATGATGAATGATAATCCGTCATGATAATAATATAACCTGTCGATAGGCTTACGATGTAAAATTGTCTCTCTACGAATGGCTTGTTAAAAAAAAGGGTTACAAATAATAGATAAGGTGTTTTGTTTGTATGTTATGGCTGCCTCGGTTACTTAATGGTTCTTGAAAGTGACTGCGAATACGAGACTGTTCAATGTGTCTTTGGTCTTTTTAACCGACTTCAAAAAAAAAAGGAGGATATTCTCAATTCGGTCGGTTTGTTTTTTACCGACTTCAAAAAAAAAGGAGGTTATCAATTACACCCGTATGTATGTAATATTATCAGAACTGCCCAGTTTTCATTTATGTTAGTCTATATCAGCGTCTGAACAAATGTGCCAAATTTCATAAGTGTATGTAGTGTATGTTTTTATGTTTGTGCACGCATATCTCCGGAACTACAAGTTCGATTTAAGTAATTCTTTTTTTTTGTTGTACTAGGTATTGTTCAACTTAGGGTACTCTGCAAGTTTCATCAAAATCGGTTCACTAGTTTTAGAGATATGGATTTTTTTATGTTGTAACGGATTACAAGATTAGTGCATTTGTAAGAAAAATTTGTATTTTACAAGAATTTGGGTTGAATGTTTAATAAATAAACTAAAAAGGCTATAATAAAAACTTTTTCAAAAAAGTAACCGACTTCAAAAACAACAACAAAACAAAAAAGGGTGAAATAACCTAATTAATAACTTCTTTCGGATGTCGGTGGCTAAAAATCAATGAAATAAAAAAAATAATATGAATCCTGGAATATGATTAGTATTATTATTGATGGTAATTCACTTTATGGTGGAATACTACAGTCATATGTTGACTAAAAAGTCAAAACTAAATTATTACTTTACTCCTAAATATGTTTAGCAATTTTTTATCCGCAATTATTATATTATCATATTAATGGACGTTATTATGATCTTGTATTCCAAGTGTTTCGTTTTAGGTCAATGTGGAGTCGTTGTCACCCTTTTGTACAAAAATAATGAACGTTCTAACATTAATTCTGTTTTTCTAACATTAATTTTTTAATGTTATTAAATTAAATAATTATTTTACCCTTTTCTGCGCGACTGTACCAGGACTACCAAGCTGCAGTATACACATATACATGTACTTATATTAGAAGAATGAATAAAAATAAATATTCTTCAGGGGACGAATGGGCCCCTCAAAAGTTCCAGGGGACGAGTGGGCACAGGGTGCGAATCTTAGGGGACGAATGGGCTCTGACCCGATTAGACCAGGGAGCATGGGACTTTTACCTCACTAAAATCACTTTGGTGTTCATCATCAGCACATGGATGGGAGCTTTCTTCCAATCAGGTCTAGACGGGAGTCTATGCAATGCCTATTAGGCACATCCTTGCGGATTTCTCCTAACCTTGGGAATACACTCGTAGATCCTGTAAAACTCTTGAAAATGAAGACCAAGGCTTCATTGCAAACCGTTTGAGTTCATAACTCGTGGCCAAGGGCTAAGATCATAATGTCGAGCCCTCGTAAATCCAACTAATGGTTTATTATTCAAGGCAATTTAATTTCAGGACAAAAAACGACCATTAAGCACATTAAAACAGTGTGTATACAAAAACAACTTTTTACTCACTTTAGCATTCGCTCCAAACAAAAATATGTTAATGTGAGCATTAACAGCCCTTTTGTGAGTGTTCATTTTTGACATCTCTCTCTTGACGGCCGGGACCCCTAGGCTTGATGAAAAAAGTTCGTTTCGACCACACCATGAAGAGGTACAGAAGGTCCAAACTGACCATTGATCATTTTCTTGGGTTTTAACATTGGAGGAAATGATGTGCTCTGGGTGGAAAAATTCTTAATGTTGCTTCAGTTGCCCTTTTCATTCCATGTCATGGCGTCGTTCCGGTGTCGCGGGACTAACTGGTAACTGTGGCCCCAAAACATAAAGAACTATTGAAGGACACCGTGGATTTTAGTCAGCACAAATATGTCAGTCCCTCCCGTCCTGCCCTGGATGGGAGTACTCATTTGATGATTTTTCCACGTAAAAAAAAGGGTCGTGGTGTCGTTATAAGGTGGTCTGGCAACCCCGGCTGGGGCAAGTCAGTCTCCTTGCGCGCATGTAACACTACGTGCTGACGACCCGCGCCTGGTCGTTGATAAGAGGTACCATTACTCGCCGCCCGTAAGACCGAGCCTACGATACCGTAAGATAAAAAGAAGCTCTAGGAGTTGTTTGCCCGCATCAGCTGTTGCCCTTGGCTTCGCCCACATGTAACTCGGAAATTATTCCACTGGAACGCATTACTGAGAAAAAAGTAACCTTTGTGTTAATCTAGGTTATAAGGATCGGTGTAGCAAATTAGGTCTAAAAATAAAATCCAGCTCTGACAGAAAGGAGTTGTATCTCAAATTATCAATAAGTAATACTCGTTATAATAACAGGGTATGATCGTGGTCCTTCCTGGCAAAAATTATAAAAATTCCAGTTTTGTTATTGTCGGATTAAGCCTCAACCTCAACAGTACGCTACATCTTAGGCATAGCCATAGACAGACAAGTAGAGTAAGATTTCTGTTACCATTAAATTCATCATGGCCTGTCTTATTATCTACAGTTCGTGCGGGCTCCGAAAATTATCTCCAAGGTCTTTATCGCTAACTCGAAACGGTTGGTGGTCATAACTTTGTCTTAGTCCAGGCGATAATATCTGGAACAGTTTACGTAAGTCAAAGGAGTTTTGTATACTTTCAGTAGTTCCAAAGTAAGGAGGAAGCGATTTTTGGAAGGACAGGGAGACTTTTGCTACTGGCCGTAATAGAGAAGCAAAGAACAATGAGCATTTTGGTACTTGATCCAATAGCAATCATTGTGGTGTCATTGGATAGATCTTTTAGTCAGGAAAAATATTTACTATGACGACTTGTCCCAAATCCTTGTCCGAAAACCACGGGAAGCCCTCAAAGTTAGTTTTTGGTACTTGATCCAATAGCAATCATTGTGGTGTCATTGGACAGATCTTTTAATCAGGAAAAATATTTACTATGACGACTTGTCCCAAATCCTTGTCCGAAAACCACGGGAAGCCCTCAAAGTTAGTTGATATCATAATAATGCATTAGTACCCATCATGGTTGAAAATACGAAAAATAACAATGTAAAATAACATTATTTAAAACGAGAAATATATTGTGTAACTATTCATATATAACGACTAACGAATTACCGAGACCCCGGAACGTAAAGGCTACTGAAGGACACCGTGGATTTTAGTCAGTACAAGTCTGACAGTCCCTCCCGCGCTGGCCTGGGTGCAGGGAGGCCTCATTTGATGATTTTAACACGATAAAAAAGGCAATGCACTCCGCTGGCAAAATGTTCAAAATACCTAGCCGTTCCAATTCGTTCTTTTCCGTTGTGTGTTACAATGGCTATATAATCGATGTTTTGTGACCATACGCTGCCACTAAGACCGATTATAACTTCATGAGCGACATAATGAATGATGGAGAAGAGAAAAGGAACCGACTTCAAAAACAAACACGAAAAAGCATTAAATAACTTTTCTTTCTACTTCCGAAAGAAAAATTATTTTGACGCCTTTTCGTGTTTACCCTTATGTAATACCTTTTTTAGTTCAAATATTCATCAAAAATCTTCGTTTAACGGCGTCTTTGAAAATCTACAATCCAAGTACTTGCGTACTTGGATTGTAGATTTTCAAAGACGCGGTCCGACCTGGGTCCATGCGGGCAACGTCACGGGATATCTATTATTATTAAATACTAAAACCTTTTCCGGAATGTAACAAACACTTTTCTGAAAACTACATCAAAATCGGTTCAGCTAAACACGAGATAATCAAATGAGAGATCGAGATGGACAAACATACATACATACAGGTCGACATGAGAACCTACTTGTTTTTTTGAAGACGGTTAATGTTAATGTTTAAAAAAAAAAATAACGTTTCTTACTTTTCTTTTTCTTTATTCCAGAGTGTTTATTCATTTTTAACCGACTTCAAAAAAAAGTAGCTTCTCAGTTCGACCTGTATGTTTTTATGTATGTATGATTGTCCGTGATTATCTCGCGTTTAGCTGAACCAATTTTGATGCGGTTATTAGCCGACTTTTTTTTTAGCGTGGTAAAATCATCAAATGAGTCCTCCCACCCCGGGCAGGGTGGGAGGGACTGTCAGACTTGTACTGACTAAAATCCACGGTGTCCTTCAATAGTCCTTTATGTTCCGGGGTCACGGTAATGAGATAAGACCCGCGACCCTGGCAGGCTTTGGCCCTCTAGAGAGGGGGCCCCGCCATTATGCTGACGCTCTTTGAGGCGCGCGTGGAACACAACGCACCGTCGCGTCGACCCGGGCATGGTCCATGGTCGGCAGCGAGTTGCCCTTTACTCGCCGCCCGCATGCCCGCGCCTACGGTGGCCGGAAATCGTCTTGCGACGTCCGTCGCCGTGGGCGTCCACCACCGTGGGTGGGGCGGAGGGAGGACATTGTCCTCTCCCTCACGCGGCCCGCCTCCTCCTTCGCGAGCATGGCTGCTTCGCAGAAGTCAATGCCGGGCGCGAGAGGTCTCCACCTATCGCCGCCGTGAGGACACGTCAGTGCTCTGCCCAAGCGGGGCAGTCTTGCACCGTTTGCTCTACTGTGTCCTCCGGGCGATCTTCGTAGTTATTAGCCGACTTAAAAAAAGTAGGTTCTCAGTTCGACCTGTATGTATGTTTGTCGGCGATTATCTCGCGCGTGGCTGAACGGATTTTGATGCGGTTTTCAGGAAAGTGTTCATTACGATTATACGAATATTCTTGTTGAATATCTGAACTAAAAAAGAGTAAAATAAAACTATTTGAAAAATAAGGAAACGACTTCAAAACCAAACACGAAAAAGCGTTAAATAACTTTTCTTTCGGAAGTCGGTGGCAAAAGTTGATAAAATGAAAAACAAAGTCACCGACTTCCGAAAGAAAAGTTATTTTACGCTTTTCCGTGTATGGTTTTGAAGTCGGTTCCTTTTTTCAAAAAGTTTTAGTACCTATTAATCAACACATATGATTTTATGCTAGACAACGATATAATATGACCATTATCTTAACTAAAATCAAACAGAAACGAAAAATAATCAAAAAAATGTATTAAATACTTAACACAAAATAACTCCGTTCCGACAACAAATGAAGACAAGCGACTCGGTTATCATTAATCCTTGTAAAAAGACCTTTCCAATGATATATTTATTATGGCTATTGGGTCGAGTACCAGGCTTCATACATTTTTGCCCATTCTCCTTTTGTTTCGAATTGGGACACAATATATTTGTGATACTTTTGCTAAAAACACAGTTTACTATCATTATTTTTATAATCATATCCCTCTACGTACTGTTAAATGTATAAACGAATAACTATTGAATCTATTAAATATTCACTAAAACCCATATATCATCTTAAACCACATAAAATCAAAGCATTTATTTTAAGTAGACCAGTTTTTTTTTTTTTTTTTTAGGGTGGCAAAATCATCAAATGAGTCCTCCCGCCCTGGGTGGGGCGGGAGGGACTGTCAGACTCTTACTGACTAAAATCCACCCGTGTTCCGTCGGATGCCCTTTACGTTCCGGGGCCACGGTATCCTGGATTAAGAAAAATCCGCGACCCCGGCAGGCATTTGGCCCCATAAGGGGCCCCGTCGGTGACGCGTGAAACACGGCGCGCCACCGACCCGGGCTTGGTCCTTGGTCGGACGGCGAGCATACCCATTACTCACCGTCCGCAAGCCCGCTCCGCCGCTGTGCCCTCTGCTGTTCAGAGGGACACGCGTTGGAGCGTCCACCCGACAGGCTATTTGCATACGGGCAAAGAAACCCCTTAGGCACACAGTGCCTAAGGAGAGTTTTTGCCCGCATCCCAGGGTGCACCGGCCCGAAAAACTGGTCTTCCCCCCGGACGTATCCGAGAGGGAACTCCAGTCCACGGGCGCACGTGGAGGTTTCCTGTCTTAGCACCCCAAGTGGACCAGTTACAGGCACTTTTGAATTGTCAAAGACATAAAAAATATAATTAAGTGATACAAAATTATGGTGCTACAATCCCAGTCACAAGACATAATAACTGTAAAAGTACCGTAGATGACCCATTCCAAGAATAGATATTTGATTCTGAAATATCTCCAGAGTTAAATATTGAAATTGGCATCTCAGGATTTAATCCGGACCTTTGCCGCCTCTCGTTGTGTCAAACGGCATAATGACATGATGTCACTGACACTACTTGTCATGTCATTGTGGATCTGTCAGTGACAAAGCAGGTATTCTCTTTGGTACGAACTAGTAGTTAGTTTGGTGAGTGACCCTGCTCAGTGTAGCGCACTGTGGTATCTCTTTTGATCCTTGTTTTAGCTTTGAAAAGGGCATATGCGTGTTTTTGATGTAGATATAAATGGAGGTATTTTTCAATTACTCCTCATAAAAAAAACACTTTTAGTAATACTCATGCTATTAAAATAAAAGGTTTTTTTTTGTAATTCATGCACGTGTATTTTATAAAGTTAGTGCGTTTAGAGCATGTAAACTTGCATACAGTTATAGCCAGACCTCAATCAATTAAAAAAAATACACACACGGGTCTTTATTCGTTGAGAGTTATAAAAACAAGCATAAAACTTGGTAATTTTAAGAGTGACTTTGCATTTCAACAGAATTTTCATGAGAAAAACATATAAAAGCTATTAATGTAATTTGAGAAGCGCTTAAAGTCAAGGAAAGGTTTTTGTGGTAGATATGGAAAATATGGAAATCAAAACTATTTTTGAAAGGGTCCGGTGTAGTGACTATTGAAACGACCCATTTTCAATACAAAGTATTCCACTTTTGTAACTAAAAAATATCTAAAAGCCGTTTGACATTTCCACGAATGAAACCACTCAGAGCAGGCAATTTCCTCTTTCGCCGATAATGGCTTCAATTACACCGTAGTGTAACATAAATATTGTTCATGTAATGACACTTTCCGTCGGGAGATAAATAAATGTCATTCTATTATAATGTCCTATTTTTTTTTTATTAAAGTCTGAAATTGCGTTAAACGAAATAATCCTATCTAAAAGCATTTGAAATGCGTGGAAAACCCAATATTCAATTAGTTTTATTGCGGAAGTATCCTTTTTGATCAGTAAACAACAAAATATTAAAAATAAGAAAAAATGTGTCACTATTTGCACATGTTTGACAGCTCATAACTCGGAAACGTGACGCTTTACGAGATTTTGCTGCGTACATTTTATGTTTGTATTGATTTGAAATATCGATTTATGAAAGTTTCATTCGTAACCGCCGTTTTAAAAAAAAATCAAAATGGCGGATAAGAAACTGGTACAAAAGGCACAAAGCCCTTTAAGAGAAAAAACTAATTCTATTTTTACCCGACTACGGCGAAGCAAAAAGGAGGGTTATGATTTTGACCGGTATGTATGTATGTATGTTTGTTTGTATGTATGTATGTTCATCTGTTCCCTCATAACTTCTAAACTACTTATCACTACTTGACAAATGAGGTGTCGTTAGAAGCGTCTCAGTTGTTCGCTGGTTATAGGGTAGTTGACGTGTCACCAAATCCAATATGGCGCCCTCTAGGGGATGAAAAGTCGTAACCGAAAAAAAAATATTTTCGCACAGTATCGACATGGGTATCAAATTAAAGGGCTTGATGAGCACATTTGAAATTTATATACATTATATAGCTTTTACTAGCTACTTTGCCTGTTTCTAACAGTGTCAACATGGGTATCAAATGAAAAGGCTTAATGAGTACATTTTAAATTCACTCGCTGCTTTGCTTATTATATCTAATAACCCCAAAATAGTGTAAATAAAAAATAACTTAAAATAACTAAAACCCGACTACGAAAAAATCGCGCACTAAAAAGTATAATACAAGAACAATCCGTGTTGCAGAAATTTTTAATTAATAGCCGTGGTCGTATGCTACCTGCGGTTGTTTCAAACAATCTTTATTGGCTAGGTGGCATACGACCACGGTTTTTTAGTGCGCGATTTTTTCGTAGTCGGGTTTTAGTTATTTTAACTTATTTTTTGACATTTCTATTGAACTATGTTCTAACTTTTTAAACAACCACTAAATTACAGATGTACCTATTATGGCTTTAATATAATTCAGTTTCAACTATTTCTTTAAAATAACATAGATTGCGGCAAAATCTTTTCCGTTTTTAATGATGAACATGAAAAATACTGGCTCTATAGCTAGACGACCACAGACCAAAAATTAAAAAATAAAATAAGCGGGAAAGTGACAATTCGATCAACACTCACTTTTTGTTTATCTGATAAATGCTCTTATTTTTAATTTCCTCGTATTCGTAATGAAAAGCACAGTGTTTACCGCAGGTAAATTTTATATTTAGTCTCTCGAACTATTAGTGCCCTCACTACGTTACGGTTGCCAAGGAAACTTCATTTCTGCTTATATTCTTTAAAGAAAAAGAAAGAGCGCTGAGCCACCATGATTTTTTGTAAATGTTACCACTCCGGCGGGCCTCTAACACATTTTTCATGGCCAAAGAATCCTCTGACAAAAAAAATGGTTAATTTTTAGAGTACCCGTAGATGACTGATGATTAGTGATATTTTTTCTTTAACATCGCCTTAGAACTACATAAACCTTACTACACTCTGTAGTTTTGTCTATTCTTCATTTTAGAGCTACGATGTTGTATAAGAATAATGTAAGTTAGTACCATATAAAACTGTCATTTTATCACATTTCTTCCCATAAAATAATATTTTGCGAGAAATGTAAAGGTGTCTGATGTTATTTTCCTGTATCGAGACTTTTCAATGTAAAATGGAATACAATGGCTCAATTCTCAATATAGCGTCGTCGCGTCTGCAGTACCGCTTAGATATTCATGTTTCCGCTCCAATAAAATATTCTTCGGAATGCTTAATATTATGAACACAAACTAGAGTTCTTAGTAAGTGTTACTTTGAGTGGAAGCTTTTCTAGGGAGTGATGAATTCTGTTGCAATAATCAGAAGGTCCAGAATTGCTTGAATAAACTTAAACTTACTAGCAGTCCATTTTTGGACTGAAACCTCTTTAATTGCACTCCATTTAATTCGACTGTCGCAAACTCATCCAGCTTATACCAGCCCTTAGAGATCGTAACTCCACCCAGCCTGAGGATTTTCAACAACAGATGTGAAACTAATTTTGGTGTACATTTATGTATGTTCTATCTATTTATTTAGCCTTCCTATTTAGTATTTGGTTGATTTCCATTCTAACCGAATGCAGCTGAATTTTACAACTAAAAATATCAAATGAACGCCACATCCCAAGTTACGACAATACCCCGAAGTGTAATACCTACCTCTTAAAAAAATGGTCATCAACGTCATAGAGATTTGATTTAAAAATGTTACAGATTGGTGTAACAAAACCCGAACGAAACCTTTAAAATATCAACATAACAAATGGTTATGAAAATAGGCATCGAAAGTTGATAATAAAGGATTGGAAAAAGGTTTGCTTTGTGTGTTGTTACCTTAACCGACTGCTAAACCACAGGTGCCGACTTCTAAACGTGACGAAGGAAACGGGGAAAGGCGGAGAAAAAATGAGTAAATTCGGAGAAAAGCGGGGAAAACCGGAGTAACATGAGGAAATAAATGGAACAGCTTTGTATGAGTTTTATGAATAAATGAAGAATTTTTGGCATACTGATTTTAGAGTATTTCTGTACCCTTTTAAACGGCTTCTTGTTAAAAGGAAGCAACGAAATCAGTTATTGTACGTGGGTGGAGTTTTGTTAAGGCAAGCAAGGTCGTGACAATTGAAGTGGGTAATATTTTCTACGTTAATCGAATCTACCTAAATGTCGAGCATTGGGCAACCCCTATCTTTTCTACCCTTTCGTCAGGGCGGTTTAGATTTGCTCCAATTTTTGTATTTGAAATGTGTCACAAAATCTTTTTCACATTTTACGAAGTGAAGATATATTGTTAATAGTAGGTACCTACAGTCAAGACTTTTCGTTCTCTTTATAACAAAAACCCTTTTTCATGTCATGACACCTTTTATTACTACAACTTTTTTAAGTTACTTGATGTACAAAAATTGTTATAGCTAGGATGATAAATAGCACTCAGAAATAATGTAGAATATACCAGTTTTTCTTTAGATTTGTTTTTATGTAAGAAGTAATCTCTGGATTTATTCATAAATCCAGAGATTACTTCTTACATAAAAACAAATACATCTTTATAATATAGACTTGTCAGAGCTAAACATAGCCAGTACCAATGCAATAAATCCCAAAGATAGACTACCCATCACGATAATTCTTCATTAGTAACCCACAAATCATAACAGGGAAAAAATCTAGTAACGTTTCCTTGCAAGGCAAAACATACATCTTGAAGACAGACTGAAGCCAGGTGAAAGTGGCAAGAGGTACCCAACACGGAAAATAAATCACTTTGGGTATCGTTCCAGGGTAGCGAGATGAAAAACCGCCGCCTGTAACGATATGAAGGGATTTTTGGGCATATATCATACTGTGTCTTGGATAATGATATTATGGGGTGAGACATGGCACATTAGAGATTATTTTGTCATGTATTTGGAGTAATATTAATGATTAATATAGGGGTAGTAATTTAATCAATAAGATTTTTATCCTAAATTATTATTGTACAGCTAGCACATTAACCTTCCAAAATCTGTCAAAATGTTTGAACACTTTAGCAAGCACCATTATACACTATACAGCCGTAGCTCGCATACATAGCTCTCCTGTATAGTATAGCTTGTAGCCACAGAAGGAATCTTTCCATATAAACATGTAACTTAGATCAGTCCATTTCCACTAGTGCTACGCTATATAGGCCAAGGAATAAAATTGGTAGATATCATACACACACACCCATAACAACGTAGCATAGCACATCTTGGGTGGAGAAGGTATTTTAATCAGTAGATTTGAATGTACTTACTTATCCCTTTTCAGAAGAAATAAATTTTTTATATGAACCTGACATGAAAATTGTTACATATAAAAGTTATCTGAAATCCTGAATCTCTTCTTTATAAACACAACATTAATATAGACAGAAAACTTGAAAATTAAGTGAAAAATCCGACATGCTAATATCAGAGTTTCTTAGCTACCGTCTAATAACAAAAGTATGACAATATCTTCAACCTCGCTTTAAAGTTAGGAATTTTAAGAAAATACTGTAAAGAGAGTTTTGTTAAGGAAAAATACTTATCTCAGTAAGCTTTACAGAATTTCAAGAAGCGTTCCATTATATCGTTGGCATGAAAGTTGCAGGCAAAATTAATTGGTGTTGTCGTTCCAGTAAAATTTTGCAGTACAGTCAGCAAAACAGATACGAATGCAGACAGCAAAGGAGATGGTGTCATAATACAATCGACAGCATGACTACAATGACAGCCGTGAAATCCCAAGGCTAAAAGATTTTTTTGCGTACTTTGACAGCTTAGATTTATTAGATTTGGATATTTAAACTTGGTAAAATTATTCAGATGGTTCTAGGGAATCCTTCTGCGTACATTTTTATCGTTTCAATTGCACTTGGGTTTTTGGTACGTATATTTTGGGACATGTCCTTTTAAAGGTTTTCAAATGTTGTGTTTGAAGTTTCAATATCTCTGCATGCCAATTTCTATTTTAAAATGTGCGTACCTACCGCATACAGCACGATATGCATGATATGCTGTCAAGACAAGCCAACATTTTTTACGCTTTTCCTGTAGGTATGCTAGAAAGTATAAGGTTTAAAACTTCTTGCCTGCATACATAAATCTTTTGTTGACAGTACATGCTTTTAAAAGGGTTCAACGGACTTAGATGATTTTCATTGTAGATCAGATGAACTCTGTTTCACTTTTAGGTTTGGGACAAAAGGGTAGATTTCATCAAGATGGGCTTATATTGAACGGTCAAAGTTTTGGAGGTGATATCATAAATTCGGACTAAAAGAAATAGTTAACTGAGTACAAACCTTTTATTACTGGTCTTGAATCTAGGATTGTCTCCTCACAAGACACTAGACAGCTCCTCAAATTGTTAATATCACGGCCACGAAAATGATCCGTTCAATTTCAATAGATTTATTGTGTTGTTTTTTTTTTATTGAGAAATATTAGTACTTATACTTAGATGATTCGATCACATTGAGAGAATGAGTGAAAGGCAACTAACAAAAAGATTTTATACAGCAGATATTGTGAGTGGTAAGTGCAGGAAAGAAAAATAAAGGTGGGGGAGCAGTGGTGACCCAGTGGTGTCGGCCTCGACTTACGAGTAGTAGGTCGTGGGTTCGAAGTTTCGAACCCAGCCAGGCGCATTACTTTGTGTAATTTATTTCATCACCACTGCTCTCAAAACGGTGAAAGAAAACATCGTGAGGAAACCGGCATGTCCTAGAACCAAAAATTCGAAGACATGTGACATCTACCAACCCGCACTGGGCCCGCGTGGTGAATTATGGCCCACTCCCTCTCACAGAGAGGAGCCCTATGTCCCAACAGTGGGAACATTTATAGGCTGATGATGATGATGATGAAGTGCAGGAACACCTACACTGACATCATTGGTGACTAGGGAAGGTTACTAGGTACTCGCAACTGGAGTGTTTATATGACCAGGTGTATAAACGTGGATGAGGTGAGAGGAATATGTTGTAAAGTTTGTAACAGCAGACGTTCTGTGGTTGCGGCCTACCACCAAGGGAAAATTGTGAGTTAATGGAAGACTATTTCACACAAATATTTGCTAATTCAAAGGTGCCTTGAGCTTATAAACCGATCGAAAATAATAAGTATACACCTACTTATCTATTATAGAAGTCTGACCTAATCATAAATATCCGCTTCAGTCACTGATCGGAATTTTCCCCAACCAACCGAGATTTCTGTAAAAAAAAACTTAATCTGACTAAAACAATCGCCTCTCTAGCAATTATGTTAATTATTCGGAATCGTTCACGGTAGAGAAAATTATAGGAGTTCCGTGTTCCATTCCAATGTCAATGTTGGAACAAATCGATTTGTTTTAGATTGGAATAAATAATTAGGTATAATTAGATAGGCAGTTTGTTATTACTCGTTCTTTGTTTAGTCAGGTTTTAGTATGAATGAAAGCTTTTGTTAGTCACTAACAAAAGCTACATAAAAAAATTACTTAGGTACACTTCAAATTTATTTGTAGTCTTAAGTAAGCATGGCGATGTTTGGAATGTAGAATATTTTTAAGCTATTGCGTAGCTTTTATCGCGGGCTCTGAGCGCGGTGCGGCGCGGCGACAATCGAATCAAAAAAATTCCAAAAACCTAACGAAAATACCTGACACCACGCATCGTCTAACATCGTTTCAGTTCGGAAGACTTCGGCAATCATAAAAATATCCGTTATAAAAACAATTTACTTTTTCTTACTGATTCTAAACGGCAAGCTACAAAAGGAGTTTTCACAATGAAACCTACTTATAAAATTCTCCTAAAACAAAGAAGTTCTTTAATACAGTAGTGCACCACAAACATCTATATATTATGTATATAAAAGAAAGTCGTGTTAGTTACACTATTTATAACTCAAGAACAGCTGAACCGATTTGGCTGAAAATTGGTGGGGAGGTAGCTTAGAACCAGGAGAAACATATAGGATACTTTTTACCTTTTTTTATTTTGTATTGTTTTATCCCGTTTCCGTGGGACGTGACATGAAACGCAACTGACATGGAATGACAGCAAAACGAAAAATTTATCAATCAAAACATCAATTATTGACCGGTCTATGTGTTTGTATTGAGTTTGTGCCGATATTACCTATCATAATTATCAATGCCATGTCACCACCGAGACGATCAAATTCAAGATCAAGTTTCCGTGAGACGTGACATAAAACGTAGTAACATGATTACGAAGGTGTTGGTGCCGAAATTGAATATGGGATCTGAACAAAAAGTTCTAGGAAAACATGAAGAATATGTTCATTCCGCCCAGCGCCCACCAGTCTTCAATGCTAAAAAAGTATTTCGGTGAATACTGAATACCCAAAAAATGTACTAGAACTGCATAAATTCAATACAACCATACGACGAAGAAACGCCTGGGTGTCACCACTGCGAGGATCGCCCGGAGGACACGGTGGAGCATACGGTGTAGGACTGTCCCGCTTGGGCAGAGCACCGCCGTGTCCTCACGACGGCTATAGGCGGAGATCTCTCGCGCCCGGCATTATTCGAGGCCATGCTGCTGGGCGAGACGGAGTGGGAAGCGGTCGCCTCCTTCTGCGAAGCAGTCATGCTATGGAAGGAGGAGGCGCACCGCGTGAGGGAGAGGACAGCATCCTCACTCCACCCCAGCCGCAGTGGTAATACACACTACACTACACTACAGCCTACGGTGACAGAAGTCGCCAGACGATCTCCGGCCACCGTAGGCTCGGGCATGCAAATCAAAATGATCAAATTCTGGGAAGTAATCCGTTGAAAAAATCACCCTGTACTGGGAGTACCTCCACGCGGTGAAGGCGGTAAGACTTTAGGACTGATTTTCGATGACGATGGTATATCATTAAAAATCTGACTCTACTGGCCAGAACTCCCATTTATTATTTACCCGGGCTCTATTGGACATCAGACGTTTCAGATCTTCGATTTTGACGACTCCGTTGTCGCTGGCTTAAGCAACAGGATCCGCGTACGAAGTCGCGGGCAGAAGCTAGTTTTAAATAAATTATATTCTCGATAAATATTCGCAGTAGGCGATTTTATTCGTTTAAAATAAAAAAAAATGTTATGCAATAGCTTCACCGCGGCAGTCTCCGAGTGCCACATGTATTTTTTTTTTATTTCTTCAGTTGTTTTATAATCAAGCAAAAATAATGTCGAATTATATATTAATAATTTTGTCTCTTCTTGGTACCATAGAGATAAAATAATGTAATGCTAGGCGTGCAGATCAAACGCAATCTATTGATTACCATTCTGTAGGTGAAAGCTAAAGGACCTTAAGTCCATTTTTTGTCATTTTTATGTTTTAAATGATTTTTATTCAGAATACCCGTATTAATCAAATGGTAAAAGACATTAAGTCCTACAGCCGGTAATTTCGCAGATGTAAAATTATAAATAACATTAAGTCCCTAGACGTGAAAAAGTGAATGATCGTATAGTTACTTAATATTGTTCACTATTTAAACAATAAATATAGGTAGATAAATGTTAAATGATTGTATGTGGGACTTACTGTTCTTTACCATAACGCTTGGATTAGATTTGCGCGGGTGCATCGTACATACGATTTCCGCCGCACCCCCGCGTATGCACTCCCTCCGTTTAGTTTGATTTCTGTTTCGTGCAAAACTAGCAAAAACTTCAATGCGCTAAATTTTGGTTGATCACATTAGGCAAAATCGGTCTTATTTGGAGTATTTTTACCGGGTCCATATTGGCTCACCTAGTTCTTTACCCGAAATTGTTCTTCCTAACGATTTGTAATCCGAATGCTCACTCTTCCTAAAATTTTTCACCCTAAAGTTTTTCAGTCATACTATTTGTAGTGCTACCGGCGTTGTTCATAACACTCATGTTTCCGAAAATTGTAATTAATAATATCATTGTTGAAAATATATTTAAACTCACTGTTTTTATCATAACGCTTTTATCCCTCAACTTGTGTCGAGCTACCTTGGTGGTGGTAATCAGTAATATACGCTTGCCCTTGCATCCTTAGTCAAATTGACTACCACCTACCAAGGTAGCTCGACGGAGCCTCCTATTTTTTTTTATTATTGGCAAGGTTTAAAGTAACCTAACACGAAGGGAACCTAATCTGTCCGAGTCGGGGTGCTCCAAGTCCCGAGCTCGCTTCGCTCACTCTTGCATCCTTTTATATCTAAACAAAAAGATATGGCTTTGAATAATAGTGTAAAAGATGGTTATGTTGAGAAAATATAGGAAAACAAATAAAAGTATAATAGATGTTACTACTGACATTATGAAGTTGAATGCTTCGGAATTATGAACATAAGAGACAGAGTAGTTAAGAATTGTGATTGTTAGGATGAAAAATGTTAGGAAGAACATTTTCGGATTTTCAATTATCGGAGTTGAAAATTTAGGTTTTTTTTTTGTGAGACCAGAGCTTACAAACATTCCGTCATTGTACTTCTGTTTCAAGTAGCTGTTTCAAATGCAAGAAAATTGATGGTTTGATTATTTGGTCCATAGGTAAAAATACTCCAGATGAAGACCGTTCTTGCCTGATATGGTCGACCAGGATTTAGAGCATTGAGTCAAAAAGCTAATATCAGATAGCAGTTTGGACAAAAACCACAGAAAAAAAGGTTGGGTGGAAAAAACATTATAAAAGATTTTCGTTGATTTACTACTTTGTCAGTAACAATAACAACCCTAATTTTCTGGTAAGACACTAACTAAAAGTGGGTACTCTGGCACCATTTTAGAAAGGTAATGAGACAAGAAAGTGTTTTCCGTAATTTGTACAATGTACCTACATCAAGTGTCATACATTTATTTTGAAAAATATGCTTTGATAGACAAGGGAATTAGGGAAGTTTTCAGAAAACTTCAAAAGAAACTATATGACACTTAATTTCCCAAGATATGATTAGTTTTAAAATAAACTTGTTTTCACTAGATTCAGTCATTCATATTCTATCAGAAAAGTATAAATTCTAAGTAACAATAAGCACTTAATGAGGGAGAGTTGGTAATTTTTCGAAAAATCTTTAAAGTTTGATATCTCAAAAACCAGTCAGTTTAGACCCTATGTTGTCGGGTTAAAATTGTTGCAAATAAGGTCTAGTATCACCCATTTCAAGGACCGCATCCAATTACAAATCACCCTGTATATCAGGGCGTGGAGAAAACGAATTATCGTCAGGTTTAATTAAGTGGTTTGAGAAGAACGTCCTCAACACGCCGACAAGAGAAATCACTGTTTGATCCGATAATTGTACAGGACAAAATAAAAACATGCATATCATCATGTGTAACTTATGGTTATTATGAAAAATACCCAACCTGCATTGCATTAATCATAATAAATACCTTATGAAAGGTCATACTCATATGGAGGTAGATGGTGTACATTCTATTATTGAGAGAAATAAAAATAGACAGTCGCAATTTTCCATAATGACCCCGTGGGACTGGCACCAGTTCATACAGTCCTGGTGGGGTATTACAACGTCTTAAAACCAGGCTTGTTCCGGCGAGTGAAAGTGACAGAGCTATACAAGTCGTCTAGCGCCATCTCGTTCACTCACTGGAATAAGCCTGGTTTTACGACGTTGTAATACCCCCCCTGTTCTTCAAAGAAGGCACCGATTGAAGTTATTGACATGTCAAGTGAAGATTTTAAAATCATACTGAATATCTAAGAAGGCCCTACAGCGCCATTTATTCACCGCAAAAAAAGGAGAAATGGGTCAGTCAGTGCCTTACTCTGAAATAGTATGGATGAGATTTGAAAAAGAAGAGTATGGCACAATGAGTTATAAAACATCTTTTAATCAACAAGGGTTCGAAAAAGTGTCCTTAATAAGAAATAGAAGGAGATCCCCAGAAGACTTTGTCATCCCTATATTGCAGCCTATTCGATTAGGCCACAAACCTATAAGCACAAAGAAATTTCAGGATTTACAGAAAGCTCTGCAGTGGATTCCACCCATTTTTCATAATTTTTATTATTCATTAGCCCACGACGGCACAGCATGTGACTTACCAGAATAACATTAAGTGTTTTGCTTCATTTCAGTTATTATAATAAAGATTTTAAAATACAATGATTTTTATTTTTATTAAATAAAAATTATTATGTAAAATGTTATTTCATTTTGAAGGTCATTAAAACTTTTTAATAAATATTTTTCTATGATGTTGTATCGTACGTAACATATAAAATAATTAAATTTACTATACACTATTGATGCAGGAGAGACGTAAGTACCGTCATACTGTAAGATATATGGTAAAGCTTCAAAGTTAAAAAACCTTATGTCCGATAATACAGCCTTAAGGAACTATATTTGTTAAAAAAATATCTCAATATAATAGCTTAAGTAACCATCATAATCATACTTTTTATTCGACAATGATATGCTAATTACTTTTTACACTCTGTCCATTTTAATTTCTAATTTCGGGTATGGACATCTTTAATGAGCTCTACTGAATACTTTATAAAATGTGACTTAAGGTTCTTCACTTTTCACCTACAGCATTATTATCTCATCTGGCAGTAACATGCATAGCGTGCAGCGTTATCTTAAAGATTAATTATAATTTTATACAATATACATAACTGATACGTGGTCTACTCACTCGTAGGCACTGTTAGACAGCGTGTATAATATAATATGAATGTACCAAACAGCATGTATAATGCAATATTAGGTAAAATGTTCGGATCGGTCCTCTTACGAAATATAATTATAATAATTAATTATAACACACTAACACAGGTTCATATAAGAACGATTATACAACTTCTAGATGAGAAAACTCTAAAGTCTGACAAACAGTCTTACCGTGGTGTATCGTATAACAAAGTTACTGCGTTGTGGAGGTCTAATAGGCAGTCGCTCCATGTAAAATACTGATATTCAGCTGCATCTGGTTCGACTGGAAGCCGACCACAATATAGTAATTGCGAGAAGGCAGATGATGATTTAATATTTTTGGAAAATAATAAAATGTAAAAGACAACTTCATAAATTGAGCTTCAAAACAACAGTTCAATACTATATCCAAGATTTTTGTAAACCAAGTCAACCAACATCTACTCTTTCCTACACATTGTTCATGTATATTTTACGACCAAAATCAATACAAATATAAGACTACAGTCATACAAAGAATCTTACACCAGTTGGAAACAACGCTGAGATGGTTACCTATCATAAGATCGAAAAATGATTGACCGAATTTCATTTGACCTAAAACTTTTCAACTATTATTGTTTGGTTTTTTTTTACTTCATCGAAGTCACGTTTGCCACTGTTTCAGTTAACCTATTATCTATTCGTTTTTTTTCGTTACTCCAACACTTCATTTGGCCGAAAAACTTTTTACCGATGTTACACTTACTCGAAATGACGGTTGTTCGAAGTATTATGTTTCCAAACATTCATTATACCACTGTTTTAATTGCCATATTTTCATTTCACCAAACACCTAGAAAGTGCACACTTGCGCCATTGGAATGTAGGTAGATAATACAAAACAATTGTACAATAGTCATATAAGATAATATAACTCTGACGGGTATTGTTTTATCATTAATGACATTTGCTGTTAATTACATAGTTGGACTGTAAAGGTGAAACCGCACTAGGCGGAACTGCACTGCAGCGGAACTGCGCGACACGACGCTTTTTTTTGCCACGCAGTTCGGTTGCAGTGTAGTTCCGTTGCCGCTTAGTGCGTGATGTCTCGTATAATTTCATATAAAGAATATTTTGACGCGTCATGTCGCGCAATTCCGCCTAGTGCGGTCTCACCTTTAGGGGTGTTATGGCTAGTACGTGTGTCCGAATCTTTTTGCGGATTTTGTGTGATTCTTGATACTCTTTTATTATTGTGTTGTTTTTGTGTTTGTAAAAAGGTTTGTATTGTGATACACTTGCATAGAGCAAAAAAACAGATATGCGACATGCAAACAAGCATGCAACATGCAAGCAAGCATGCAGCATTCAAGCAAGCATGCAGCATGCAAGCAAGCATGCAGCATGCAAGCAAGCATGCAGCATGCAAGCAAGCATGCAGCATGCAAGCAAACATGCAGCATGCAAGCAAGCACGCAGCATGCAACATTCAGCAAACACGCAGCATTCAAACAAGCATGCAACATGCAACAAGCATTGTTTCTGTCATGGCTCCGGCGCTGCGGGGTTTTGGGTGGCCCCACGCGAGCTTATCGTCGCAGATGATTTGAACGCTCACCACCGCAGCTTCGGTTTACTGGCCGGCTACGCCGGCCAGCCTCAGCCGCGGCGGCGGCCGTTCCAACCACCTGCTCCTCAGCTCGCGGGCCACCCCACCCCTCCGCGCCTACGCGATTTTAAATTACACTCTAGGGGTAGGGCAGACAAGACTACGTAAAGTCGGCTTTGCAGCATTTCGTTTCCGCCACAAAGTTTTGTAGCACAATATATTGAATTTTTATGACAGTAATTTAATTTTTCGGTAAAATGTTATTTCGGTATGGTGAAAATATGGCAAATAAATCATTTGGCAATAGAAAAAAGTTTAAAAGAGGTTTCGGTCAATAGTAAAGAGTTATTTTGTTAATCGGCGGAACATACTTCGGTAAAATAATACTTATGGCTAATGATACTTCGATGAACTGAAAATATGTCAAATAATGCATATAGCAAAAGAGATGTCGGTCAATAGTTTTCGGTGTAATGAAATTCGAACAAACAAAATTCGATAAATTGATCGGTTCCCCGCTGAGATACATAAATTATTATCACATCGTCCGTGATCGCGGGCCCAGACTATTGATCTGTTACAATAACTCGACTATCTTTGGCTTGCTGGGACCTACTCTTTTATTACCCGACGAAAAAAAAAGGAGGAGGTTCTCAATTCGACATGTACTTACTCGTATATATATTTTATTTTATGTATGACCACACATGACTTTTCCTAACGTGGTCCGATTTCAATAATTCTTTTTTTGTTGGAAAGAGTGTATCTCAAAGTTGGTCCCGTTTAAATTTCAAAACTAAAATCGGCCTCTAAGGGTAGAAAAAAAGGAATTGATTGTCAATTTTCCTACAGAATTTTCAGTTGTGAACCGATTTTGTTGAAATAAAGTTAACATTATGTAGTTCTGAGGACATTATAGCAGAGATGTGGAGAAGATAACATGATCTCTGTTATTCTAATGCAATATTAACCGGATACTGGATTGCTGGATAACGTGTTTTATCTAAATGCCAAATTAACCGAAGTGTACTGGAAACAGAGCAGTGGTGACCCAGTATCGGATCCGACTTACGAGTTGTAGGCCGTGGGTTCGAACCGAGCAAGGCGATTCTTTGTGTAATTTATTTCATAACCACTGGGAAACTTTATTTTTTAACCTGGTGATGACGATGATAATGTACTGAAATATTTGGCAGGAGTCTTCAACGTGTATTTCTAAAAAAACAAGTTAAATATTGGTGGCTGATGGTGTTGGACGTAATATCTAAGTCAGATTTCTTGAATCTCAAGTGCAGTACCAGAAATTATTAAGTTACTAGGTTGTGGAAGTCAGATAAGAAGTCACTCCATGTAAAATACTCATATATACTCAGCATTGTTGCGAAAAGCCTAGGCAAAGATGATTTCGCAACGTACCATAAACAATTGGTTTAAAAGCCCTTTCAAAATATTGCCCCGATTTACACCTGCCCATCCCGTTTTATTGTATGTGACTACAATCATACCAGGTATGTATAATTATGGTTTATGTAATATATCGAATGTATACAAATAGTGACGGCTCGGTTTTGAACAATATATTGTAATATATAGAAGTGGATGGTACTTGATGTATCGATTTATTGTGATAACAAACGTTCCATGTTTATTTAGGCTGTGTGTATTTGTGAATGATTTTATTGAAACGTGCATCTATCGCGCTGTGTCAGAAAAATTTGTTCATTATACTAGTACGCCAACGTTGAACTTGGACGAGGCGAAAGGAGTAGCCAAGGCTCGTAGCAGGTGGCGGTCTGGGCATGCGCACGGCGAGTAACAGGCGACTCGCTGTCCGATCATGGACCATGCTCGGGTCGACGGCGCGTCTCAAAGTGCTGTCAGCAATATGACGGGGCCCCTCTTAGAGGGCCAAAGCCTGCCTGACTATTGGGTAACATGGAATTTAGTCAAAACAAGTCTAACAGTCCGCCCGTCAGCCCACACCATGGAATTTAGTCAAAACAAGTCTAACAGTCCCTCCCTGTCCCTGTCCAGTCCTGCCCTGGGTGGGAGGCCAAAAAGGTAAAAAATAGAGAAAAGGTGGTAGTCTATTTTTCTGCCTTTTTTATTATTACTTCTCTATTATCAGTAGGTACCCATGGTGGTCATCCCACCCTTACGTGCATAATGATTTACCAATATTTTCATTATTATTACAAACAAATACTTTAGATAGGAAATTACAAGAAAATGTAAACATCGTTCTGGTGAACGGGTTAATGATAAAGGTTTTAGCGCAACATCCTTCGGTAACCCTTTACGAGGCCCATGGGAGAAGTAAGGGTTATCCTATTCTTCTCTCCGAAGCCCAAATCTGAAGTCACACTTGGGAATTACCGGCACGAATTCTGGATCGGATAAACGTTATTCGGATAACCGTTTTCGTTTAAGTTATAATAGAAGCGCTTCTACGGTAAGATAAAAAAAAAGTAGATATACATAATCCTTTAGTGAATTTTACTTGAGAATAACTCGTGATGATAGCAGTGTATTTCGGTAAATAGAAATTTAACCTTATAAGCTAGTACTAAAAATCGTAATTACGATGCAATGCAGCAATAAAAGTGCACTTGAATTATTCAATTTTGGACTCATTTGTACAGTTTTGACACTGATTGTGTATCTAGTGCTAAGTGGTAATAGTCTTATTTTGAATGCAGCCAGTAAATTGTTCTCGTGACTTTACCGATCAGACTGAACTGAGTCTTAAAATGATATGCTATGCTATTCTAAACTTTAAATAATATCATAGTGATAGCAAATACACAACCAGCCCCTGCAGTCTCGACATTAGATAGCGACAAAAATCGGTCGCTAAGTCGTGTCGTTATCAAATTCCTTTAATAGATTTTTCACTTTATTTCCAAAGTGTAAGGTTGAAAATCTATTAAAGAAATTTGACATTGATTACACTTACCTAACGACCAATTTTTGTCGTTATATTTGTCGAGACTGCAGGGCCAGCTCAGTGATTGCCGTTTGTAATAGTTTCATAATAATATTGCACCAATGAAAGGCTATTCAGGCGCTGAGCTAGGGAATAGGAACAGGTCTAGGTACATACATAATACTTCTAACTACAATACAGCAATGTGTTTAATAGTGACACTGCACATGTTTCAAAATAGCTTGACACTTCAAGAGTAACTTAGTTACAGGTTTTGTGTTTTAACAACTTTGACAATAATTCAGATTTATACGAATCTGCTTATCATAATTGATTGGGATCTTGATTGAAACCACGTCGCACTGTTATAATGTTTATTAGACAATAGACACTGTTACACTGTTGTACACATTTCACTGTTATAATATATAGGAGAAAGCACTCTCAAAATTATTTATTATGTTAAAAGTTACAAGAGACGTGTGCGCTCTGTTCATCGTGGAAACAGAAGGGGCGAGAGCGCCATCTGTCGGTTCATAATAGGATTGACAACTGACATGACGTTGACAATACTAAACATTCTCGGGCCTCCAAAGAAAGGAAAGCCTCGGTACTTAAGTACATCTAAGTTTACACAATAATAAATAAAATTACTGAATTTAAATAGAACATTGAGTTTCATTTACGTAGTTTAGAGCCTTAATATGAGTAGAAAACAGTTATATAATAATAAGGTAGTATGGGTAAGGAACATAGCTTCGATAATATATTATAGTACAGCATTAGCTAGGTAGTAGTCTTATTTCTTACATTAAGTACATAGGTATTTACTTATCAGATAACTTACTGTCTAAGTATTATTAATTAGGTACTAGATAACTTTAGTAAACTTATTAGTTTAGTTATATAAGTAAGGAAAATAAATCACATAGCATTTCTGAGGACATAGAAGTTAAACAAACTTATCTACAACTTAAAGTACTTATTCAAATCTTAATCTGGGTTAAATCTAGATCTTAGGAATAATTAGATACACACAAAAACTTATGCATATATTATATAGTAAGTTACACTACATATAGGTAGAATAAAATACACAATATTAAGACAATATTTAGACTCAATCTTTGCTTGGTAGCAATATTACTTTATTTACAGGTCTAGTAAATTCTCCTCTACTAGTTCGAATCTTTACAGATCTGCATAGGCCGTCTGTCTTGTTAGTGTATACAGAGGTAATTCGACCTAAAGCCCATGAAGTGGGTGGACAAGCTTCATCTTTAATTAAAACTAAGTCTCCTACACTTAAGTTATTTTGCACCTGTAGCCACTTATTTCTAGTTTGTAATTCAGATAAATAGCTAAAATAGAATTGTTTCCAAAATCTTTGTTTATATTGTATTATTTTTTGGTATACATTCAGTCTAGATTCACTAACATCTAGTAAATTAGGTTCAGGTAGATCAGTTATAGCAGTGCCTATAATGAAATGAGCAGGTGTTAGGCAAGTTAAGTCATTAGGTAAATCAGTAATAGGATACAATGGTCTGGAATTAAGTATTCCCTCAATTTGAACCAAAATAGTATACAACAATTCATAAGTTAATTTAGTGTTAAATAGGTGTCTCTTGAGGAGAGATTTTACAGCTTTAATCCCTGCTTCATATATACCTCCCATGTGGCTTGCGAGAGGACAGGTAAACTTGTATTCTATGTAATTTGCAGTACATAAATCAATAATTTCACTATAACTAGTATCATTTTTGAACATTTTATAGAGTTCATGTAACTCAGTTTTGGAACCTTTAAAATTAGTTGCGTTATCTGTATATAAGCAAGTAGGTATTCCTCTTCTAGAAATAAATCTTTTAAGAGCACAAATAAAGGCTTGTGTGGATAGGTCAGACACTAATTCCAAATGAATAGCTCGAGTAGCTAGGCATACAAATAGGCATATATAACCCTTAGAGTATTTGCAGTTTCGGGTCATTGAACTTCTTATAGCAATAGCACCACTAAAATCAATCCCTACATGAGTAAACGCACGGGTCAACGTCACTCTGGGAGCAGGAAGATCTGACATCTGCTGCCCACAAACCTTGCCTCTATACCTAGTGCATCTAACACAGGAATATATGCATTTCTTTACTTCACCTCTACCATTGATAGGCCAGTATTTCAGTCTTATGTTACAGAGTGTGTTCTGAACGCCTGAGTGAAGTAGTTTGAGGTGATAATGCTGTACCAAAATCTGTGTGATGTGGTTTTTGGCAGGAAGTATGATAGGATGTGCTTGATTGTATGGAATGTCTGAGTGTTTTATACGACCACCAACTCTCAGCATGCCGTCTCCATCTAAGAATGGATTCAGTTTTCTTAGTGGGCTCGATGTGAATGTGTAATAGTTTTGCTTATGTGAAGTCTGCGAGTTAGTGATATTTTTTATAGATTGTAGTTCCTGCATTTCCTTTGAGAAAGAATGACTTTGAGTTGTGTGAACTATAAAATTGTGAGCATGTTTTAGTTCTGTCACTGTTAAATGTGATGTATGTTTGTTATGTTTGTTTTTTATATTATGTACAAATCTAAGTATGTATGCAACAATTCTGATAAGCTTAGTGAAACTGGAATATTTTGTGAAGCTATCAAAGAAGAATGAATGATTGATGAGTGAGTCTGTGCAGAAATTGACTACTTTGACTTGTGGGGTTTGATTGTGTGATGTATCTGTGTCTAAACTAGGTGTCTGTGTCATTGAAGATGGCCATTGTGATTGATGTTGAGTCAACCATGAAGGGCCTTGCCACCATAGTGTACAAGATTGAAGATCTTTAGGCATGACTCCCCGGGTGATCAGATCAGCTGGATTTTGCTTTGTGTTTATGTAGTACCAGTCATCACCACTGGTGGTGTCAATGACCTGCATGAGGCGGTGTGTGACATATGTGTCGTGTTTGTGCTTGTATGGAGCTTTGATCCAGTGTAGTACAATAGACGAATCTGTGAATAAATAGGTTTTCTCAATTTTAATTTTGTTATATGTAGTGTTTATAAACTTTTTTGCTAACTGGGCTAGCAACAGTGATCCACACAGTTCTAAACGTGGTATAGATTGTTGTTTTTTGATAGGTGCAACCTTAGATTTAGCTGTGATTAGTGTGCAACTTGTAGGTATGTTAAGGTAGGTTGCTCTTAGGTATTGGCAAGCACCATAAGCTTTGTGAGAAGCATCACAGAACCCTAATAATATTATTTCTGTAGGTATATCTGTAAAATAATATCTAGGTATGTGTATAGCTTTCAAGCAGTGTAGTTGCTGAACATAGTTCTGCCAGATGACTAGAGAGTCCTTTGAGATCAAAGAGTCCCAATCAATATTTTGTTTCCATATGTCTTGCATTAATATCTTAGCTAGAATAGTTGTAGGTGCTAGGATACCTATTGGATCAAATAATTGAGCTATTTGTGAGAGTATGTTCCTTTTAGTGCAAGGAGCGGTATTATAATCAGGTATGCTAACTTGAATTGTGTCTTGTGTAGGTAGCCATTGTAAGCCAAGTGTTTTGACAGAAGTTGATGTAAAATTGTATATATTATTTGAGTCTACATTGTTATGTAAAGATTGTATATTTTTTGTGTTTTCTGTAGAACTTGTGCCTACATGAGATAAAATGTCAGTGTGGTTAGATGACCACTTGTGTAGTTGAAAACCTGCTTTGCTCAATAAATCTATAAGCTCAGAGCATACTTGTTTACATTGTTCTAGAGTTTGACAGCCATACAAATAGTCGTCCATGTACCCAGAACTTTTAATACAGTCAGCTGCCTGCGGGTGAGTATCTGAGTGTGTGTCAGCTAAATGTATCATTGTGCGACAAGCTAAGTATGGTGCACACTTTGTACCATAGCAGACCCTGCTGATCTCCAAACACTTGAGCGGTTCAGATCTGGAGTCTCTCCATAGCACTCTTTGTAAAGATGTCTGTTGTGAATTTATTTTTATAGCTCTAAACATTCTGACTATGTCACAAGAGAAAGCATATTTGTAAAGTCTAAATCTGAGGATAATTTCTAAAAAGTCATTGTATATGTTCGGACCTTCATACATTATATCATTGAGTGATATACCAGTGGATGTCTTGGCACTAGCATTGAAGACTGTACGTAATTTTGTTGTGATACTGTCAGGCTTTATGACTGCTAGATGTGGCATGTAGTAAGCATGTGTATCTGTCGGTGAGTAGCCCTCAATGTAGTGAGCATGTCCTAACTGTACGAACTCATGTATGAACGCTTTATACTGTGTGTAGAGACTTGTATCTTTTTGCATTTTAGATTCAAGTTTTAATAAGCATCTATAAGCTGTGTTGAAAGAATTCCCTAGATCCTCTATTCTATCAACCTGTAGTGGTAGGTCCACTGTATATCTGCCTGAGCTGTCCTGTGTAGTTGTAGACATGTATAACTCTTCACAGTATTTGTCCTCAGGCGAGAGTAGCTTTTTAGGAAGCAGCTCCTCTTGCTCCCAAAAGGATTGTAGTATGTCATCTGTTGATGTAAGTGTAGAAATCATGCTAGCGTGCATAGCGCATTTTGGTGTGTTCAGGTGGGTATCAGGTAGGTAGGAACCAGAAACAACCCATCCAAAAAGCGTTTCAATCAGGAATGGTAGGCGCGAACCAAGCTGTATGCGCCCAGTTTGCAGTGTAGCATAGAACACTTCAGCATTAAGCAGTAAGTCAATAGAACCCGGCATGAAGAATGTGGGGTCAGCGAGTGATTGAGCTTGTTTTTCTGGTATATGCCATGTTTGTGTATTTACATGTGTGTGAGGTAGCGGCACTGAAATACTGTCCATGACTAAGAAAGTTTGATTGCTTTGATAGGTGTTGTAGCGAGATGCAATATTCATGTTTACACTTACTTGAGTACGCTCTTGGCTATTGCCTACACCAATTATGAGGCATGATTGCTGCTTGCCCTGTAGTTCCAGTTGAGTGACAAGTCTGTGGGCAGCAACGTTGACTTCACTTCCTGTATCCAGAAGTGCTCGGGCAGTGATCCACCGGCCTGAAGCATGTTGAACCCGTACCAGAGCTGTGGAAAGCAACATTTGATATCTATTAGTGTTTGTTACTAGTACTGTAGAAGGTACAGTGACTGATGTGTTTGAAGGTTGAGTGTTAGTTGGCTGTAAAGAACCTTGTTGTACGTGTGCTTGTGTAGAATCTACTGCCTGTTGGCTTTGTAAAGGATTGTTTGTCTCTTGACTTTGAGTTGGAATGTTTGCCTGTTGGCTGTGAGTAGTTGTAATGAGATTAACCTGTTGTTGAGGCCTGTCTTCGTGTATGGATGTGTGATGTTTACCTTTGCATTTTAGGCAGTGAAATTTGGAGCACTTATGCCTGAATTTGTAGGGCTGTAAACAGTTGTAACACAATGATTTAGATTTGATCAGTTCAATACGTTTCTGAGTCGTAAGCTCAAGATATGTAGGGCATTTATGCAAAGCATGACCACTATTGCATAGAATACAATTTTCACTGACTGTCGCAGATGCCACATGAGACACTTTGACATTTTGATTTTTATCATTAGATTTAGCATCATACATTAACTCGAAGGCTGTTCTACGTTGGTTTAGAAAATCGAGCAGCTCACTCAGGGAAGCAATAGAATTTTCTTTGCGGTTGATTTCCCAAGCAGCTCGGAGTGAATTGTCTAATTTTTGTGTTATTAGAAACACTAACAATGCATCCCAGTCCTCCACAGGGAGCTGGATGGCTCTTAGGGAATCTAAACTTTGTTGTAGCAGAACCAAGTACTCTTTGAGGTTATTTCGATTGATAGTAGTAAAGCTAGTGATACTTTTTAAATGGAAATTAACAATTATGGTTTGGTTTTCATACCTCTTTGCTAGAATTTCGAGCGCTCTGGAATAGTTCTCCTCTATGATGAGCAGTGACGCTATGAGGCCCGCGGCCTCCCCCGTCAGCGCCGTCTTCAGGTACTGCAGCTTGTTCACCACGGGCAGGTCGGTGCTGTCCACGGACGCGAAGAAGATGTTCTTAAACGCTGGCCATTGCCGGATGTCCCCATCGAACTTAGGGAGTTCCAGTTGAGGCAACTTGACACGTGGCTTGGCGTGGTCGTAGTGCGTACAGTTCAATTGATCGGTGTGGCGTGAAGGTGATGCCGCCGCCGCCGCTGGTGTAGGCGATCTTGCCGATAAGGCGTCAATCATACATGCCTTCAGTCCATAGAATCTGTCCTCGAAGGCGCCCCGCTCCTCTTCGTGAATGTGTTGTCTGTCCGCGGCGTCGTCGATTGATTCGATTCGTAGCTGTATTTCCTCGAACCGCTGAGTCAATTGTTCTAATTCGCCTTGTCGAACTTTGATTTCGTTCACGGAGTGTCGATCTGTGTCGAAGTTCTGCAAGTATCTTTCTATTCTAGTAAGCTTGCCTTTGATTGCACTTCTCTTCTGTTTGAGAGCTTGTAGATTAATTTCGAGATTTTCTTCTTCATTGTGAGACATTGTTGAATAATTTCATGTGTTGTTTCGCTGTTGCGTATATTGAGTAGAATTGAATGGGTGCGGTGCGTCGTAGCTAGCCGTAGAAAAAACCGCGTGTTGCTTGCTGACTGCTGCGTGGAGCCGAGCAGAAAATATAAGATGGCGTCGTGCGTAGCGGAAGTTCAGATTCTTTTGTTCCGATTGTTCTGGATTGTTCTGTCCACAGGTTATTGGTAGTTGTCACTGTCGATAAATTTTGCGTGTTCGCTGATTGGCCGATTAGAGATGCCGATGTAGAAATATGTGGCTGTTGCCTTCGTGCGATTGTAGATGTCGCTGTGTGGTATGGATTTTTGAGTGTCGGTAAAGCAGTGTCTAATTGATTTATTCGATTTTTTCTTGAAATTTGAATTTATTAATAATTTTCGACTGTTGTCGCTGGCCGTTGCTGGTTCGCCGCCAAAACTCCTGCGTTTGTGTGGTGCGTACGAGCGCTGTTTGCTTCGTTTTCTCCGCCCCCACGCCAAACGATGCGAAGAAAAAATATGGCGATCCTTACAATGTTGGCACTTCGAAGGACCAGAATGATTGGGATCTTGATTGAAACCACGTCGCACTGTTATAATGTTTATTAGACAATAGACACTGTTACACTGTTGTACACATTTCACTGTTATAATATATAGGAGAAAGCACTCTCAAAATTATTTATTATGTTAAAAGTTACAAGAGACGTGTGCGCTCTGTTCATCGTGGAAACAGAAGGGGCGAGAGCGCCATCTGTCGGTTCATAATAGGATTGACAACTGACATGACGTTGACAATACTAAACAATAATTATTTATCAGCTAATTGCCGTCCTCTGATGAACGTAAACTTAAGGGTCAATACACACGTACCACAACCACACCACAACGATGAAACGTGGTCGGGCGTATATTTTGTATTGAAAATGAATATTACAATTTACACGTACCACATTTTGCCGTTGTTATCCACCACCTGTGTAATACGACCACATAGCAACCACATCGCGACGGCAACGCCACCACCGGCGGCGGCACCTCGGCCACATCGCCACGACATGACGTCCTCAACATCGCGCAAAGAGCAGACTGTCGGAGGACTGTGCAGGATAGCAACAACAATCTTTCCTCCATGACTACGTTCAGTCAAGCCGTTTTTCCTCTACGAAAGCCGGAGTATAACTGCACATGACCATGTGGTTACCACATCGCAACGACAGCGACAACGCAACCACATCGACATTTTGTCGGTACCACAACGAAGCTGCAAAAAGCCGCTGCGACACTATTCACAGGTAACCACAGCTTGACCACATTTTGTCGCTGCGACGTGGTGTGGTTGTGGTACGTGTGAATACACGCTAAGCCCTCTGCTACCAGCGACCTTCTTCAAATCATAGGTCTATCTTGCCGCAGGGCGTTTGTCTATACGCGGTGTCCACTCTAGCATATGTCTGCTCCATCGCCCATCTGCAGACATGGCCGGCCCACTTGCTGATTCCACATAATTTAGGTGACTTTACTTCTCATCATTAGAGTCATCATTGCATCCTAAGAAACTTTATCTGAAAACGGTTTTTGACCATTTCAAATTACTAATATTACCAGCTAAGTCGGACCTATCGGTAAACCGCAGTTGACTTGGTCTGATTCACAATCCTTACCATTGCTTTAGAAACACGTATATTAAAGGGAAAATTGATTCAATTTATATAATTCAGGTTACGGAAACAATGTGTCACAAGGAAATGTTTGGAAGAATATTTTGCAAATGAATTTATTACCTCTACTCACAAATGCGTTGGCCAATAATGTGTTTTGAATGTTTTTTTCTTCTCGTCTATATCGTACGAAATTTACGTTAGTCCACTTATTTCTTCGACCAAAACTAAAATAATATCATAACCAGTTCTGTCCTACTGCTAGGCAAAGTGTGCGTGACGAATTGGACTCCTTTTTGAGAGACTCACCCGAAAAAGCAAGAGGATATTTCAGCTTGCAATCAAAATTACAGCTTGCCTCTATAATAAACCGATTAGTCCACTCTCGGCGCCTTGACCCTGCGGGCCAGTTTTTTCGTGGGCGAGATGTCCCATAACCCAATAATAAAGTGTCCACTGGATGTACCTCTTTTTTATCGTGATAAATTATCAACGGGAAGTACCTATGTGTACTCGTATGTAAGTCTACGTACTGGCCTAAGCAAGAACGGCTTATCCTTTGAGATCGATATGGGCGGGTGTTATTATTTTGCAACAAATAATAAAATTATGTCACGACCACAATATAATCAACCTTATAATAATATCAATTAGAACTGTAGTACCTAATAGTGTGCGGTAAAAATTAATACCAAGGTCGGGATCGCGTCACAGACGTCCGATCGATAGTGGAGTGCGCGTCTCCATTGGATTTTATTTTTAGGTTCTTGTACTTACGATATTACCGCGTGATGTGAGGAGTTCCTCTAGGTAACTGCTATTTTTATTGAGTTTAATAAATTAATCTTGTTGGCAAGGATTTAGGTAAAATGTGAGTTAAGTTGTCTTTTTTTACCGACTTCAAAAAAAAGGAGGTTATCAATTCGACCCGTATGTATGTAATATTATCAGAACTGCCCAGTTTTCACATATGTTAGTCTATATCAGCGTCTGAACAAATGTGCCAAATTTCATAAGTGTATGTATGTATGTATGTTTTTATGTTTGTGCACGCATATCTCCGGAACTATAAGTTCCATTTAAGTAATTCTTTTTTTGTTGTACTAAGTATTGTTCAACTTAGGGTACACTGCAAGTTTCATCAAAATCGGTTGAGTAGTTTTAGAGATATGGATTTTTTTATGTTGTGACGGATTACAAGATTAGTGCATATGTAAGAAAATTTTGTATTTTACAAGAATTTGGGTTGAATATGTAATAAATAAACTAAAAAAAGTTTAAAATAACTTTTCTTTCGGAAGTCGGTGGCAATAGTCAATGACACAACAAAACAAAGCCACCGATTTCCGATAGAAAAGTTATTTTAAACTTTTTTGTATTTGTTTTGAAGTCGGTACTTTAAAAAAAAAAAGATTTTTTAGTTTTTGCCCTTGGAAAAGTCGAAAATTATCTCACCAAAGTACCTCATAATTAAAATTTAGTAGTGACATATTCCACCTGTTTTCCGAAATCTGCTGTTGGAATTTTTCTAAGGAGTTGGAGCTCAATAAAAAAAATGCGTCATAATTATGTGCTTCAATTTAACAATCATTGCGTTTTTTTCATTTTAGATTTTTTTAACTTCCTATCCAAAAGAACAAATTCCACTAGTCATCAATGTAGGAATGTTTTATTATTTCATAAAGAAAATACTTCCCATCTTACATTATCACATTATCAACCGATCAATCGAGGCCCGAGTCTTCGAAGTGAACAACCCTTTAAACAGAGCCGACAAGATTTATAATCCGTTAAACTTTAGTAGCACCCCAGGGATATCTTATGAGGCAGGGAACTAGCCGAGGAAATTTATCTATTTCTGTTGCCTAGGTATCGGAATTAACCCGTAAGGTAAAATAAACTTAGTTAATCTAAAGATCCTATTAGTAAGTTTATTACGAAACTCTCTGAGGTTCTCTTGGGGTTGTTGTGTTTTTAAGTTTATTAAGGTTCATTATGGCGTGTTCCCATTGAATAATTTGAAATGTCTTTAATAACATGCGATTAGTATGTGAAAGGAATGGAGGAAGGCCTTTGCGCTGGAGTGGCAAAGGCAAAGAAAAGACTCAAAAAATAATGGCATATTTGCAATTAATGCGAGATATTGACGTATTAAAATCCCAACTAGTATGTTAAAGTAAGGTGTATGGTCGCAGGACTAACGGGAAACCGTCGTTCTGAAACGTAAAGGGCTATTGAAGGACACCGTGGATTTTAGTCAGTACAAGTCTGACAGTCCCTTCTGCCCTGCCTTGGGTAGGAGGACTCATTCGATGATTTCACCACGTAAAAAAATGATTCTGTAGGTGCCTTTCTTATACCTAATTTCTGTGCTTTACCATATTTATCTGAGAAATAAAACCATAAAGATAATAACTACGAAGCATGATCAGAATCATAATTTAGGTCAAATTAACAAGGAGCGATAAAAAAAGATTGTACCTATAATTATTTGAACACACACACGGCCGCCATCTTTTGATATCATAATTAACATTAACATAGCATTATTATTATACAAAAAAAAAATGCTTTAAAATAAAGTAAAAAAAACAATTATTGACATGTAGCCTTTATCATTAAATAAATTAATTACTTTTTTTTTTTTTTTATTTTTTTTTTTATCGTGGTAAAATCATCAAATGAGTCCTCCCACCCCGGGCAGGGCGGGAGGGACTGTCAGACTTGTACTGACTAAAATCCACGGTGTCCTTCAGTAGCCCTTTATGTCCCGGGGTCACGGTAATGGTATAAGTCCCGCGACCCCGGCAGGCTTTGGCCCTCTAGAGAGGGGGCCCCGTCATTATGCTGACGCTCTTTGAGGCGCGCGTGGAACACAACGCGCCGTCGACCCGGGCATGGTCCATGGTCGGGCTGCGAGTTGCCCTTTACTCGCCGCCCGCATGCCCGCGCCTACGGTGGCCGGAGATCGTCTTGCGACGTCCGTCGCCGTGGGCGTCCACCACCGCGGGTGGGGCGGAGGGAGGACATTGTCCTCTCTCTCACGCGGCCCGCCTCCTCCTTCGCGAGCATTACTGCTTCGCAGAAGGAGGCGACCGCTTCCCACTCCGTCTCGCCCCGCAGCATGGCCGCAACCAATGCCGGGCGCGAGAGGTCTCCGCCTATCGCCGCCGTGAGGACACGTCGGTGCTCTGCCCAAGCTGGGCAGTCTTGCACCGTATGCTCTACTGTGTCCTCCGGGCGATCTTCGCAGTGGTGACACCCAGGCGTTTCCTCCTTTCTCCTTAGACACAGGTACCTCCCGAAACTTCCGTGTCCGGTGAGGACCTGCGTCATGCGGTAGGTCAGGACGCCGTGACTCCTATCCAGCCACTCCTCAAAAAGGGGTCTTACCGCCGCGATTGCGGCGTGCCCGCATACAATATATTAATTACTTAACTAAAACGTAAGTACGAAGACATGTTTGTCCGTGGTCAAAATATGTCAACACTGAAATTTTATTCCCCTGCCAATTTTAAATATATAAACCGCCAAAATATCCCTATAACACTACAACACTAAATTGCGCAATAATTACATCACTCAAAAACCGTACAGACATGCCACATGGAAACACACACACTAACTCGCCAGTTTATATTTACGCGCCGCCTGACGCAAGCGCAGTGACTTACACGTCGAGGTTATGGTCGCACGTGTGCTAATAAAATAACGATAAATACCGCATATAAACAGTGTATCGATAACTTAATAATCGATTCTCGATATGGATACGATACCAGTGAACCTACAGGAGCTGAATCAGGAGAGTTTTAAAGCATTTCTCGATTCTTTTGATCATGTGTTTTCGGATTGTGATGGTATGTTTTTGGTTATTTCTCTTTTGTTTTTGGTAGTGTTGTTGCTATACTACATGAAGTCATTGGACTACAATATATTGATGTGCTTTACCGCTATCTTTTGACTTATAGTGATGTGTACACGTTGCTTTGCTGTGAAAACCGGTATCAATTCGGGATTTTGCTGACCGTACATAGTTTTGTATACATTGTTGACCGTTGAACTTTTAAACTATACGTCAATAGGTTATTTTATAAATTAAGATTTGAATAGAATATTAATACATTATTTTTATCAAGTAGATGAATAAATTAGTCGACAAAAATAAATGTCATAAATAGCTGTTATGAACTGATAATACTATGGCCAAGTTGTGATAAATTAGTGACAAGGCAATAACTTATGTATGTACAAAACTAGTTGATCTAAATTGTTACTACGGGGTTATTGACTTAAAGAATGAACATTATATTTATGTACATACATCAAGCTATGCAAAACCAGTATAAGCTGATCGTTCAGTCTGCTGAACGATCATACAAAGTGAGACCATGATTATCTAGTTTAGCCGCATTTTCGTTAATTTTTTATAAATGACTCAAAATGTTCAGATTTCAAGTAGCCTTGGACGTTATCTATAAGAGATTACTTCAGTCAATGTTTATTTAGAGTCATTACTTATGTCTTGCATAAAATTAATCCGTCACTGTTTTAAATTAAACCATAATCGTAAAAGATAAATCGGAACAAATTATCGTTTGTGTCTATTTGGTGAGAATGAAGTTTTGCAAAAATCAAAAAAACCGGCCAAGTGCGAGTTGGACTCGCCCATGAAGGGTTCCGTAGTAGCAAGCATAGATTAGGGATATAATTATATTGAGATTAGTAAGTAATACACAAACAATAAAAATAAAATAACTTTGTTTTTCATAGTGTTTGTATGAATGGCAAAGTTATATTTGCGGTTTTTGAAAATGTACTATATCTCAAAAAAAACTGCTAACTATATCTCTTCCAAACCAATTCTCGTAAGAAGTTTTTGTTAAGGTCTACATTATATATTTTTTTTAGTTTTATCATTCTCTTATTTTAGAAGTTACAGGGGGGGGGACACATTTTACCACTTTGGAAGTGTCTATCGCGCAAACTGTTCAGTTTAGAAAAAAATGATATTAGTAACCCCAATATCATTTTTTAAAGACCTATCCATAGATATTGTTGTTGTTTATAAAATTCGCCAAAAGGCAGGCAAAGGAACAGAGCCATACAGCCTAGTCTATCCATAGATACCCCACACGTATGGGTTTGGTGAAAAATTTTTTTTTCCCACGTTTTTATACACTCACTTTTCTTGTTTGTTTGTTTGTTTGTCGTTCCGGTTGGACTTTTGCAACTCAATTTTGAGGCACTTCCCGATAAGCTAGCAGGCTGAAATTTTTCACACGCTCTGAGTTCTGATGACAATACATGACTAGCTAAGAAACGTCATAACAAATCCAATATGGTGGCCTCCCCAAGATGGTGGACTGGCTGTTTGAAATCCACCCCCATGATATGGGTATCAAATGAAGGGGTTTGCTGTCAGGAATACGAAAAAAATAGTCACGTGACTTAAATCCAATCTGGCGGACGTTCAATATGGCAGACAGGCTATTTGAAATGCACCCCTATAATATGGATATCAATTAAAGGGTTTGCTGTCAAGAATACGAAGAAAATAGTCAAGTAACTTAAATCCAATATGGCGGACGTCCAAGATGGCGGACAGGCTTTGAGGCACTTCCCGATAAGCTAGCAGGCTGAAATTTTCAGGGTAGCTTCAAACCCGATGAACAAAGATAAAAATAATAAAATAATTATTAGATTTTAAAAAAATCTAAAAACCCACGTTTTTAAATGTCCTAAAAATAAGAAATTAACCCTACGGGGCTGAGAGGGCCACTGAAAACGTGGGGGCGTATCTTTGCAAGTTACACCCACGATCTGTACACGTCATGTAAATATATCCCATAAATAATCCCTTAAATAATATACGCCCCCACGTTCTTGCGACGTTGCCAACTTTCTGGTTATGCGCCCTTTAGCTAATGCTTAGCGTGATGTGCTAGGTTCGATTCCAGTCTCGTAGGTTTTTCTATTAGAAAACCAGTTTTCGTGACCGGTTGATGACATTAATCTCATTTCCTATTACTTAAGACGCAAAACAAAACTGAGCCCCTATCACGAGTTTTCACTATTTTACTTTACAGCATCTTTCCAGTATTACAGTTTCTTGTATGGAAAAGTGGAACAGCACCTTTGAGGCCTTATCATGAGTTTTCAGTTATTGTGACGTAAAGTAAACTGGAACTTTGACGTTAATTTCAAGGAAAAAATTAGTTCCTTCTTCGCACACCAGAGGCGCTGTTCCATTTTTCCATACAAGAAACGCTGTAAATACTGGAAAGACGCTATAAAGTAAAATAGTGAAAACTTGTGATAAGGGCTCTTGTGTACGAAGAAGGAACATTTTTTTTCCTTGTTTGTCAATTGAAAATGTCAAAGTTCCAGTTTACGTCACAATAACTGAAAACTCATGATAAGGCCTCTGGCAAAATGTGGGTGTACACACGGCTACGCATCAAGCTGTACAAAACCAGTTTACCATGGTCTCGCTTTGTATCGTCTTTCCGCATATTCAACGATCAGCTTATAATGGTTTTGTATAGCTTGATGTGTAGCCGTGTGTACTCGTAATACTGTGATGTTAAGTTTTAAACAAAATATAATGATACATTTGTTTTAGGTGTAATATGGAATAAAAAACCAATTCCTGGTTCAGGAAAATTCTTCAACCTGATGAAAAAACACGGAAAGACTGTCCACTTCGTTTCAAACAACAGTTTACGAAGCAAAGAGAATTATTCAAAGCAGTTCGAAGAAGCCGGAATTGAAAATGGCTACGTAAGTAATTTTTTTATTTAGTCAGAGGCTCCCGTTTGATCCCTATTGATAGTTCATCATCATCATCCACAGCCCGTCTTCATCCACTGCTGGGTATAGGCCTCTCTTTGTTTGTGCCAAGCTCCACAGTCTTGCTGGTGCAAGACTGTGGAGATCTACCATCTCTTTCCCACAGCCTAAACTGTATCGCGTTAACAGTTTATGGTGGGCCACCAAGTTATAGCTATCAGTAATTTTACCCCCGCGCGCTTTTGGCCGCAGCGTGATGTTTTATAGCCATAAATGGACAATATAACACAAAAATATTTTTTCGATTAGAACCAATAGCTTCAGAGATTCAATCAATTAATAATTTAAAAGCATTTATTTCAAGTAGACCAGTTACAAGCACTTTTGAATTGTCAAAGACTAAAAAATATAATTCAACAATAAAATTATGGTGCTACAGTCCCAGTCACAAGACATAAAAACTGTGAAAGTACCGTAGATGCCCATTCCGAGGAGTAGATCTTTATGAGAGGGAGAATAACAGGCTGGAAACTCCATGGACATTGGACGCTCTTTTTAGATCGCCAAAATTATTACAGAACCTTTGCTACATCATTCGTTTAAGATCGTACATTATGTGAGAACGATGTAGCAAGTTAAGGAAGTGTCCATAGTGATAAGCGCTTCCAACCAAACAAAATAACTATTAAGCTCTATAATATCAAGCGATTTACGTCATACAGTGCAGTTTAATCCTGCCAGTTAGCTTCCAAAGATCTAGGGCGGAAACTCCGCAATTTGCCCAAAAATAGAAAAAACTAAAAATAAATCAGCATCGTTTCCTTCCAAATGTAGAAAAGTCGTTGAAACGGAAACTGTCTCTTATTATGCAAAACGTTGAACTTTAAACTCGCCGCGTCACTCGGCTTGCAGCCAATCCATAGTTCTGTAACCACTTGGAGTTCTGCCCGCCTCGTAAACTGATGAGAATGAGGAAGGGAATAAAAGAAATTCCTCTAAGACTTTTGGAAGATTTTCTGAAGTTTTCTTAGATAGATTTGGTATTGTAATGGTCACATAGAGCTGGAAAAGCAAATCAGTGCTTGGATGCAGTACTCAATCAGGAATCAAGCTTTTCCATTGTTCAGTAGCTTGTCCGTCTGTATTAGCATTTCTTGTTCACAGTTTAGTTTATAAATGTAATATCATTTATATTTATTTTAAAAGTTTTGGACACTCAGCATGCTACAGAAATATTTTTACCAACTTATAATCTTCTGTAGCGAGAAAACAATTTACCTATGCCATGGTTGATTGAACCTTGAAAGTCTTTTGTTTACCTAAGTAAAGAATATGAATCCACTTGAAATTAAAAGATTGAGGGAATCTCAAATTTCTCTCCTGCTTATAAAAAATCGGACGGACCAATGCGTCTGTGACTGTTGCCATCGAAGACGCAAGTGTTTTTTTTATCTATAAACCCTTACTTCCTTCAAGAAATTATCTCCCAAGCAACAGTAATAATTGAGTGTGAACAATATTATCATTCCCTTTACGACTGGTTGGCACTTCAGCAACGCGTGATAACCATATCACGCGTGCAATCTCATTTGAATCATATGCCAAGCACCTGACAATCCAATTTTATACCGTTTTTGTTTCAAAATTAACTTTAGTGCCAAAGCCATTCGATTCTGGGAAGTGAGACAAGGCTGCAATGAGTTCGATAGTGATGGCATTTTCACGTGGTGCATGACCTTCATGATTTTACAGTCCTAACGAAATGTTGCTGTGCATAATTTCGTTTAGTTATAGGTATTCATATTGTGTTAGTCGTACATAATATGTTATGTTAATAAAGAAGTAACAAATAGACAGAATTACTTTCGCATTTGTTTCAGCTAAGAAAGTAGGGATAAAACAAATTTTAATTATTTTTAATCATAATAAATTCTTTTTAACATTCAAAAGTATTTAGGTATTGTGTGATACTCCCGATTTCATAATTCTCTTCAATAAAATCTTATACGACTGCATTTGTTATCTTCAGCAATTATTTTATGTCAGTGGTATTATTGAGATAAGATTACCTTCATACGATTACAATTATGATTCAACTAATGATGTTGCGGTAATATCTCTTTGAATTGGATTGACTGGAATAGAAACGAAGATCGGTACAAATATGTAGGGGTAGATAGAAAAGATAAAGATAAGAATAATATGAAAGAAAAAGGAGTAAATGATACTGTGACGTCTGATATGGGAGAATGGAAGAAGAAAACGTGTTGCGCCGACCCCAAGTAGAATGTGATAAGGGCAGGAAGAAGAAGAAGAGGAGATAGAAAAGATAAAATAAAAGGGGAAATTATACAAATCCGTGATTAGACCTGTCGTATTGTATGGATCGGAATGCTGGGCTATGTAAAAGATGGATGAGAAACGATTGCTGATAGACGAGAATGTTGAGATGGATGTGAGGAGTGACAAGAATGGATTTATCCATTCTTGTCACCCCTTGTTCCCCTTATAAACTCATTCCTTACTTTAGTAAGGACATGTTTGACTGGCCTGTTGGTCTAGTGGTTAGTGACCCTGACTGCTATGCCGGAGGTTGTGGGTTCGATTCCCACCCAGGACAAATGTTGTGTGATGAGCACGATCATTTGTTCTGTGTCTGGGTGTAATTTATCTATAATATGTATGTATTTAGAAATATATAAGTATGTTTATCAGTTGTCTAGTACCCATAACACAAGCTCTGCTTAGCTTGGGACTAGATGGCGTTGTGTGATAGTTGTGGAATATTATTATTATTATTGTCATTTATTCATTCATTCACCTTACTATATACATTTTTAAATATTTTTACAAAAACAAGAATTAAAAAAAACATTTAAAAATATAAATAATAGTGGCCCACCGGTATCGGGAACAGGGTCCAAGTTACCGGCGGTCAGGGCTCCAAAGAAAGGAACCTCCTGACAATGCGCGCCGTGTCCAGAAGAACTGCTCTCTGAATCAGGCCCTTGATCCAGCTGCCTAACGAGAGCCTCCTGAGATGTTGGTCGAGGCTCTTGGCAATTAAGCCATGGGCCGACACGACTATCGGCACAATGATCGCTGAATCCACATCCCACATATCGACAACCTCGCGAGCCAAATCAATATACTTAATTTGCTTATCTTTTTCAGCTTTCACGAGGTTCTCGTCATGCGGGACGGTTATGTCAACAATCATTGTGCGCCGCTCTGATCGATCCACCACCACTATATCAGGTCTATTGGCTACAATAGTCCTGTCAGTGATGATGGATTGATCCCAGTACAGTGTGATATTGCCACTTTCAAGAACTGGGTCGGGCTCATACCTGTAGTACGGCACTTCCGATTCCACAAGGCTGTATTTCAGAGCAAGTTGCTGATGGATTATCCTGGCTACAAGGTTATGTCTATGCAAGTATTCTCCGTTAGCCAGACGAGAACACCCGGAAATAATGTGACGGATTGATTCGCCAGGACGGTGGCATGCCCGACATATGTCAACCGTGCCATCCTTCACAATAAATCTCCGGTAGTTATTCGTCATCATAACTTCATCCATAATTGCACAGACAAAACCCTCGGTTTCACCAAAGAGGTCCCCGGATCGTAGCCAGGCCACGGACGCTGACAAATCTACATCAGGTCCATGTAGAGCCCGGAAAAAGCGTCCGTGAAGCTCCTTGCTCTGCCATACCTCCATGCGGTCATTAGTGTCAAGTACCGCAGGTTTGTGCCAGTTCTCTTTAGCCAAGGAGAGCGGGGTGAGGACCTTGTCCACCGCCACTACATCTCGATGCATTCCCACGTCGGCTTTTAGGAAATATTCCCTGAGATTGCATATCTCGCGGTTGTGGAGAGTCTTAGCGTTTAGAAAACCTCGACCTCCACATTTTCGCGGGATATACAATCTCATAACCGAAGACCGTGGGTGATGCATTCGATATGCAGTCAGCAATGTACGGACCCTCCTATCCAGGGCATCAAGTTCTGTTTGAGTCCATTTGAGTATGCCAAAAGAGTACATCAATACTGGCATGACCCAGCCGTTGAAGGCGCGCACCTTATTACCACCTGACAAAAGGCTATTAAATACTTTTTTCAGGCGGCCAAAGAAACGCTCCTTCAACGCTTGCTTCATGTCAGCAACATTGATACCCAACGCTTCGGACATACCCAAATACTTATAGGTTTCGGTTGCTGAGAGGGGTCTAAGGTTTATGGAATTCGTGAGTTGGGTGCTCACAGATTCCACAATCCCCCCTCGCTTTACATGCATGACCGCACATTTGTCCACACCAAATTCCATCCTGATGGCGCTACTGAAGGTTTCAGTTACCTTCAGTAGCTTCATCAGTTGCAAATTGTTGGGGGCAAAGAGTTTGAGGTCATCCATGTAAAGGAGATGAGATATAACCTGACCACCTCTCCTCAACCGATAGCCTAGACCTGAATCCTCCAGCAGTGTGCTAAGGGGATTCAGGGCCAAGCAGAACCAAAGTGGACTCAAACTATCACCCTGGAAAATACCTCGCTCTATCCTTATCGGTTCGCTTGTTCTCTGGATATTCCGACATCCTGGATAGCGAAGGACTGTCTTCCATTGCCTCATACACGACATCAGGAAAGTGCATAGAGTTGTATCAACTTTATACAACTCCAGCACTCTCATGAGCCATGTATGTGGCACCGAGTCATAGGCCTTCTTATAGTCTATCCAACATGTCGACAGATCCTTTCGAGAACGGCGAACCTGTTGGCTAATGGCCATATCAATGAGGAGCAGCTCCTTAGTACCGCGGGACCCGTTCCTACATCCATTTTGAGAAGCAGACATGATAGAATTTTCATCAATGTGTTTACTAATTTTAGCTCTCAAAATAGATGTAAGAACTTTATATAAAGTTGGCAGACACGTTATCGGTCTATAATTTTTGGGTTCCGCAGTACTACCTGATTTGTGGAGCAGGTGGGTTATTCCTGTCGTCAGGAATTCGGGGAGCGATCCAGACTCTAAGGCTGACTGGAACAAAGCCGCCAGACGAACGTGCGATCTTTTGAACCACTTGATCCAAAAGTTGTGCAGTCCGTCCGGCCCTGGAGATTTCCAGTTCGGTAACGGACGGACTGCACGTGCTACGTCTTCGGGGCTTATCAAAATGGTCCCCATTTCTATTATAGAATCGCACGCTCGCTCGACGTCTCCGGTCCATTCACCTTCAGTATGGCTGACAGGTACCGACCAGATACTACGCCAAAATGAGCACATGGCGTCATCATCTGTGTTCTGGGTGGACTGTATGACTTTACTTTAATTAAACACTGCTACGTTTTAACACTTTTATTACCAATTTACATAGAGCAGACACTTCACCATTTAAAACTGATTCACGTAATATAATCACAACAATTTTACTTCACTATTTACACTTCTGAACATAATAACAACATAATCATATATACAAGGCACGTGGGGGCTCACAGCAGTACTTAAAACTAACTTGTAAATATTATAAACTATAAGAAAAATAAAGGAAAAACTAAAAAACACTGACTGAACTTAAAAATTGTCTTACTATTATAGTAAAACGCCACATCGTACGTTGTGGCGGGACCTTGCTGTGTCTCCGGGCCGTCTGACCAATCATAGCCCTTAAAGTGATTTTTCCTAGTTATTTTAGGTTGGACAGGTTCCGACCTGTCGGAAGCCCCGCCCACAATAGACGATGTGCTGCTTTCATGACCATATTTGGTAATGTTTTCGATATAACATGAACACAGTATTTTCGCTACCTTATAAGGAAATGCTGTTGAAAATAAGTTTCATAACAAAGTTTACATACATTTTCCGCCTTGTGCGGGCCTATCGTTTCTTTTATTTATCCTTATGCTAATTATAGGGTAATTAATACTAATTATACATCATATAAAGCTTATTATCTATAACGATAGGCTATTCGACGGGTACGGGGCTCGGCGTCTGCTTCAATCTGGCAGATCTCCGTCAGCCACACTTTGGTCTGGTCGCTCCCAAGACCTGTAAACCCACCTTTCATCTCTTTGGAATGTACGATTCAGAGCATACCGTTCCACACGCCGCCTATACCTACGTATACGGTTTGCCCATGCATACACTTTCTGTTTCAAGAAGTCGATGCGCTCTGTGACACGGGAATAGTAATCCCGAGGGTTAATATCAGTCCCCGAGAACGCCCGTCTCACAAAGCGCATCACTCTAGGGCGAGTGTTGCCCTCCCTGAAACAGATGAGTTTGCCGATGAGTGTTCTGGCCCCATTGATACGTCTTTCAATCCTGTGTTGCCATACCGGTATGGCTGGTTTAGGTCGTGTAGCTCTGTCAACCGAAATTTTTACGTGAGCTACACGACATGCCGCTACAGCCGCACAATACAGGATTGAATGAGCATCAGCAAGGTCTTCGCAGTTATCAAAATAGTTTGACAACTGCGAATCCAGAACAGCCACCAGCATCCTGTTTCTGTTATGCATGGGCAAGCGAGGTAACCGTGGTCTAATTTCAGGCGACATGAAACGATACTCTTGAATCGCACCCTCCAAAGCACTCCTCATTTCCTCACTGCACTGGATACTTACATTAGTAACCATGTCATTGCTCACTACGTCGTCAGCGTGAATGGGTATTTGGTTGGACTGTGGTGTAACCACAGCCTGTGGCGGCGGGGCAATGACATGATTCCTCTGCATTTCAATTCGCAAGCGATCAAGTACAGAGTCGTCCAACATACGGTTACGTTGAATGACCCGCACCTGATCCGACAGTCGTTGTGTCGACACGTTGACAGCTGGCTCAAGTACCTGAAACAGAGAAAGCATCCGAACACGGTACGCGGTCAGGTTGTTTCCTCCCTCTGTAGCCCCATAGTATGAGCGCATGACGTTCTCATTGATGGATTGAGTCCATCGCATGCGCTGCACACTTCCGCCGGGAGCTGGGACCCTATCAGAGGCCGATGGGCCTCGAGGTCCGAAGCATTCCGGTGGCCGGCGTCCTCCCCGTCGGCGCGCAGGTGGTGGTGTCGTTGGCGGGGAGAAATACTCGTCGCTGGAGCTCGACGCAACTGCCACGGCCGGTGTCACAGCGTTCACGCTGGGGCTGGATTCCGGCGGCGGCGAGGCGGAGCTGAGCGACGAGCCCGGAGATGGTAGTTGTGTGGTGAAGTTTCTGGCTCGGCTTCTAGTTAGCATAGGTCAATATGTAGGTGACACATTTTATGTACGAGTAGGTATGTTTCCCATTTTATATTTGAGTCCGGTTTTTTATTATGATTGTTATATTTTTCATTTTGCACATTATTTAATATAATAACTGTTTGAAATCGAGTAAAGATGAAGGGAATATAATTTTAAAATAAATTTGGTGAAAAAATATGTCTGTCACTTTGACACTCGAGCCACAGATTATTATTATTATTAGTAAGGAATGAGTTTATAAGGGGAAGTTTGAAAGTAGCACCTGTTACAGAAAAAATTAAAGGAAATCGTCTGTCTTGGTATAGACATGAGATGAGGAGGGATGAGACTCGTGACTAAGAGAGTGATGAGTATGAATGTTGATGGATGGAGAGGAAGGGGAAGGCCAAAGAAAAGATGGATGGATTGTATAAGGAATGATATGTATGAAAAAGGAGTAAATGATACGGTGACGTCTGATACAGAATGGAAGATAAAAACGTGTTGCGCCGACCCCAAGTAGAATGGGATAAGGGCAGGAAGATGATGAGACAGAAAAGATAAAAACTGGTTCCTACATGAGGAATTATGTTTTAAACGTGAGGGGGAAGACATCGTCCGCTAAAGGACTGTTAGACTCGTACTGACTGAAATCCAATAGCCCTTACAATAGCTTCGATAACCCTTTACGTTCCAGGGTGGCGGTTACCTGTAAGCATTGATAAGATTATCAATCATGCTAATGATACTCTTTTGTTTACTTTAAGAATCATTACTTAGGTACATTGCAATGTTATTATACCTACAAGTAATTTTGGTGTCGTTGATATGCGTTAAAAGCATTCTGAAACCCAGGTCCTCATTTCTGTGCCCGTGTGCATCAATTTTTACGACAATATGTGACATAATATGGCCGTCTATATATCACCTATCCGGTGTTATTTTTCCTTTTTCTTTCATTTTGTGGATAACTACACTTGACCAAAATGCTTAACATCTAAAAAGAGATACAGCCTCTTAAAAAAGCAGTATCTCTTATACGAATGTGGATTTCCACCTGTTGGCAAATTAAAAGAATGACCCTACATACTCGTATATACAAATATAAGTGAAACCGTCTAATTCAGCTTTTCTTTTCAGGATTACCTCACCATACCGTCCATTGCCATAGCTGAGTACCTGAAGTCAGTCAATTTTAACAAGAAAGTATACAGCATAAGCTGCCCTGAAACTAATAATGTGTTGAAATCCTACGGTATTGAATACAAAGACGGGGTAAGTGTATTTCTGATTATTTCTAGAGTAAAAAAAGAATGCTATTTCTAAAAGTTACATATAAAAGTTCAGTCATCATACTAGAAATGTTCCCACCACTGATTCACAAGCCTCCTCTCTGTGAGAGGGAGTGGGCCATAATCCACCACGCGGGTCCAGTGCGTTTTTGTGAATATCACATGTCTTCGAATTTTTGGTTATAGTTTTGTCCTGTCCTGTTTCCTCACGATGTTTTCCTTCACCATTTCGAGAGCAGTGGCGATGAAATAAATTAATGTGTTCTAACCCACGACCTACAACTAGTAAGTCCGGGCCGATACACTGGGTCGCCACTGCTCTTCAGTAGAAGAAAAAACGAAACACTGAAGTGGGATAACAGTAACATTTTGCACACCTCAAAACAAAAGCATTGATTTCTTCAACCAGAATATCAGAATATCGTCATTACGAATTCATTTGCGGCACAATAAAAACCTATGGTTAGTAAAAACCTAAAATTAAAGCACAGCTAAAGTAATTTCCTTCCAAAGTTCCACTCTGGCAACTGTGTCTATCTTTTGTGAAGGTGGCAAATTAAAAGCAATGTAGAAAAATATTTCAATACCATTGTCTAATCCGTGTACATTTTGCAATATCTCATAAAGAGTATAGGCTTTTTTGAGAGACTTTACACTGGTATTCCAGCAAATAACTTGAGTCGATTGCTCAAACAGGCTCAGTTGTAATAACAACGCCCATCAAATTGAATTCTTAATCGCCATTATTGAATCTTCTAATAAGGTTCCTTCTCCATAGATTTACGTTGCCTCCTAATTAAATCATCCTTGTCAAGCTGATAGTAATACTCTGCTCTATATAATCAATGATAAATATGTTATTACGTATTTACGTTGATCAACGTTAGATATTCATTTAGTGTCACTCTATCAAAATTCAACATTTTGTCAATTTACCTTATCCGAAGATCCATCAACTGCGGCTAATTATTCAATTTGTTGGGCATTAGAATACTGGTGTCATGACGACTGAGTCATGAGAGTTGACCAAGCAATGGAATCAAGGTCATTTTCTGGAATACCAGTGTTAATGTCCTGCTGAAAGATAACTAACCTACTCTTCATTTGTAGCCACTTGTAGGAGCAGACTATTACGAAGATTACTTCCAATACAAGATAGATGACCCAGAAATAGGAGCCGTGGTGATGGACTGTGACTTCCAAGTGAACCTACCTAAGATAAACAAAGCCATCACTTACTTGCGCAGGCCTGAGGTTCTGTTCCTGTGTGGAGCCACGGATAGACATTTATACTATGGGCCTGGTGTTAAGAATATAGGTAAATAAATTATGAAAAAACGTCATGCAACTTGACTCTTGATATGCACACGACAAAATCTACTGTTTATACTGGTAGTATATCGCCAATATAGTATAGCTCAATATAGTACAGTTGGTATCTATGGCCTTGCCCTTCGCTATGTAACCTCCATTTTTCGGTGTTTTAAACAAATCACCAAGTGTGACGATAAAGATAAAGTCATTTTAATATCACAATCTTTTACATATTATTTTAATCTATTCAAATATTTTTTTAATAACCTAATGTGTCCCACTTCTAGACAAAGGTTTACTCTTTTTCCTTCCAAACATAGACTATTTCGGACAATTTTTGTCTATGCTTGCCTCTCGGACATGATCAGATCGTCACACCACCTGCGCCGCGTTTGCCCTTACTAAATTATTAACACTATCATTTGAAATTTTAGCAACTGGAGTATTCACGGAATTAGTAGCTGAAGAATCAAATCGTAAGCCCATTACTCTGGGGAAGCCTGGCAAACCATTCGGAGAGTTTGCGATGAAGAGGGCAGGAGTCACCGATCCTAGCCGAGTCTTGTTCATTGGTGACATGTAAGTTTATACTTGTTGTTTGACTTTTGTATTGATGACGGATGTGGATGATAATAAGACAGGAGGCGATTGTGAGCAAAATCAGAATCGGGAAGTCACAGTGTAGCTGGTGACTTTCCAATTCAGTACATCGGACACTACCAACCCAGCCGTCGCGATCTTGCCCATAAGTGTCGATTTTTTTCCGCAGAAGAGCTTTACAATTCAATGAAATATTTAAAAGAGAAGTATTAAGTAAAGGATGAATAAATAGGTAGATACAATATGGCTGACAAAGAAGTTTGGAGGAGAGAGGAACCTGGTGGCCTACCATGACGTCCATAGATATATTATAGAAGGAGATATGGCGTGGAATTCAAAATGTATAGAAATCTGGTGAAGCCACAATTGCCCCTCCATAACGCTAATATTGCGCACACAGTTCTGTCAAAACAATACTACGAACAAGTGCAAACACGCGCCATCGTTAACTCCGTCATTTAAATATAAACCTAATTATTTACACTACAGCGTACTTTTTCCGTGTAATTTACTCACACTAAAACAATTATCAATTTTATTGTTTGCAAAAATGGCCACCATCCCTTTCAAGTATCGGTAATCGGAAACCAAACACACTGTATTAATGGTTTCTATGGTTTTCCGCATTCCTACTCAAAAACCTCACAATATTTTCCTCGTTTCTCCACATAACATCGTAACAACTGTACCACACAATTTTGAAAGTCGTAAATATAAAAGATAAAGGAAGAAAGATAATCCGATACACGTGTCCTGAATATTAAGAAAATTGTTTTCTTTAACAACAACGTCTTCTTTTATTATTTCACCATTAAATTAATTTAAATGTTGCTTATCTACGACTGGTTATTTACTCGCGGAGGTTTTTTTTTTAACTTCATGGATTCTGCAACGCCATTGCTGGCTCTTTTTTATTCAAACACTTTCTTTACATTTTGTTTGTTGCAGCTTTGACTTATTTCAGTGAAAATTGCCTGTAGTATTTTGATACTTTTTGAATACCAGGCTTTGATATTATGACATTATGACAACAATTAACATTAGGCAAAAACGCCCAACTGTCTTATGTTAGTCCTGAGCCCTTAAGTATCACGAGTTTTCACTATTTTACTTTACAGCGTCTTTCCAGTATTTACAGCGTTTCTTGTATGGAAAAATGGAACAGCGCCTCTGGTGAACGAAGAAGGAACTAATTTTTCCTTTAAATTAAATGTCAAAGTTCCAGTTTACTTTACGTCACAATAAGCGAAAACTCATGATAAGGCCTCTGTTGAAAGAAACGTTTTCAAAGATTGTCATTTGTGTAGATCATGAAAATTACTTTCAATTATACCCGAGTACAAACAGGGATACTAAGGCCCGTAATACAGAACGTCACTCAATACTCAAGGATTACTTAAAACTAGACTCAAGCCATTTGATTGGTTGAAACTAAGTAATGCTTGAGTTCTGAGGTGCGTTCTGTAATAAGGGACTAATTACTATGAAGCAACTTGACGCCTGAGCTCTATTTCATTAAACTATTTAAAAATGGCAAAAAATTTGACATTCATATTCCTATATCAAATTATTTCTACGGTTTTGTTTTTTTTTTTTCAAATTTTTCATTATTTCTTTTATTTCCAGGATTACGCAAGACATCGGTCTAGGCAGAGCAACAGGCTTCAAAACATTGCTAGTCTTAACAAACGTGTCCAAGGAAACTATGCTGGAACATGAGACTATCAGACCAGACTTCTATGCTGACTCACTCGGCAGTCTTGTGCCTTTACTAGAGAAGTAATAAGAAAAAAATTAACGAAAATTAGTGTCATTTAAAAATAGATATAGGGACACGTGCTGTACCTATGGACGCTTTTACCTGTGAACACCGTTAATTCTGGGGAAACGGGCAACCCTAAAATTCTAATTTGAACGCAGCCGTAAGCATTATTTTGTCTATGGTTGACAGATTTGACATACGTATCGCCATCTTTTTTTCCGTGTCGTTTTCCCCAGAATTAACGGTGTCCACAGGTAAAAGTGTCCATAGTTACAGCACTTGCCTATACACGCTTAATAATTTTTTTAAGACGAAAGCTTCCAATGACCTAGGTGGTCTTTGAAAGTTAGGTACTACTTTTCAAAAACTGGATATTTTAAGGCCGATTGATTCTGGAATTTAAATGTGTGAAAGAACTGTTAGTGTTATGGTATAAATTCCATTGTACAAAATCCTAGTAGGTTTTAAACTGCACTGCATTACACTCCCGTGATAAAAAAGAAAATATATTACGCTTCAAATTTTTTTGAATAAACTGTTAAACTGTTTTGAACTTTATCGTACAAAATTATAACAAACAATTTATATTTTTGTACAGGCGCCAGCACATTAACCTACGTCAATCTGTCAAACTTTAATAGATTTTCAATCTTATCACAATATTGGAAGGTTAATTTTCGATTGGTAAAATTTAACAGATTCGGGTAGGTTGACCTGCTGGCGTCTGTGCTTTTTTTTAATTATAATATACAGACATTGCCATGTTATAATTTAATGATATTTTGATACATAATTTTGTAAGTAAAACCTCAATATATTTTGCTTGTACGAATGACACATTATCTAGTTATTGTATTTTTTATCGCAAGTACAAAATAAACAATGAACAAATTCAATTAGGCAGAAAAATATATTTTTTACGATATCTAAAGCCCAGTGTACTTAAATGTAAGTGTCGTACCTAGTACCTATACGATAGGAATATCTATATTTTTTAATGTTCGTAACATTAAATACTATTTGTGTAAAAAATAAAAGAATTATGTGATATACCTACTTACGTCTTTTAATTATTTTGTTTCAGTGCAAACTGAGATTTAATATTTTTTTACCAAATGAATGCTGGAAATATCACCTTTTATTTATTTATTTTTTATTTGATGCCGCAAATAATTAAATAAACGGTGATCAATAATTATAATAATACAATAAGCAAAATAAATTATAAACACAAACAATGGACAATCACATTTCTATACACAAATAAATTTTAAATTATGAAAAGTAGGAAACAAAGACATCCACGTATATTTTTTTTAATGAGAACCCTATTTTCATCAAATATATAAAAACGAGCTAGATCAAAGAAATCAAAATTATTTTTTTAAGAAACTATAAAAATACAAGTCATTTTATGTACAATATTTAAAAAAATTCATAAGCTAATACGTTATTTGTTTTCAGAAAATTTCGATACCACAAGTTTATGAAGCTAAATTTTTTAAATTAACCAAACAATATTCCAGTCCCATAAATTACACTCAATATAAAAATTAAACGAAATAAAAGTCAAACTGAATTTATTTTATTGCAATATTTAATGTATGAGACGTGTTCTTAACTCCGTCCTTTTTACGGTCTTCGTTTATAGGACAATATTTTCACATGATTATAAAAGAGTTTATAAATTCTACTATCACTGATTAGCAGTCCAAATAAATTTGAACCATAAAGAAGTAAATATTGTATAATTATTTAGATGTATGATATTGTAATCTCCGAAATAACTCGTTGTATTTTCTAGTTTACATTATTTTTCATGCCACCCGTAGCACAAAATTAAATGTCAATTGAAACCCCTAAAAAAACAAATACAATGAAAGCTAAATTCCATATCTATAACGAGCATACAAACAAGTATACAAATTAAATCACAAATTCATCAAAAACAAAGTGCAAATTCCTTTGAAACTATCAAATTGACCGAAGCAGTGAACGTAACAAAATCAATTTCAGAACAAAAGGCACATTACCTCTGAAAATTTTATTTGTAACAAAGCGTCCATATTAATGTCATCAAAAAAGAATTAAAATCAACACAATCGTATCCTATTTTCTAGTTGAAAAGTCTCCATATTGTCTTCAAATTGTGTCCACCGGGCCGCAAAAAGGTTGAATTGATTACGCTGTCCAAAAAGAATTTTTATTTATTGGTCTTCTTTTTTTTTTCAATATAAATTCTAGCGACCGAATGTTTCCAATGCTTCCGGAATTTGTATTGGTTGCGAATAAAAAAACCCTATAGGTACAGTAAAAAAAACCTGTATTCTGTTTTTTTAGGATTCCTTGGATTTTTAGGTCTTTGTGGTCGTCCCGGGTTTGCAGGTTCCGTGGGTGCGTGAATAGGGATTCCTGTTGCGTGTCAATGGGTCGCACTTTGTTCGTGTACAATATTTGCTTCAATGGAACGCGCCAACATGATAAATACGAGCTTGTGATGTTTTCCTGTGATCAGATGATACTGAGAAAAACGTTGCTACAGTATAACGTTGCTGACAATTTATGTTAAGGATTTAATTAATTTATTGGAGAGAGTAGGCTACTACCACATCAATATTTACCTAAAAATCATAGCAAGTGCAGTACGGAAAGATATTGATGAAGAGAGAAGTAGAAACAGATACAATACACCGTGTTCTTCACGTTATCCATAAACTTTAGCAAATACTTCTATGGCTTTTACAAATCAAATCCAACAAAGGAAGTAGTACTTAAAAAGGCTTCGTTACAAAGATATTTGTAATTTCATTTAATGAAATTTAATTGAGCTATGCAGTGAGAAAGTATCTTAATTTGAAATCTATCAAATACTATTTGCATTTCATTTGTTTCAGCCCGCCAAATGTTATGAATGACGTTGCCAATTCGGATAAAGAGGCATGCATATCGGGTTATTTACGTCTAGGTATTTACCCCCTTACTTATAAAAACTTGTGTTGCTTAGCTACCGATTAAATATCACCTGTCCTTGTCATTTCTATTTTAATGAATAGAGATGGCAAGTGACTTAAGAGCTATTTAAGATAAGTAACGTCTAATCAATGTTTATAAGTAAGGCCCTTAGTTTGTATGAAAATTAACAAAAAATAAGAATTTATTAATGTGTCCATAATGAAAAATGCTTACTTCCGTGGTTTGAACATCTGGTCGAAGTTTATGTATATCGTCCGGAACACGGTGTATATCACTCTTTCTTGCTGGAAATACCAAAAACATTTAAAAACAACTATGTACTATGATAATGTTTTAAATATTTATACGCAATAACGCCTGTGTCGCGTCACGTAAAATTTTGTTTCATGAAACGTTTAAACAAGGGAAGGAAAGATTCGAACTCGACGAGCTGGTTGCGATGGCCTAATTGGTAATGCGTCAGGAGTCTAGAATATCCTGATTCAGGAGATGCTTTATTTTTTTTTCCCACGTTTTTATACACTCACTTTTCTTGTTTGTTTGTTTGTTTATTTGTTTGTTTGTCGTTCCGGTTGGACTTTTGCAACTCAATTTTGAGGCACTTCCCGATAAGCTAGCAGGCTGAAATTTTGCACACGCTCTAAGTTCTGATGACAATGTATGACTAGCTAAGAAACGTCATAACAAATCCAATATGGCGGCCTCCCCAAGATGGCAGACTGGCTGTTTGAAATCCACCCCTATGATATGGGTATCAAATGAAAGGGTTTGCTGTCAGGAATACGAAAAAATAGTCACGTGACTGAAATCCAATATGGCGGCCGTCCAAGATGGCAGACAGGCTATTTGAAATGCACCCCTAAGATATGGATATCAAATGAAAGGGTTTGCTGTCAGGAGTACGAAAAAAATAGTCACGTGACTTAAATCCAATATGGCGGACGTCCAAGATGGCAGACTGGCTGTTTGAAATCCACCCCCATGTTATGGGTATCAAATGAAAGGGTTTGCTGTCAGAAATACGAAAAATATAGTCATGTGACTTAAATCCAATATGGCGGACGTCCAAGATGGCGGACAGGCTTTGAGGCACTTCCCGATATGCTAGCAGGCTGAAATTTTCAGGGTAGCTTCAAACCCGATGAACAAAAATAAAAATAATAAAATAATTAATAGATTTTAAAAAATCTAAAAACCCACGTTTTTAAATGTCCTAAAAATAAGAAAATAACCCTCCAGGGCTGAGAGAGGGGCCACTCAAAACGTGGGGGCGTATCTTTGCAAATTACACCTACGATCTATTACATGTCATGTAAATATATCCCATAAATAATCCCTTAAATAATATACGCCCCCACGTTTTGAGTGGCCCCTCTCTCAGCCCTGAAGGGTTATTTTCTTATTTTTTTTACACAATAGTATATAAAAATGCTTCAAAGATATCTATAGCATTTTTACAGTACCTACGGAGAAAGTTCCAGGAAAGATATTTAGAATGATTTCTCGTCATGTTCCCTATTATGATGGTGTAGTAAAAAAAAGTTTTTTTTTAATGTAACCGACTTCTAAAAACAACAACCACTACAAAAATAACTTTTCTTTCGGAAGTCGGTTCACCCAATCGCAAGTTATGAGGTAACAAACATAAAAAAAATACAGTCGAATTGATAACCTCCTCCTTTTTTTGAAGTCGGTTAAAAATACAGAACCCACAACATTAAGGCTAAAACACACTACAGCACACATTTTACACAGTACGTACGCAAGTGTAAATCGTCGGTTGGTCTATTTTATTGCTGTGCGGTATCATTCAACTTTTTTGCATACATTTCAGCAGTTCCCAACATTTCGGCTACGTTCCTGTGTTTACACATTCAAATGCGAGCGTTGGAATCGGCGTGATTCGGTACCATTCCTGTTTACTTGTGGTTTTTTGAAGTGTGAATTGACTCTCCTTTGTTTAAAGTGTATTAGTATTTTTTTTAAATATTAATTGCACTGAGAGGATTCTTTTTTTCATTGTAAGTTTGGGTTAAATCGTCAGCTCTCCAATCCTATGAGTTTTATGGAAAACGCATGAGCCTGTCTATTACCATCAACTGTGATGCGAAATTATTTTTTACATAAAATAATAAAAACAATCAAAAACCGGCCAAGTGCGAGTTGGACTCGTCCATGAAGGGTTCCGTAGTAGCAAGCATAGATTAGGGATATAATTACATTGAGATTAGTAAGTATACACAAACAATAAAAATAACTTTGTTTTTCATAGTGTTTGTATGAATAGCAAAGTTATATTTGCGGTTTTTGAAAATGAACTATATCTCAAAAACTGCTAACTGTATCTCATCCAAACCAATTTTCGTTGGAAGTTTTTGTTAAGGTCTACATTATATATTTTTTTTTAGTTTTATCATTCTCTTATTTTAGAAGTTACAGGGGGGACACACACATTTTACCACTTTGGAAGTGTCTCTCGTGCAAACTGTTCGGTTTAGAAAAAAAATATGTTAGTAACCTCAAGTTTCAACAATATAGCTCTTATACTTTCGACAAAAAGTGGCTGTGACATACGGACAGACAGACAGACAGACAGACATGACGAATCGGTAAGGGTTCCGTTTTTACCATTTGGCTACGGAACCCTAAAAACAGAAAAATCGACTGCATAAAAAAAATATGACATAATTTTTGAATCTTAAAAATCATCGCCGTACTTATGTTGTTGTATCCACAATTTCGCATTCATAATATTATGTTGCATAAAAGTAAAATAGTAAAAAAAAGAACAACAACGTAACACATTCATGAACTTTTAACACTACCAAACCTACATGTTCGCACCTCCAACATCACTTAACAATTCCTAATTGCCAACAGGCCCGGACACGTGATCAGCATACTTAATTGCAGCACTATCGACCGGCTGCTACCTACGGAACCCGCAACACGCTTGCCCCGAAGTTTTGATGAACGCAATCATCCGACGGAACCCAATTAGCGTTTGTTTTACGCTCCGAACTCAAGAGTAGGGGGTGTGGAAATGTGGAAATTTTGTTTTATGGCTGTCTTTTGTAGAAGTGAGGCTTGAAAAATTGGTTTAGGGCTCGTTTTTAGAACTTTTTCGTTGAAGGTTATTTGAGATTTTGACGTAATTTTGAGGCTTTATAGCAAGGAGTTTGGGGTTACAAGGACTCTTGGCCAACGGTAACACTCTGGCCGCTTCCCACGCTCTACACTTAGCCGATACGGCCAACGAACGAGATAATATGCCATTTTGTACGAAATATCTCAGTGTACACGCACTTTTCCCGTCGCCTTTTTAAGCTATTGCATAGCTTTTATCGCAGGCTCTGAGCGCGGCGGGCGCGAAAAACCTAACGAAAAAACCTGACCACATTTGACAGCACGTCGTTTCAGTTCGGGAGACTTCGGCAATCATAAAGGTACGGACAGACGTGCTCATAAAGGTACGAAGAGGGATTTACTTTTTTCTTACTGATTTTAAACGGCCAGCTACAAAAGGAGTTTTCACAATGAAACCTACTTATAAAATTCTCCTACAACAAAGAAGTTCTTTATTACAGTAGTGCACCACAAACATTTTAAAATAAATAATATTCTCGTCAAATATACGCGGTAGGCAATTTTATTATTTTAAAATAAAAAAAAATGTTATGCAATAGCTTCATCGCGGCAGTCACCGAGTGCCACATGTATTTTTTTTATTTATTCGACGAATTTAGTCGCCTGACGTGGTCGCGAAAGACTTGATAGTGCGCGCCCTGGCCTAATATTCTGGGGCACTTGTAATTATTGAGGATTTTTTATCCTGTTGAGTGATTTCCCATAAATCGATATGCCAGGTATATCCTACCTTACACCTTATACCTTCAGGTAAAGGCGTGATTTTAAAGAAGCTCGAGGCAAAATAATTACAGCTGATCATACCTGTCTTCCAGGTTAAGCCATGCTTGTCGAGTTTGGTCTGTGGATGGTTAACCTTCTGTCATAGCGAGTTGCCTTCGTGGCTCGCAAAGCCTATTAACCCTTGGTCCCGGCTGTTACCTTGACAGTCGTTATTAGTCAGAGTCCCACAACCACTCTTATCAAGGGGTATCGTATTACCCAGTTATTGGGTTGTGGAGGTCTGATAGGCAGGTAAGACTGCCAACCCCAATACTTAGTTGGGAAAAGGCTAAGCTAAATGATGATGATAAAAGTGTGTAAATGTATGTAAGCGTTATAAGAGAATGACAGGCCTGTTGGTCTAGTGGTTAGTGACCCTGACTGCTATGCCGGAGGTCGTGGGTTCGATTCCCACCCAGGACAAATGTTTGTGTGATGAGCACGATCATTTGTTCTGTGTCTGGTTGTAATTTCTCTATAATATGTATGTATTTAGAAATATATAAGTACTAGCTGTTGCCAGCGGTTTCACCCGCTACAACTCAAAAATCATCCCGTAGGAACATAAAATAGGGATAAAAACTATCCTATGTGTTAATCCAGGTTATAAACTATCTATGTACCGAATTTCAACCAAATCCATTCAGTAGTTTTTGCGTGAAAGAGGAACAAACATACATCCATCCAAACAAACTTTCACGTTTATAATATTAGTAGGATGTTTATCAGTTGTCTAGTATCCATAACAGCTCTGCTTAGCTTGGGCCTAGATGGCATTGAGTGATAGTTGTGGAATATTATTATTATTATAAAAGAATCACATTCACGATTAGTCTTTATTTATAGTTTATTTTATTCTATTACTCCTTCGAACCAGATGCCTGAATACTGAAAACTACATTTTTATGCTAAGAAAATATTTAGTGAAAAATATTCACAAAGTGGAATGCTAAGCGCGCAGTGCTCACGATATGAACACTGAAAAGTGCTTCAAATATTGGAAATCTAAAAAAACTATGTACTTTCATTTCGATTACCTGATTTTGAATGTTTGTAACGTTTGTGCTTGTTTTGGTTTGCTTCTTATCTTAGTTAATAAAGTGTGCGAGTTTAATACAATTTGTCTTCGTATAACAATAATAGAACACTAGGTTATGTTGGCGTTTTCATACGCGTCGAGAAAACATGTCATTGTTATCTTGTGGCACTCGGTAATAGTGTTTAGCTATTTCTATCATAGAGAGTTCATAGATTTTTTTATGAATTAAAACCGTTAAACTAAAAATAGATTAGTAAAACAACTTAATTTACATTTGAATTCTAAAAATAAAATCCTTATGTAAGGATACTCTGCTTACTACTGTACTAAATAGTAGTAGCAACTCTTTTTAAAAAGACTTTCTAGAAAATACTTCAACTACTAAAATCGACTTCGTACTGTCAGCGTCAGAGAAAACTCACCCCTTTTGGTAGTGATGTCAGTAACAAAGAGTATGAGTATTCTTTGAAGCTTCCCATACCTATTACTACAGTCATAAACCATGTACCTACACTTGGTATCAGTTTTAATAAACTCATTCACACCAATCCAATGCCAATAAAAAAGAAAAGCCGATCGCTCCTAAATTAAATAAAAATATTATATAACGAAATATTCGAAACACGTAATGGCAATGTAAACAAAAATCCTAAATGGGACATAGGTAGATTTATTAGGGTTGAACAGGGCACAACAGGGTAGAACAGGGTGGAACAAGCCCACCGTGGGTTGCCTTCGGTTTTATGGTATGTTAGGCGAGATCGGCAAACATGTCATTCTACCGAACAAGGTCGAATGCTTTGGCGATTTCAATAATGCTACCCTTTTGTTTGACGTCAGCTGGTTTTGGCGAATTTTGTTGTTCCAGTCAGCTGTAACGGCATCATTTGATAAGCTGAAAAAAAGTTATAGGGTCAATATTATTCCGTAGGTATGGAAAAAGGTTTTAGACTGTGTTGGTTGTACCTAAAAATAAATGAACGTTAACTTAGATGGCTGAAAAGTTGAGCTGTATGCAATTTTTGGACTGTAAGAAATATTAAGTCGCTTTGGCTTTTTTTTTCGTGGTAAAATCATCAAATGAGTCCTCCCACCCAGGGCAGGGTGGGAGGAACTGTCAGACTCGTACTGACTAAAATCCACGGTGTCCTTCAATACCCCTTTATGTTCCGGGATCACGGTAATGAGATAAGTCACGCGACCCCGGCAGGTTTTGTCCCCCTAGAGGGGGCCCGGTCACACACTCCTTGAGGCGTTTATCGTCAGCACGATTTAATGACCATTATTAATTATTGATGAACGAGAAAAAAACCAAATAAAGCCGTCTCAATGTTATTAACATTTTAATCACTCTAATCACCAACGTTTTCTATCATTCAATCAATCAATTTACCCTATCGCATTCTACTGCTGAACATAGGTAAGCCTCTCTCAGGCTGCACGTGGACCATCACCCTAATTCTGCCTTCCGCATCCAGTCTGTCCCAGTCACTTTCATAAGGTCGAAACGTTAAAATTTTCTATATAACCATTAAAATATACAAAATGGAGTACGCTACCTATTTAATACAAGTAATTTTGACTTAAATCAAGCATGCATTCTCCACAAAATTACAGCATGATAAAATAACAAGCGGGAAGCTCTTCATAGAAAGCATTTTATCGTTGTTACCTCACGATCTACGTATATGGGTAATGTGTAGCAGTTGCATACATTCCATCGTGCATCGTGCAGCTTAACGATATAAATTCCTTTGGTCCACAAGGTAAATAGCTAAGTTAAGGGTGTGTGTAGAAAGATGCTTTTGGGACATTTTTTTTTACGATTTACCGGACGGTAATTGTATCAATTAATTTGGCAGGATATTTTTACCACTTGCCGCACAAAATGTGGCATGACCAATTCTATGTCTATATTTATGAATATGTATTCTAATTATGAATGAATATGAATATCATAAAATCGAATTGCATAAAAATAGACCTACTAAAAATAGGTCTATTATTTTGCAATTGGATTTTTTTTGCCCGAGTATGGCAGAACTTACAGACTTTGAAAAATAGAAATATTTTTTCTATCCCCGCCCTACACACTTGACAAAACCCCGACGACTATTGCAGGCATGTGCTTTCAGGGCCACTTGTTTAATCAGTAACTAAGTTAACTATTAGTTCAAATGCTATACATTTTTTTTTACGAATGGTTAAAAAAAAGAAGCCAAGCAAGACAAAAGAGATATGGCGGATATTTTCCGTTCGAAATGGAAATACCTATGTACCTATAATACGCTTTTACAGCTAAACATACTGCAAAAAAAAATTGATAAGCGACCGATCGATCCATCCTTCGCATACGAAATAACCTCTTGTATCGCAACAAAGTATTACCGTCGGGATACCCTCATCCTAAGCCCGCCCGTAATATTCATTATCGTAAAACTCAGGTGCTAGCTCCAAATAGCCACTCGATATAAAAGTGCCTTGACAAGTTTGCTATTACCCGACCGAATTGAGAGTGCACTTTTTTCTAGAAAGTGAATTGAAATAATAGAACTTTGTAACTTGATCGTGTTATGTTTATTTTAGTTTGAGAGGGGTTGAAATAAATAGTTTTATTATGATTAATGTTGAGTTTTGATGGTGCAATCAACAGTTTATTGTGTTTAATGCAGTTCGTTCTGCATACAAAATGCAATACATATTTTAGTATATTTCATTGACCTAGGTTATTCATCTAAATATTAAACTGGACTCGTAACTTCAAACACTCTTGCAACTAGCTGCTATTGTTCTTAAAATTAATAAGATTTGTTTAATAATATCATAAGAAATTTCCATCTGATCTGAGAAGTTTCATAAGTATTCTGTGAGAAAGTGTATAGGATAGCGAAAAGAGACGCCTTTATCGTGACGTTAGATAAGTTTTACATAGGTATTTTATAATTACATAGAAGATACTTTTTTTTTGCGTGGTAAAATCATCAAATGAGTCCTCTCACCCCGGGCAGGGCGGGAGGGACTGTCAGACTTGTACTGACTAAAATCCACGCCGCCCGCATGCCCGCGCCTACGGTGGCCGGAGATCGTCTTGCGACGTCTGTCGCCGTGGGCGTCCACCACCGCGGGTGGGGCGGAGGGAGGACACTGTCCTCTCTCTCACGCGGCCCGCCTCCTCCTTCGCGAGCATGACTGCTTCGCAGAAGGAGGCGACCGCTTCCCACTCCGTCTCGCCCCGCAGCATGGCCGCGACCAATGCCGGGCGCGAGAGGTCTCCGCCTATCGCCGCCGTGAGGACACGTCGACATAGAAGATACCTACTTGGGAAAACTATTGTTTGCCAATTTTTATTTTAATTATCTTTATTAGGTATCTTGTTAACGTTATTTTGACATGATTATTGTTTATTTAAGATTGAGTAATTTGTCAGAAAAGTGTGCATGACGTCACAATTATGGCGTCAACGTAACGCAACTTTCCCCGTAAATTTTGTCGCTTGTCACAACGCCACCTGCTAATCCTTACATCTGAGAACTTTCGCTATTTTATTTTACCTTCTACGTATTTTCATGTTCTATACTCTTTTTATTACTTTTTCTCTTAAAAAGTAATTTCTATAAGACAATATGACTTTTAACTAGCACAGTAATACAACCCCATTTTAATTAAAAAGGAACTCTAGAAGCTTAAGAAATCCGACTCATTTTTCAATACGGCCCAACTTTCGTAAAACTTCGGCTAACCTCGGGCTACATCGGGATAATCCTGGCTAGTATATGTTCAGTATAACGGTGCAATATTCATTATCCTGAAGCCAGGTGTTCTGGCTTTAAGGCCCTATACGTGTCTTATTTGTGTGAAATATAAAAGGTCTACACTTACATTAAAGTTGATGAGGTTGCTTTTACTTGGAGAAGATTTAGCATATTTTTAAGGTGCATCATTGAGTTTAAGGTTTTTTGAAGATAGGTACATTTTTTTCGACTTATTTTAATATATTATTGTTTTGCTGCACATTACTGAATGCAAAGTTAAAATATTGCTTGTATCTTACTTGTTCTCATTTCCTTAAAACATTCGCTATGTCAGATTGTAAAGTGTTGCTACTCAACTACTATACATCTTTGGGACTTTAAAAGGTTTAAAAGGCGATAAGTAGCAAAGGGATTGGTGTTTTCAGAAAGACTTCCTAAGATAATGCCAGAGTACCTATATCCACTTGTTCCACTCGGGAATTTCACAATTTATTAGAATTATTTTTATTCTGAAAGCAGAAATAACAACCTCATTATTAAACTGAACATGTCTGACTTATCACGTTACTAACTTTAAGCTGGCTTCACACGGCGCGTAATGGCTCGGTGCGACTCGGTTTGGCGCATCCGATCTATAAAGCTATTGTCAAACAGACAGGCGAAGCGAATGCGATCCGAGTCCTGTCATAATAGAAAAGCGAAAGCGATCGGATAGTTTATGTGACAGGCTTCAAACAATTCCATACATTACAAACAAAAACGCTTCGCTTCGCGTTCGCTTCGCCTGTCTGTTTGACAATAGCTTTAAGGCACGTGATATCGTGGCGTGGTTTGGCAAAGCCTTGAAGCTATTGTCAAACAGACAAGCGAAGCGAACAATAGCTTAAGAAACAAACACAAAAGTCGGATATCGTTGCATGCGGGCTCTTGGAGGCACGTTCGCGTGTTAAGATGCGACTTGTGATATCATGCACAGTGAGAAGCCAGCATTACTCGCAGGACTATTCCAGTTTTGACAGCAGATAATGTTTTCGTCAAACTTCAAGTAACTCTAAATTCATGTTAAATAAGTTTCCAATTAAAACTAAATCACTAAGTTTATTCTACGAAAACATTTTTATTTTCTCTAAATAAATAAAACGACTTGTTTAATTAAATGCAAGTAGTTTATTTATTCACTAAATGATATTATTAAGTAGTTCGTTTATTACTTTGCAAAGTTCTTATTCATGGGCGTTAGAACAAGTTTAATTACTTACAACTTTTCAGTTTTGATAAATGTGTAGGTAAGTCTCGACTTGATCCAGGGTTTAAATAAAATTTAAACAAAACGTTACGTATTAGCCACCTCATGTGTTTTTCAGTTACACTACCACCTGACGTAGGTCCTGGAAACCGCTTAAATATTTTCCATGTTTGATCACTAGCTATCATATTATCATCGGTGACTTTGCTCATGAGTTTGTTGTTGTTCTTTCACCCAATCTGATTGTATCATAATCCTGACCTACCCTGAGGACTTCTTATTACGTTTTTTAATCTTGAAGAGTCTGAAATCACTTCCGTTCCTCTTAGGGCGTGAGAAGAAAAACAAAAACTTGTCATGTATATTTGACAGGCCTGTTGGTCTAGTGGTTAGTGACCCTGACTGCTATGCCGGAGGTCGTGGGTTCGATTCCCACCCAGGACAAATGTTTGTGTGATGAGCACGATCATTTGTTCTGTGTCTGGGTGTAATTTATCTATAATATGTATGTATTTAGAAATATATAAGTATGTTTATCAGTTGTCTAGTACCCATAACACAAGCTCTGCTTAGCTTGGGACTAGATGGCGTTGTGTGATAGTTGTGGAATATTATTATTATTATTTCTTTATTCATTTTTTTTACTTATAAATTACATTTTTAAATATTTTTACAAAAAACAAATAAAAAACATTTAAAAATATAAAAAATAGCAGTTCACCAGCACCGGGAACAGGGTCCGGGCCGCCGGTGGTCAGGGCTCCTGAGAGAGGAACCTCCTAACAATACGCGCCGTGTCCAGAAGTACTGCCTTCTGAATCAGGCGCCTGATCCAGCTGCCAAGCGAGAGCCTCCTCAGATGTTGTTCGAGGCTCTTGGCAATTAAGCCATTATTATTATTATTATTATTATACCTATATTTTCTGTTGTGATCTCCTCTCAAGAATGCCCCTACCCCAGACTATTCAATTACGAGTTGCCAAGTGCGAGTTGGACTCGCCCATGAAGGGTTCCGTAGTAGCAAGCATAGATTAGGGATTTATATTAAGAGTAAGTAATATACACAAACAATAAAAATAACGGGTCAGAGCCCATTCGTCCCCTAAAATTCGTACCCCAGCATAAAGGTTGTGGATTCGGCCCCTATATAGGTGCCCATTGGTCTCCTGGTAGGGGACCAATTAATATTTTAATTAAAAATATTATTTTTAAGGTACCCATTCGTCCCCTCTAATATATATACAATATAAGTTAAAGATTCGGCACCTGTTCAGGTGCCTATTGGTCCCCTGAGATAAAATTAGCTATATTTTACATAAGAAACGGTTAACATAGTACACTTGTGAACAGTTTATTAACGGAATTAATTTAATAAATCATAACAGATCATTAAAAAAAAAACCGGCCAAGTGCGAGTTGGACTCGCCCATGAAGGGTTCCGTAGCAGCAAGCATAGATTAGAGATATAATTATATTGAGATTAGTAAGTAATATACACAAACAATAAAAATAACTTTGTTTTTCATAGTATTTGAATGAATGGCAAAGTTATATTTGCGGTTTTTGAAAATGTACTATATCTCAAAAACTGCTAACTGTATCTCATCCAAACCAATTTTCGTTGGTAGTTTTGGTTGAGGTCTACATTATATATTTTTTTTAGTTTTATCATTCTCTTATTTTAGAAGTTACGGGGGGGGGACACACTTTTTACCACTTTGGAAGTGTCTCTCGCGCAAACTGTTCAGTTTAGAAAAAAATTATGTTAGTAACCTCAATATCATTTTTAAAGACCTATTCATAGATACCCCACACGTATGGGTTTGGTGAAAAAATTTTTTTTGAGTTTCAATTCTAAGTATGGGGGGCACCCCCAAAATTTGTTTTGTTTTGTATTTTGTGTAAAAATCCTAATGCGGTTCACATAATACATCTTTCTACCAAGTTTCAACAGGATAGCTCTTATACTTTCGACAAAAAGTGGCTGTGACATACACGGACAGACAGACAGACAGACATGACGAATCTATAAGGGTTCCGTTTTTGCCATTTGGCTACGGAACCCTAAAAAGAGCTATGATGAATGATAATTCGTCATGATAATAATATAACCTGTCGATAGGCTTACGATGTAAAATTGTCTCTCTACGAATGGCTTGTTAAAAAAGGGGTTACAAAAATAATAGAAAAGGTGTTTTGTTTGTATGTTATGGCTGCCTATTGGTGCTGGTGGTGGTGACATATGGGTTCTTGAAAGTGACTGCGAATACGAGACTGTTCAATGTGTCTTTGGTCTTTTATGAAATGAAGTTCGCCTAACGAAATAAACAATACTGTTAATATTATAATAATAATATTTTTGACATATAATTGAATCGAATTATCTCATTTGAATCCTGGAATATGATTAGTATTATTATTGATGGTAATTCACTTTATGGTTCACACTTTTATAATTTTTTTTCAGAATCAACGATATTGTATTACCTATATATAATTATAATAAAAAAGAACCTATATATATACTACTACTATACTACATTTAAAAACTAAAATTAAAAGTAAAACATTTACAAAAATGTCTACATTTAAAATTTATGGTGGAATACTACAGTCATATTTTGACTAAAAAGTCAAAACTAAATATTTACTCCTGAATATGTATAGCAATTTTTTATCCGCAATTATTATTTTATCATATTAATGGATGTTATTATGTTCTTGTATTCTAAGTGTTTCGTCTTAGCTCAATGTGGAGTCGTTGTCACCCTTTTTAACCGACTTCAAAATAAAAAAGTAGGTTCTCAGTTCGACCTGTCTGTATGTATGTTTGTTTGGCTGAACGGATTTGTTGCGGTTTTCAGCAAAGTGTTCATTACATTCTGGAGAAGGTTTTAGTATATAACACTAATAGATATCCCTTGACGTTGCCCGCGTGGATTCGTTTTTGCTTACTTGGATTGTAGATTTTCAAAGTCGACGATTATAAGATTTTTGTTGAATCATCATCAGCCTATAAATGTTCCCACTGCTGGGACACAGGCCTCCTCTTTGTGAGAGGGAGTGGGCCGTAATCTACCACGAGGGCCCAGTGCGGATTGGTAGATGTCACATGTCTTCGAAGTTTTTTTTTTTTTTGGTTCTAGGACATGCCGGTTTCCTCACGATGTTTTCCTTCACCGTTTTGAGGGCAGTGGTGTTTAAATAAATTACACAAAGTAATGCGCCTGACGGGGTTCGAACCCACGACCTACAACTCGTAAGTCAAGGCCGATACCACTGGGCCACCACTGCTCTCAGTCAAGGCCGATACCACTGGGCCACCACTGCTCTCGTTGCGCCTCCTCTCCACACGCTCTAGAACTGCTAGAACTGCTCTCGTTTTGTTGAATATCTAAACTAAAAAGGGAAAAATAAAAAAAAAATTGAAAAAAAGGGAACCGACTTCAAAACCAAACACAAAGAAACTGTAAAATAACTTTTCTTTCGGAAGTCGGTGGCCATAGTCAATGAAATAAAAAACAAAGCCACCGACTTCCGAAAGAAAAGTTATTTTACAGTTTTTTTGTGTTTGGTTTTGAAGTCGGTTCCCTTTTTTTCAAAAAGTTTTTTAATGTACAGACGCCAGCAGGTCAACCTACCCGAAACTGTCAGATTTTATCAATCGAACATTAACCTTCCACTATTGTGATAAGGTTGAAAATCTATTGAAGAAATTTGGTAGATTGTGGTAGGTTGATGTGCTGGCGTCTGTACAAAAATAATGAACTTTCTAACATTAATTCTGTTTTGCTAACATTAATTTTTTATTTTACCCTTTTCTGCGCGACTGTACCAGGACTACCAAGCTGCAGTATACACATGTACATGTACTTATATTAGAAGAATGAATAAAAATAAATACTCTTCAGGGGACGAATGGGCCCCTCAAAAGTTCCAGGGGACGAGTGGGCACAGGGTGCGAATCTCAGGGGACGAATGGGCTCTGACCCAAAATAACTTTGTTTTTCATAGTGTTTGTATGAATGGCAAAGTTATATTTGCGGTTTTTGAAAATGTACTATATCTCAAAAACTGCTAACTGTATTTCATCTTTGTTGAGATCTACATTATATATTTTTTTTTAGTTTTATCATTCTCTTATTTTAGAAGTTACAGGGGGGGGGGACACATTTTACCACTTTGGAAGTGTCTCTCGTGCAAACTGTTCAATTTAGAAAAAAATTATATTAGTAACCTCAATATCATTTAAAAGACCTATCCATAGATACCCCACACGTATGGGTTTGGTGAAAATAAATTTAGTGCCAATTCTAAGTATGGGGGGCACCCCCAAAATTTGTTTTATTTTTATTTTTGTGTGAAAATCCTAATGCGGTTTACATAATACATCTACATACCAAGTTTCAACAGGATAGCTCTTATACTTTCGACAAAAAGTGGCTGTGACATACGGACGGACAGACAGACAGACAGACATGACGAATCTATAAGGGTTCCGCTTTTGCCATTTGGCTACGGAACCCTAAAAAAGAGGTCGCTAGGCCATTTTAAAGTAGGGAAAATTATATTATACCAATTTCATTATCAGAGCCCTCATAATAAAAGCTAATTAACCCAACATTGTAAGCCTATTAAAACTTAATAGTGCACTAACATTAGTCCAACCTATTTAGAGGTCATTAACCAACAGAAAGGTATTAGATTCGCAATAAAATGATTATTGTATCAACTAAGGTTAACCAAGGGTCAAATGGACCTAATCTGAATACATTCAAATGGCCGTAGAGTGAATTATCCCGAGTTATTTATTTGGTAGTTTTCGCGATATTGCAGTGTGATCCCGAGAGATTTAGCCGTGGTAAGGGCTAAATATTGTTATTGAATTATGATTATTCGACACGGTAATAAAATGAGAAGACCTGTGTCCCAGTAGTGGGAATATTTTAGGCTATGACAGTGTGAGTAACGAAGATTAGTAGAGATTTAGATTCGTTTCCTATTTTGCAAAATGATACCTTAATACAGCTCGCCGTATAAAAATATATCAGAGGCCGCAGCCGCTATAGCACGAAGTTTACGTATTTGGCCGTACTTCGTAATTAGGGTAAGTATTTACGACATAAATTGTATGAAAAATTAAAAAAATGCCTCTATGAATAAACAACTTATTGATTCCATAATTTAAAGTCAAAGTTACCGTTTTTTTTTCATTTAATTAAAGACTTTTGTTGTATAAGTTCCCGTTTACTTTACATCACAAAAATGTGAAAATGCATGCTAGGGCCTCAGACGGCAATTATGTAGGTACCAGATAACTTCAACAACAAAGTTTTCATTTAGTTTTATATCAGTCACCGATGAAAACTAAAATGATACACTCTGAAAACTGCGGTCATTTTTCTAGGTCCTCAAGTTTAACATGAACACATCGTTTGTTTTTCTTTTTTTTTTAAATCATTGCCCCACACTAGGAATTTCTCCTGTATCGTAGGTGCGATTACAAACAAAGAAACTCACAAACACCCACTACGGAACAAATACTTGCAGATCATACAAATATTTGTTCCGTACGGGGATCGAACCCGCGACACGATGCGCAGCAATCGATCATTCAACCACTGCGCCAACCGTGCCGTCGTCATTGTATCACTTTACTACAAAACTGCAGATACATATTTCCACGAAGCTCAAAGTCGCTCAACGAGCTATGGAGAGGGCTATGCTCGGTGTTTCTCTACGTGATCGAATCCGAAATGAGGAGAACCGTAGACGAACTATAGTCACCGATATAGTCCACCGGATTAGCAAGCTGAAGTGGCAATGGGCAGGCCATATTGCTCGCAGAGCAGATGGACGATGGGGTCGAAAAGTGCTAGAATGGAGACCGCGGACTAGCAAGCGCAGCGAAGGACGTCCACCAACGAAATGGACAGACGACTTTATAAAGGTTGCCGGAAGACGCTGGATGCAGGTCGCTTCCAACCGGTATATGTGGAGATCTAAAGGCCTATGTTCAGCAGTGGACGTCTTATGGTTGATATATGGTTGATATGATATTTCCACAGCATTGTCGCGTAGGCATGTGTTATTCATTCACAATTTTATATATCCACAAGGCATGTTGGCACACAAATGTCCAAGTCTTTATTGTAGATATTATATAAATGTGTGGGTCTAGGGTAAAAGTAAACATGTTCTACACGTGTTATTATAGAACACGTGTATAAAACTATTACTATACTTACTATATTTTTCTAACTTCTGACTGATCCATAAAGGTAATCCTTAAGTTATGTGATACAATGTCCTTATACAACATTATTTTAGTATATGCGAAACCTGATAAATTATAAATACCGTAACAAAAGGATTTCGATTTTTCGAAGCGATTGCAAGTGTGAAGGACACTGCATACATTTTTAAGCATTGTGTGTTTCTAAAGCATTTCCTGTAAATCCGTGGAACGTTGTTCAAGCTCGATTATACTTAAGCTTTACAGACTCTGTAATACTACAATTTTCACTTCGATTTTCGCCGATGTACGATGTAAGAAACTGAATAGGTTTTTTTTTTTTCAGAAGAACCGAAGCGTAAAACATTTACGCCACCAAATGTTCACATTTATTTACGACCAATAAAACACAAAAATATTACGAAAAGAGTCACTTTAGATATTTTATGGAGCTCCTGCCAAATAAATTGCGATGGCCAATATATTTAACCATCGCAATTCACCTAATACTCATCAAAACAGTTGCTCATGACAGCCAAATTTGCTGATATAGCTCAAAGGATTAGTCAGCTGAAGTGGCAGTGGGCTGGCCACATCTCTCGCAGGATAGATAACCGTTGGGTTAGACGTGTCCTTGAGTGGAGACCACGACTAGGTTAACTAGTATAGAGCATCCAATGGCCAGGTGATAGGATGACCTGCGAATGTGGCGTGTGTGTAGGATCATTTAGTTCCCTTCAAAATGGTTGAGCTGAATGGTACTGATACATGTGTCATGTTCGTGAACGGGCGCCATCAGTCGTGACTGGTCATCTCTTAGCTGCCACGGTCTATTTTAATGATTTATAATTCTCTTGAATTGTCTATTTTATATTTTCCTATCGGGCACTTTTTTATTTGCTACATCGTTCTCACATAATGTACCATCTTAAGATGAATGATGTAACAAAGATTCTGTAATAATTTTGGCGATTGAAAAAGAGTGTCCATGGAGTTTCTTGCTCAAAATCAAAATCAAAGCGTTTATTTCAATTAGGCCATTACAGGCACTTTTGAATTGTCAAAAGATATAGTACAAAAATAGTTATGGTGCTACAGTCCCAGTCACAAGACATAAAAACTGTGAAAGTACCGTAGGTGCTCATTCCAAAGCGTAGATCTCTATGGAGAAGAATGAGCAAGAAACTCCATGGACACTCTTTTTCAATCGCCAAAATTATTACAAAACTTTTGTTACATCATGCTCATTCTTCTCCATAGAGATCTACGCTTTGGAATGAGCACCTACGGTACTTTCACAGTTTTTATGTCTTGTGACTGGGACTTTAGCACCATATCTATCTACTTAGCCTACGTCGACGATTTTTGTTATAGCGACCGTTTTTATCGTGGAAAAATCATCAAGTGAGTCCTCCCGGTTAGAATGGAAGGGACTGTCAGACTCGTACTGACTAAATCCAGGGTGTTCCTACAATAGCGCTTTACGTTCTAGAGTCACGGTTTCCTGATAAGACAGTCCCACGACCCCATGTTATGAAATATAAATTATTTTTATCGCAGTATTTTAATATACCTACATTATAATAGGCTATTTGGCTAAAACATTCTAATTAATCCGTCAGTTAGATTATCAAATAATATTTGACCCGTATTTTTTCTTTTTTTACGCAAACCAAAATTGACGGAGATGTGATACTTTCAAAATTGCCAATACGTCACAATTTAGTACATTTTTTACTGAATTCTGACGTCACGAGCCCCCACAAATATTCATTGATTTTACATAAGAAAAAATATGTGTCCGTTATTTTTCAAATCTCTAAATAACGGACTTATTAGATTTATAATTTACTAGCTGACCCGGCAAACGTTGTTTTGCCATAAAAAATAGAAATTAAAAATTTTGTCTAAAAATAAAAAAAAATTTAGGGGTGGACTACCCCTAACATTTAGGGGGATGAAAAATAGATGTTGGCCAATTCTCATAGATACCGGATAAGTAAAAAAAATTTCATCAAAATCGGTCAAGCCGTTTCGGAGGAGTATGGCAACGAAAACTGTGACACGAGAATTTTATATATTAGATTGATACTGTGTAATAGCCTATTATATAAAGCAAACAAAACCAACACAAACTCATTTGGAAATACCCTTTGAATTCTAATAAATGCGACTGCTTTGATAGAACTCTTTATGATCGAAACGTTTCATTGAGCCGTTCAGTGATATTGATATTGCTTTACTTACATTTATTAATAAGCACTGTAATTTGTTTCATATTATGTACTTCATCATACACGTAATATAAGGCGCTGTAAGCTGTTGTATAAAGGTTGTTATTGCTTACATAATCCTGCAATTTAAACCCTTTTAAAATTTAGTGAAGTTATTTCTAACAATTTGTCTATTTATTGTAACTTCTAAATTGAAATTCTGTTCTTTATTATCATAGACCGATCTCCCCGCAGTACAACATGATTGGCTAAAAAAGATCCTGATACCAAGATCAGGACTGGAAGAGCTCTCTGAGACTGGAGGCTGCCAAAACACCAACTTTCATACTCCAGGCTTTCACGCTTTGCAGGGTTTACGAAACTGTCTAGAACAAAGTAAACTTTTAGTCAGAATCTAGACATTCCTTTTCGCTCAACCCAGATTGGGAGGATACATTTAATGATACCTGTACCCAAAAAAAAGCTATTTCGCTTTTGTTCGGCCTTAAGAAAATCGAAGAGACCGCACTCCGCCGCTACTACTAAGAAATTGTTCAATTCAAAACCCCTTCAACATTTAGCTCGACCTGATTGTATCCCAGAACCTCGATCTCAGTAGTCGCGTTTGTGACAATGAGACCAACGGTAAAAGAATCATTAGGAAAATCAGCCTATAACGTTCCCCTTCTCAAATCTGGAACACAGGCCTCCTCTCTGCGTGAGGGAGCGGGCAATCCAATACGCGGTTGCAGTATTGGTAGATGTTACATGAATTCAAAATTTCGGTTCTAGAAAATGCTGGATTTTTCACGATGTTTTCCTTCACCGTTTTGAAAGTAAGTTGAAAATAAAACAAACAAATTATGACTTTATGGACATACACAGACACACATAACAAAAAACTGCGATCACTTTAAAAATCTAAATATTTTTTGTTACGGTAGATTAAATTATGATTTCTTCTATTTTCTTTAAGATTATTATTACAGGGTATTTCTATCTAAAGAAAACACGCAACAAAGAATTTGTCTTGATAAAGTTTTTTTTTTTTTTATCAGCTTATGCACAAACTTTTTGTGATGTGTGTAGTCTATGCGATGTGTGTAGTTTATAAGTACTCGACTACAGGAGTAGTAACTTATAAACAAGGGTACAAGATTGTATCGTAGTAAACTATGAAAGTAAAATGATCGATTTCTCTCCAGTTTATTTAATAAAACACGTCATCCAACTTTAAACAATATAACAAAGAACGTAGAGCTTATAATTTAATACTTCTTACAAAACTTTGTGCAGGTAAAAGCGTGAAAGATATTATATTTCCTGGTAGCGAGATGAGTGAAAGACGTAGAGTGTATGTTAACATAATTTCAATTTACCAGGCGAGGTAACCTGTGTTATCTTCTTCGTAGTAATATTGTCTGGTTACATAATTTTAGAGTGCATGTCTGCAGGCGAGCTTAACCTTTCATCGAGGAGACGAGGGAGTTTCTCAGGAGTAAGGAAAGATCTGGGTTTGAATTCACCATTCTATTGCTCTTATCTCAAATTATTATTGACTGGCCTGTTGGTCTAGTGGTTAGTGACCCTGACTGCTATGCCGGAGGTCGTGGGTTCGATTCCCACCCAGGACAAATGGTTGTGTGATGAGCACGATCATTTGTTCTGTGTCTGGGTGTAATTTATCTATAATATGTATGTATTTAGAACTATATAAGTATGTTTATCGGTTGTCTAGTACCCATAACACAAGCTCTGCTTAGCTTGGGACTAGATGGCGTTGTGTGATAGTTGTGGAATATTATATTATTATATATGTCGAAGAATCGATATCAGAAGGGGCGCGATATCGGAAATAACACTCACAAAACCTTCGTTAACACTTTTAATTACTTGCTAACACACACTGAATACAAAATAATCAAGGATGTCCGAGATATCGCTCGATTAAAAACTTAGGAACGCGGGAAGATTATCGTGGACGACGTGGCGTGACCAAGATGTCTACACAGCTTGACGGACCGATTCAAAGTGTTCACTTCACTCAACTGTCCGTCCAAATGGCATACCCCACATAGGTTTGCCAACATATCTGTCAACGTCAGTACTTGTCAACGTCGAATACCTGATCAAACTTCCGAATCGATATTCGACTCGACTATTCGCTCGGTGTTGCCATTACTCCACGCTAAGCATCCCCAAGTGGACATCCCCACTTGGCATTCCTAACGTTATCTGTCAAATCTAACTTCATAGTTCCTCCAATGAGAGACAGATGGCGTTATTCTAAATTAACAATAATCAATAAAGATTCTAAATTGAGTTTCTGTGTTGATTCCACACTAACGATACTAGATGGCCATATTCTAAATTAACAATAATCCATAGAGATTCCAAATTGTGCTTCTATTTTGATTCCTCGGCAATGACAATAGATGGCGTTATTCTGAATTATTGTGCTTCTGTGTTGATTCTGCGACACGGCCATTCTGACAATTCACACGACCTCGTGTGTGACATCTGGAATGAGAGAAAATTCTCGAACAGTAACCATTCTAACCGTTCGGTCATTCCTGACCCAAATGGAAAAAGGTATTCTCATCAAAATAATTACAGGGTCAAATGAAAATCACAACAAACTCTTACTCTCAAAGCTGACATGTCGAACAACACCCATACTCATTCAAGTAATAGGAAACTCATCAAAATATTGCAGTGCTCATACTCTGACCTTCATCCGGTCTTCATCATCACACATTATAACCTCCATCGGGTCATAAGCATGAAATCAAACGACCTCCATCCGGTCTTCAACACAACACCATCAAGATAATCATTTAGAGCCTTTATCAAAATAATAAAAATAGAACAACACTTGCTAAACGGCAATTCTATGTTTTAAGCAACATCATTTACAACGAAGCAAACCGCGTAAATAACGTGTATGCACTAACATCAAGTAAATGCAAAAAAGTAATAAGTGTCTGGCTTCAACGATTGGACTATACTGAAACAGAGAAAATTATTGATTTCTAGTTTGTTATGTTTATAACCTAAAAACCTCTCACACAACATTATCTCTCATGCATTCACACTACACATTACTCACTAACACACAATTCTCATTACTCACACATTCACAATTCATATGCATTTGGTAATGCACAACATTGTATAAAATAATAGAACTTACCTGGTTTCTTACCGTTATCTCTTTCTAATTTATTTTTTTATTGTCTGTTTGTTTATTAGAGTTTTATCACTCATGTATGTAGCTACCCAACTTGAATTTATTTATTTTTTTGTCAAAAATCAGGGCGGAAGGCGTTGTCGACTGTGACACAGTTTATACTAGTACAGTCGGCTTCGTGACCTCTTAGGGATATATATCTACAAATTCAAAAACTTTGTATAATTGTTATAGCTTAAGAGAAACTTGTACATTGAGTTGATAATAAACTATTATTATTATTATGGTTTCAAACTTTCGTTTTTCTCAGGTTAATTTATCCTGGTATTTATAGAATCTCACGGGTGTGAACCAAGGCGAGATCCTAGTTATCTGTTTGTGGTTGTAAATCATTTTGTACTGCTGTGGAATTACTATCTAAGTCTAGTTGTAAAAATTTTCTGACTATTCGGCAAGTGTTTAGTATGGCGGCTTTTTGTAGTGTGAGATATGTGTATTTAGACAGATTAAGTGTATTAAAGCTATTGAAAATTTGTTTCGGAATAACACCTGTTGTTGATATAACAATTGGGACTATTGTGACTCTATTCATTTTCCAAACTCGAGTAATTTCCTCTTGTAGTTCTGTATATTTCCTGATTTTCTCTGAGATAGTTTTTTGTATGTTATTAGTGTTAGGGACTGCAATATCAATTATATATGTGTGTTTATTTTCTTTGTCAACAAGTGTTAAGTCCGGTCTGTTGTTGTAAATGGTGTGATCAGTAATTATCGCTCTGTCGTAATACATTTTGTAAAATTGATTATCCAAAGTAGCTTTAGGTGAGTACTTGTAGTATGGTGTGTATGGGTCCTGCATGAGATTAAGTTTGATTGCGAGTTTCTGGTGTATGATGTTAACTAGTTGATTATGTCTGTGGGTATAGTCGTTTTGAGTTAGTGTACTACAAGCTCCTGTGATGTGTTGTATTGTTTCAGGTTTACTGTGACATTTTCTACATAAATCATTCCTTACTGTACTATCTTTAATAATGTATTTACGGTAATTTTTAGTATTGATGACTTGGTCTTGAATGGCTAACATAAACCCTTCTGTTTCCGGAAATAGTTCGCTTAGTTCCAGCCACTTGTTAGAAGCTTCTTTATCAATGTGTGTTTGGTGTAGATCGTTGGGATGTCTTCCATGCAGTTCTTTATGCTTCCACTTTCTAAGTATCTCTTCTATATGTCTCGCTTTATCTATTGTTTCAGTATTGCTATCTTCGCTAAGGTTTAGTGGTGTGTATTGTTTATCTATTTCTGTAATTGTTTTGTGTAGCTGACTATCGTTTTTCTTTCGCATGAAAAATTGTTTAAGGTTTATGACTTGTCTTTTATGAAGATGTGATATTTCTATTAATCCCCTGCCGCCTTCTTTTCTGGACAATATAACTCTCTCTATTGCTGATTTGGGATGATGATATCTATGTTGTGTCAGTGTGGTTCTTGTTTTGACTTCGAGTGCATGTAGTTCTGTGTTAGACCATTTTATGACACCGAAAGAATACGTGAGTACGGGTACTGCGTAAGTATTAATAGATTTGAATAAATTTTTACTTGACAGATGCATTTTGCATAATGAATGTATTCTACTACTATATTCTCTTTTTAGCTTATCTTTAATAGTTCTATGTTCTAATAGTCGTGCTTGGTTATATCCTAAATATTTGTAAAGTTCTTCATCTTTCATCGCTTCAATGACTTCATCAGTGTCTGTTGAGTAATTCCCTTCTATAATCTTGCCTTTCTCTATATTTAATTTTCGGCATTTGTCTAGTCCAAAATCCATCCTTATATCTTTCGAAAATGTTGATGTTATGTTTAATAAGCTATGTAAATCTGTATTTTTATTAGAATATAGTTTTAGATCATCCATATAAAGTAAATGTGTTATTTGGTGCAATATTGATCTACCTTCTTTAATATCAAAACCTAATCTAGAGTCAATCAATGCTCGCGAGAGTGGATTTAGGGCTAGGCAAAACCATAGCGGGCTTAATGAGTCCCCTTGAAAAATGCCTTTTTTAATTGCTATTTCTTCTACGGATATATTTGTTGTATTAGTTTGTAATTTAAGTGTAGTTCTCCAGGATCGCATAGTATTTTCGAGAAAATTTATAATAGTTGGGTTGATTTTATAGATTTTTAGTACGTCAATTAACCATGAGTGTGGAACGCTATCAAATGCCTTTTTATAATCTATGTATGCTATGTATAAGTTTTTCCTAGTCCTCTGTACATATTTTAGAATAGTGGAATCGATAATTAATTGCTCTTTACATCCCATATGCCCGCGTCTACATCCTTTTTGTTCCTCAGTTAAGATATTGTATTGTTCGGTGTGTTTGATAATTTTGTTTGTGATACATGATGTTATTATTTTGTATAAGGTTGGCAAGCAAGTGATTGGCCTATACTGTGACGGATCCTGGGTTTTATTTGATTTAGGGATCATGTATGTAATTCCTTTAGTTAGGAAACCTGGGATATTTTGGTTGCCTTTCAAAATATCGTTAATTTGTTCTGCTAACGTACTGTGAAGTGAATGAAGTCGTTTAAACCAAAAATTATGTATACCATCTATTCCTGCTGCTTTCCAGTTATGTGTTTTATTTATAATTGTTTTAATTTCGAGCGTATCTATATCTTCAAATGGCATTTCATCTATTGTTTCTGACCTATCAATTTCTTCTTGTATCCATCCTGCTTCTTTGTTATGACTACTGCTATCTGACCAAATCCCTTGCCAAAATGCTCTTAAGGACTCTTGAGATGGAGGGTTAGTGATAGTTGTATCGTTACCTTTAAGTTTTCTATAAAATTGTTTCTCACTTGTTTTAAATAATCTATTATTATCTTTTCTTTCTTTCGCTTTTTTGTATCTTTTTAGCCTATGGCTTTTAACTAAAAGTTTTTGTTTTAATGTGTCTAAGTGATCTTCTATTGTTTTATTATAATTTCCATGCGAACTGTGTTGTCTAGTATTTTTCATTATTTGTTTTACTTTTTCTTCTAATTTTCTTGATGTATTACCGCTTTTATATTGTGTTAGCCTATTTATGTCTTTTCTTAGTTGATCTATATCTGACTCTAACCTTTGTTTCCACGGTGGATCTTTCTTAATTCTGTTATCTCTTTTATTGGTAGTTCTATCTATATTTATTTTTTATTAATTCTTAAAGTAGGTTTGTTCAACATGTTACCTTATTTTTCCAATAACGTTACAGATTATAAATTCCATAAAGAAGATATCACATGAACTACTCAAAGTCAAACACAAAAGACAACACAATTTAGACTGACCGAAAATCCCAGAGGAATCAAGTACCTTTGCAATTGTATTATCACAATGCAGCAATCTAAAATAATCAAAACAGTAGGAATCAAATTCGTGGCCTGTGGCTAACACTAGCCCCACCAACAAACCTCTGTTTGTTGCACACCGTTCACCATGAACGCACAATACACGACCTCCGACAGTGCCATTCGCACACCGCGCATCTATGGACACCAGGATGTCAAAAATTTTCGGAAATACGGACTGGCTACGAAATGGCTACTGGTACGGTCTGACCAGGCGACCTAAGATTCCACACTATCATTCAACTCAACACCTCTACTTAAAAATTGTACTTGTACCTCAGGCATTCTCCCTCAAATCCACAGCACTTAACCAGCACCATGCATCACTACTTACCCAGCAGTGTAAATCACTGAAGTACTTAACCAGTACTTAACATTGTAGCGCTTAACCAGCGTTACAAATCTTATCACTTACCCAGTGATAATAATAACGCTCAACCAGCAATATTAACCCACTAACGCTTAACCAGCGAAAGCACACATCATAACACGCACGAGCGATTCAACAGTTAGCTGCTGAATTTACGTTGGTTTTCGCTTAACCAGCTCAGCCAACGCAATCCGCTTAACCAGCGATTACACTACTAACGCTTAACCAGCGATAGTCGACATAACTCGCTTAACCAGCGATTCAACAGCCAACGCCCAACCAGCAAAAGCACACATTATGACACGCTTAACCAGCGATTCAACAGTTAGCTGTTGAATTTACGTTGGTTTTCGCTTAACCAGCTCAGCCAACGCAATCCGCTTAACCAGCGATTACACTACTAACGCTTAACCAGCAATAGTCGACATAACTCGCTTTCCCAGCGATTCAACAGCTAACGCTTAACCAGCGATTTAACAGCTAACGCTTAACCAAAAATATTAACCCACTAACGCTTAACCAGCGAAAGCACACATCATAACACGCACCAGCGATTCAACAGTTAGCTGCTGAATTTACGTTGGTTTTCGCTTAACCAGCTCAGCCAACGCAATCCGCTTAACTAGCGATTACACTACTAACGCTTAACCAGCGATAGTCGACATAACTCGCTTAACCAGCGATTCAACAGCCAACGCCCAACCAGCGAAAGCACGCATTATGACACGCTTAACCAGCGATTCAACAGTTAGCTGTTGAATTTACGTTGGCTTTCGCTTAACCAGCTCAGCCAACGCAATCCGCTTAACCAGCGATTACACTACTAACGCTTAACCAGCGATAGTCGACATAACTCGCTTTACCAGCGATTCAACAGCTAACGCTTAACCAGCAAAAGCCCACACTAACACACTTAACCAGCGATTACACTACTAGCGCTTAACCAGCGATAGTCAACATAACTCGCTTAACCAGCGATAAAACAGCCAACGCTTAACCAGCGAAAGCCCACATCATAACACGCTTAACCAGCGAGTCCACAGCTAACGCTTAACCACCGAAAGCCCAAGTAATCCGCTTAACCAGCGATTACACTACTAACGCTTAACCAGCGATAGTCAACATAACTCGCTTAACCAGCGATTCAACAGCTAACGCTTAACCAGCGAAAGCCCAAGTAATCCGCTTAACCAGCGATTACACTACTAACGCTTAACCAGCGATAGTCAACATAAAGAACACAAGGCACCAGAGTCGTAAACAAAATGAAAATTGCTCACCGGATAGGGTCCCAGTTGACGCGCTCAGGAGGCACAGGTCAACCCTCTTTTCATTAATAGGCTTTGATGACCCGGAGTCGGCGTTGCTCCTCTCACTGCGCCGCGGCAGGTAAAACACTTCAGAGGCTTCACAGCACTTTTCAGGGGCATCGCGGTCATCGCTAGGTAGCTTTCTCTTCATAAAAGAAACCGCTTGCAGCTCTTGTTGTAGCTGGCCACGTGTCTGGATATCCCACTGAAACACAAAACAGTCCACGACAGAATACTGTTTCACTCGGTCATTCCTGACCAACTCTAGATTCAGTTCGTCGGCGAAAATAAGGAAATTCCAGAACTCTACTGTATCATTAAAACCTTCAATTAAATGAAACATCGGGAAAAGGTAATTGAAAATACAACAATCACTACCCTAGGCCACTAACAATTACCCTAGGCCACTAAAAACCCTAGGCCACTAACTACTAACCTAGGCCACTAACAATTACCCTAGGCCACTAAAAACCCTAGGCCACTAACTACTAACCTAGGCCACTAACAATTACCCTAGGCCACTAACAATTACCCTAGGCCACTAATAACTACCCTAGGCCACTAACAACTACCCTAGACCACTAACAACCCTAGGCCACTAACAACTACCCTAGGCCACTAACAATTACCCTAGGCCACTAACAATTACCCTAGGCCACTAACAACCCTAGGCCACTAACAACTACACTAGGCCACTAACAATTACCCTAGGCTACTAATAAGTACCCTAGGCCACTAACATCTACCCTAGGCCACTAACATCTACCCTAGGCCACTAACAACTATCCTAGGCCATGTACCACAGTCGTTCGAATCAACCTTCACACGGTCGCACACAACTCTACGTTCGTCTACTGACATCCTATATAGTTGCCGCTGCACTGAGCTGGCCTGTAGTCACTCGCGCAGTAGACAAAACGGTAATGAAAAACTTAGAAAATTCTTAAGTGTTTGCAAAAGCCTAGACTTGTCATACCCGTTATAGCCGTCACGATAACAGTTAAATCCATTCAATCCATTGAAATGCGTTGTCACTATTATGCCTCACTGAATTTACACAAAGGACTTTCGTTAACCTAAAAAGCTCAGTTGGCATACAAACATGTTTACAGAAAAACCCTGATTTAAAATCTCGCTACCTAACATGACATCACATTACAAATAATTGTCGAGCAAAAATTTTAAAACAAAATTTCAAGAGGATGATCACCCGTTAATCACTACACAACATAAAATCTGTTCTGGACTGAATACTCGTGTCTGACCTATACCAGTCATAACATTACATTACAAACACGTTTACCACAAAATTTCGATGAAAAACTTTTTTTAACCAACGAGCATTCAGCATCAGAATCGTAGGTAAAAATGAAACAATTCACCTGTGTTGTATCCTGCCTGATGGTGGTTGCACAACTCAGACATCGACGCGTCGCGTCGCGCCGGGCCGTCGACTGATCCGCTGCCACAGCCACCACCACTGCTCGTACAGCGCACGGCTATGTGACCTGGCTTGCCACATTTGAAGCACACCAAGGTCTTCGATGCCGGCTGCTGCGTCACTTGGCTCAATGATGCTGTAGGTGTTGTAGGCCTTCCCTTCGTGTCCATCAGCTTACTTCTTAAATTCGGTGCATGTCATCCCAGGAAACGACACGGTAGATAGCCAGGTAGAAGCTCCTCCCTTCAAGGCGCGGCTCATAGTGACCATAAGCGGGGCGCCATGTTGGTCTTGGTCCATCAAGCACATCTCTTCAGTCGTCACCCAAGCACGTGCATCCATATCTTGTTTCTCAGGATCGAAATCCGGTAAACGAAAGCGTCGTCACATGGCTTTAGTAGGTGTTTTCACGGCTTGAATCAGTGTCAGAAAATTGCGGTTCTGTTTTCCCAACAAACACATCCATTTTTCATCACTATAGTCTTTATTTCGAACACGTGGGTCGTCTTGGTCCATATCCCACTTCTGATGTCGAAGAATCGATATCAGAAGGGGCGCGATATCGGAAATAACACTCACAAAACCTTCGTTAACACTTTTAATTACTTGCTAACACACACTGAATACAAAATAATCAAGGATGTCCGAGATATCGCTCGATTAAAAACTTAGGAACGCGGGAAGATTATCGTGGACGACGTGGCGTGACCAAGATGTCTACACAGCTTGACGGACCGATTCAAAGTGTTCACTTCACTCAACTGTCCGTCCAAATGGCATACCCCACATAGGTTTGCCAACATATCTGTCAACGTCAGTACTTGTCAACGTCGAATACCTGATCAAACTTCCGAATCGATATTCGACTCGACTATTCGCTCGGTGTTGCCATTACTCCACGCTAAGCATCCCCAAGTGGACATCCCCACTTGGCATTCCTAACGTTATCTGTCAAATCTAACTTCATAGTTCCTCCAATGAGAGACAGATGGCGTTATTCTAAATTAACAATAATCAATAAAGATTCTAAATTGAGTTTCTGTGTTGATTCCACACTAACGATACTAGATGGCCATATTCTAAATTAACAATAATCCATAGAGATTCCAAATTGTGCTTCTATTTTGATTCCTCGGCAATGACAATAGATGGCGTTATTCTGAATTATTGTGCTTCTGTGTTGATTCTGCGACATATATTATATTATTATAGTTCGGTGCAGTCATGTCTTCTTCTTCACATCTTTTGTAGACTTTAATTTAGGAAGCTCTTGTGGAAATTCAAAGTGCTATCATTTTGCATTGGTTTTATGAAATCTGTTGATACTCGTACCTAACACTGATCAAGCGAACGACATAACGCCATGAAAGTACCGCCCACCGCTTGGTCTTTTGAAGCAATTCTATGAGCCTGAATTGTTCAGTTTTCTGCCTTATTTTTATATTAAAAGCCTTTTGAATGTTTTTGCAGAAATTAAGTACATTTTTAAAGCAGTTAATGCATACAAGTGAAGACGTATTTCACAATAAAGGTGGATAAGCGTTACTTAATACAATGGTAGTAAAACTTAAGCCAACCTTGAACTCAATAACAACTGAGAACAAAGACCAAAGAATTTACGCAGTGACGCAAAAATTTACGCGCCCTTTACGGCCGGAGTAACACGTCTCACCATTTTACGAGTCTCACCAAGTTTTTCATAAATTTTCCGCTTTTGAAGGCACAACAATATAAAAGTTTGGAAATGTCCCGACAACACTGTTTTGTGGAGACTTATTTTTCTCGACGGCTGAGGCTATAAATATTTTTTAAGACGTGAAAGTAATGAAATTGATTTTATAAATTTGAAAAAAAAAATGGTTTTATTAATCCTACTTCCTACTAATTATTATAAATGAGAAAGTTTGTTCGGATGGATGGATATGTGTTACTCTTACACACAAAAACTACTGAACGGATTTGGATGAAATTTGGTACACAGGTAGTTTAAACCTGGATTAACACATAGGATAGTTCTTATCCCGATTTTATGTTCCCTCAGGATAAATTTTGTGTTGTAACGGGTGAAATCGCGGCTTGTTCCCACTAGTTCTACTGAACAGTTCTACGGTAGAACTAATGGGATTAGTTTTTCTCACTAGTTCTACGATATCAGGTAGGACAAAATAGTATAACTATTGGGATTCTCTATTCCCACTTGTTCTACTGAACAGTAGTACGAGTTCTAGTTCTACGGGACACTGAGAAAAAAAATGTCGTAAAAACGACTGGGGGGCACCCCGACTCGGACAGGTTAGGTTAGAAGGGGATGGCGGGTCTGGAAGACCCCGCCATCCCCTTCGTGGTTATTCTTTCTTAAACCACCCAGAAGTAGGAGCACCGCATAGCGGTGCTCCGTCGACGTTTTCTGACAAAGTTATAGTTAGTGGAACTGTTCAGTAGAACAAGTGGGAATAGAAAATCCTAATAGTTCTACTATTTTGTTCTACCTAATATCGTTGAAATAGTGAGAAAAAAAAATCCCATTAGTTCCACCGTAGAACTGGTCAGTAGAACTAGTGGGAAAAATCGGAAATCGCTAGCAACAGCTAGGTGTAATATAGAAGTTAATTTAAAACTGTTAATTATGACTTTACAAAATTTACCTTAAACAGACATCAGTCTCTAGAGGGTGATAATTTGACTCTTAGTATTTATTACTGTGTTGTGAAAGTAAATAAATTAAATACTAAATTCTATAATTTAAAAAAAAAAACAAGCTTTAAAAAAATGTTATTATGTAATAAGAAAATAACATTTTCTAAAGCTTGTGTTTTTTAAATTGATGATTTTTTTAATGTGATGAATATATCACAAAGACAAAAGTCGACTAAACGCAGGTAACAACCTAAATTAATAAGTAATTCAACCTAAATCCTTTGTAAAACATGAGTTGAAAGGTAAAATCTTTACCTTAGTATTACACAGCCCAGTGATTCATACACGACGAACATTAAACCGTGAAGTAAACTCCGCTTCCACCTTTATTAATCCACCTGAAAGGCTAAACAAAACCCTGGCAATTTTAATAACGACGAAAACTAAAAACTCTGTAAATAGCCAGGGAGTGTAGCTGCATTTTTTTATATACTAGGGCTGGTAGATTGAATATCAACATGGCCGCTCTGAATATTTTGTTTAGTAAATTTGGCACAGTGGGTGAGCGATAGGTCGTGCAACTATCATAAAAGGGAACTGCAGTCCTAGAACGCAAAGGGGAACTAAAGGAACAGAGTTAACTTTTAGTCAGGGCAGAGCGGTAGGAACTGTCAGACTTGTACTGACTCAAATCCACGGTGTCCTTCAATAGCCATTTACGTTCCAGGGTCACGGTAATTTGATAAGTCCCGCGACCCCGGCAGGCTTCGGCCCTCTAAAAGGGGGGGGCCCGTCATTTTGCTGACACTCTTTGACGCGCGCGTGGAACACAACGCGCCGTCGACCCGGGCATAGTCCATGGTCGGGCGACAGGTCGACTTTCGGCGCTGTGGGCGTCTACCACTGCAGCTGGGGTGGAGGGAGGACGCTGTCCTCTCTCTCACTCGGCCCGTGTGCTCGTGAAAGAGGCTTCACGAGCATGACTGCTTCGCAGAAGGAGGCGATCGCTTCTCACTCCGTCTCGGAAACTTCGGTTGGAACAGTTGTCGCAGTGATAGAACGATCGGCTGCTGCTAGTAATGGATTAATTAGCATTCACAATAGCATTCGAATGAATTTCGTAAGAACATTTCATTTGCAAAATGGCATTTATCATTACTAGATGCGCTACGTGTCGTGGATTCGATTTGCGGTTTGCGCACGTCATAAATATTTGTACGGCTTACAGGCTGTTAGTAGTTTCGGATCTGGCTGTCATCATTTTCATCACCTGATTGTTTGTTTATGATCCGTTTAAATGTTACCATAGACTTGCTTTACCGCCTCCGTAGGCACGAGCGGTAACGTGCTTAAAATATCTATGGGACCTAAGTTCTAATAATTAGGACTTGCCATAGGAGAATAAGTACGATACCGTCGACCGTCATTCGTACGCGCAGCAAAGCAATTTTCAGAAAATAGAAGTTTATTCAAACAATCGCAATAGACGCCAAGATAATATCGCTCCTCCCACCGAATAATATCGTAATGTGATAAAACGATACTTTGCGTTTTATTGCATATTCATCATGTAGGTACTCTCTTACACTTTGTCAATTTTTTTCACATTTTTCCTATGAGTACATTACAAATTAGTATTTTTATAATAACCATAGCCCTAATATTCCGTTATAGATTTATTGTACCTATTTACGTGAATAACATCGCTTCTAGTGATTACGGATAACACTGCTAATAAGAATTTCAATATGTTACGATAACGATATTATTCGAGTAAGAACAGCAAACTCGTTTTATAGTAAAGTTTTTTAACAATACTATTCCTGTAGAGATTTTATTTCAAAAATATGGTAATGCTGGTTACTATTTAATTATATATTAAAAAAAATAGCAATTACTTTTGCAATAGTTTACCGAGGTGATATCTACATTCAATCTACGATTGCTGTATTATCTATTAACACGAACCACAAGCATTACGCATCGCTTTCTTTTTTCCTAATGATACAGAATTATAGCAACCCCCCCCCCCCCCCATTATGATTGACAACAATAGCACACGGCCCCCAGTCCCCGGCAGCTCCGCTATTCCTGGTCTAGGTAGCGGATCGGGTAACGGCGGGGTAGGTGCTAAGAATCCCCGGCAGATGTCCCGCTACCACCCCCAACGGGCTTTGGCCCTGGCAACACACAAACTAAGGACCGATGAGAAGATTATCGAGCTGGAGGAAGAATTGAGCAAAATGCGCTGGGATATCTTGGGATTATCTGAAATCCGAAGAGACGGTCAGGGTACGATAGTTCTAGATTCCGGCCAACATGCTCTTCTACCGGGAAGGAGACCGTAAATCCCAGGGTGGTGTTGGATTTCTCGTCCGCAGGTCCCTCATCAACAACGTTATGAAAGTCGACAGTGTGTCGAGTAGGGTAGCATACCTTATACTCAGAATAACCAACCGGTATTCGTTGAAGGTCGTACAGGTATATGCGCCGACCTCGACACATTCTGATTATGAAGTAGAGGCATTGTATGAGGAGATATCCGAGGCCATACATACCTCCGAAACATACTTCACCGTTGTTATGGGTGACTTCAACGCGAAGGTGGGCGCACGGAATGGCGATGAGTTGAGAGTGGGGCCATTTGCGTATGGCCAGCGAAACCATAGGGGCCAGCGACTGGTCGACTTCATGGAAAAGGAAGAACTTCATTCAGCGGCCATTTTGGAGGCGGACGTGGATGAGCCCCGATGGTACTACCAGAAACGAGATTGACTTCATCATGACGACCAAAAAGCGAATATTCAGTGATGTCTCTGTGATCGCCAAGGTAAAAACCGGTAGCGATCACCGGATCGTCAGAGGCACATTGAACGTCAATGTGAAGCTTGAAAGGTCTCGTCTGGTGAAGTCCATGCTCCGACCTGGTCCTGCCCACATCCAGAACCCCGAAGACTTTCAACTCGAACTGCACAATCGCTTCCAGTGCCTAACCGAATGCGAAACTGTGGACGAGGAGTTAACAATGGGTTGGTGGAAACTGTCCAAGTTCTTTAAGACCCCGCGCCGCAATAAGCCTCAAAAGCTCTCGAACGGAACCATCAAGTTGCAAGACCGGACAAGAGACGAGGCTGCAATCTTCAGCTGATATGTCGGAATATGGCAAACTCAATAAACGAACCTCTAAATCAATGCGACGTGACCTGCGTGCCTATAGTGCGGCACGGATCAAAGAGGCAATCGAGTGGAACCAGGGCTCTAAAGTCTACGCAAAGAATTCCTCTATTGGGCAAAGCCAAATGACAAAGCTGAAGATTAACGACGGCAGCATCATTTCGACGAAACCGCAGATTCTGAGAGAGCTTGAGAGGATTTACGAACAGTTATACACATCAACACGATAACCCAGTGTCGGTACAGCTCAAGACGCAAGAGCTAAACTGACTCGACACTACACTGAGGATATATTATGATGATGATGGGACTCCCTTTTCCGCATTTAGACTCTCATTCGGTCCGTTGTGCGTGTACACTGAGGATATCCCGGATATCAGTCTGTACGAGATTAGAATGGCTCTTAAACAGCTCAAGAATAACAAGGCGCCGGGTAAAGACGGAATCACAACAGAACTTCTGAGAGCGGGTGGAAAACCGGTACTTTTATTCCTCCAGAAGTTATTTAATTCCATTAAACTCGAAGGTACTACGCCAAAAGCATGGCACGGGAGTGTGGTTGTTCTTTTCTTCAAAAAGGGTGACAACACCTTGTTGAAGAACTACAGGTCAATCTCACTTCTCAGCCATGTATACAAGCTGTTTTCAAGAGTTATTACGAAACGTCTCGAACGCAGGTTTGATGACTCCCAGCCTCCCGAACAAGCCGGTTTCCGAAAAGGTTTTAGTACCATAGACCACATACACAGACACACGCTCCGCCAGAAGACAGAGGAGTATAATCGGCCATTATGTTTAGCATTTGTGGACTATGAAAAAGCCTTCGATTCAATCGAAACCTGGGCAGTATTGCAGTCCCTCCAACGATGTCATATCGACTATAGGTATATCGATGTGTTGAAGTGTTTATATAGAAACGCCACCATGTCCATCCGACTTCAGGAATAGAGCACGAAACCAATCCAATTGCAGAAAGGCATGAGACAGGGACACGTTATTACTCCGAAACTGTTCACGAACGCGTTGGAGGACGTTTTCAAGCTCTTGGAATGGCACGGACTCGGCATCAACATCAATTGCAAATACATCACTCACCTTCGTTTTGCCGATGATATAGTCATCATGGCAGAATCGTTGGAGCACCTCAATGCTATGCACAGTGACCTCAGTATCGTTTCCCAACGGGTCGGCCTTAAAATGAACATGGACAAGACGAAAATCATGTCGAATGTCCATGTGGCACCCGTACCGGTTGTTGTTGGGAATGATACTCTCTAAGTTGTAGACCTCGTTGTTACCTTGGACAGATTGTTCAGTTAGGTAGGTCCAACTTCGACATAGAGGTCGCCCGAAGAATCCAACTCGGATGGGCAGCGTTTGGGAAGCTACGTGATATCTTCTCATCGAGAATCCCACAGTGTCTTAAGACAAGGGTGTTTAACCAGTGTGTGTTGCCAGTAATGACATATGGCTCTGAAACGTGGTCTTTGACTGCTGGCCTTTTAGAGAGACTAAGAGTCACTCAACGAGCAATGGAAAGAGCTATGCTCGGAGTTTCTTTGCGGGATAAAATCCGGAACATGGATATTCGGCGAAGAACCAGAGTCACCGACGTAGGTAGCTCATACAATTTGCATGTTGAAGTGGCAATGGGCAGGCCACATCGCTCGTAGACCTGACGACCCATGGGGAAGAAAAGTTCTCGAGTGGCGACCACGGACCGCAAGACGCAGCGTAGGCAGGCCCCCCCCCCAGGTGGTCCGACGACATCGTGAGGGTCGCGGGCAACCGATGGATGCAAGTGGCGAATTGTCGTTTGGCGTGGCGGTCTAAGGGGGAGGCCTATGTTCAACAGTTGACGTCTTCCGGCTGATGATGATGATGATGAGTTTTCTTTTATCAGAAACCCATAGATTTATTGAAAGTTATATTTCTAATAATGGATATTACTTAACAAGCAATTGAAGAATAAAATAGTATTAAAACAATAACTTAATATATAATGCATATTATAAGGGCGAAAATCCCAGTTACAGTCTATTACCGTTTATGTTTGGATGTTTTTGTTTAACGAATAACATTGTAGTACACTATTATTGTGCACGCTGTCTTTTTGTTTCTACGCGAATAATATCGTTATGTTTTGTTGCGAAATAACGTTTTTCTAACGTATCCAGTAAAATATATTTTCTTTAATAACTTGGTCCTAATAAAATAAAAATTAAATACGTTTATTTAGAATGATTCTATAAAAAATTAACTTTCATTTGATATATAAATCATTCTCTTAGGTTGAACAATTTTTACAATAATCATAAAAAACACTGTTTTATTTTTCCTGTAAAATTTGAATTTATCGATTACGATATTATTCGGTGGGAGGAGCGATATGTAGGTAATAGCGTCTGGTCCAAAATGGATGCCGTACAACCCTAACTGCGTATAAAATATTTTTATTACCTGCAATATATCTGAGTTCTCTGTATACCTAATTAAATTAATGAGTTTTTTAGTTCATTATAAATTAGAGGAAGAATTTAATTTAGTAGACGTTTGAAGCCTTTTTAGGAGAAAAACGTATTCAGGTTTAGTGCTTTGCAAAATGGGGAAGAATATTTACCTAGGTGCCTTAAACTTATTCCCTCATTTCCATTTTCATTAGAATTTAGTTTTGTCAAATAGAAAAATGTTACCGTAGTTTATCAGGGTCGCGAGGCTGACTGTACCAGATACTGTGGCCCAGAATGCAAAAGGGCAACCGAAGACATGTAATCATCAAATGACTCCTCCAACCCAGGGCGGTACGGGAGGGACTGTCAGACTTGTACTGACTAATGGTGATCAAATGGAAGATGAAACCGTGACCCTGAAGAAAGAGCTATTGAAGGATAACCCTTTCTCCAGGGTTACCTGATGAGACAGTCCTGCGACCACAGCAGGCTTTGACCCTCTAATGGAAGCCGTTAGAGTCTTACATGCCTTCGGTTAGCCTTCCAACCAGAGCGATAGGATCCAATTGATGTATTGTTACACCCAAAAAAGAATCGAACCAAATACTTATTACATGCTTAATTTAAACATTCAAAACCACCACAAACTATTAAGTACCGGCCTACATTTTCCCAAACCACATTAGCACCAACAATCATTAGCTAACGATACTACACCTTATCAGATTGCTCAAACGCCGGCCATCGGCACTTTCTAACAAGCTTTTAATTAATTCCTACACTTGAACCACTTAGTCTTAATTACACAATATTGCGAAACCGATAAAGTTTCTTTTCTTCCATTTTGTTTGTGTATCTGAAGAGGGAATTGTTTTTAAAGATTAGATTGCCAATGATAGAAAAACAATAGGTTCCTTCTTTGGGTGAGAAATCTTCAAATGAGACCGTGTCGCTCTAACATGGAACTGAAATAAGAGAACTGACATTGATACTCAGACATTGATAGATAGATAAAAGATTTATTCAGTGCAATGGAGACAAAATATCACATAGATAAGTACCTACATAAAAGGAAACACAGAAACAAAAATAAAATAAAAAGACAGATAAGAAAGAATAAATGATACCTACTGATAGGAACATAATTATTAGATACTTATGCCTTGTGCTTGATCGAAGGGTGAGCTTCCCATTACACGCCATACACAAGCCTGCGCCGCGTCAGTCGTCGAATATCGTTCTGAGCCCCGATACTCTGAGCAGTTCCATGGTGGCTGTAGCTTGAGTAGGAGGATTGCCTCTCTTTGCAATGTTTAAGGAACGATGGAAAATTAATTTTCGTTTTTACAAATTTGGATTCCTACTTTTTGTAAACTATTCGTTACAAACAAATATTTTTGATTCCTATCAAACCACGATAACTCAGTAAATACCATATGTCAGCTATAACGATGGACTTTATCAATATTTTGTCTCAGTAACTGCTTAAGAGCAACGTTAAGGAGGATCAATAACGAAACTTTTCTCATCGTGCCGAGTCTCGATGATTCCCTAAAGATTACTTGCTTCTGGAGATAAGTAGGACGAGGATCGGCGTGTTTTCATTTTGTGTTTCTGATAGTGTGGAAAAATATGGGAGCGTAGGCTTTTATAGGCTAGGCGTTATATTTTGGTAAAAAACACACAAAAGCCGTAAATAAAACTACTTGGAGCACGAGTCTAGATTAGGCGCCGTTGTCCAACTAAAAATGATGATTGGACAACTGTCCCTACCAAAGCTTTGTAGTCCAACTAGTTCGATAATATAGTTGGACGACGAGTCCTAAACGAAATAAACACTAAATATAGGCATTCGTTCAAAAATAGTGTTACAACATGATTTTAGCATTCGAAGCCTAGCCTCTTTCGTACTATATTCAACTTCCCCACGTCTTCCATAGATCTTCTTTAATAGCCCTTTCCGTTCCAGGGTCACGGTTACCTGATGAGACAGTCCCGCGACCCCGGCAGGCATCCACCTACGGTTTAACACATTTCGTCGGAAATATTGTCCTTTTGAACTTTCTGCACACATTACTTCCAACTTTTTTCACACCATTAAAAAGAGCATGAAAAAGTTAGAAGGTTAAGAAACCGCAAGCGATACCTCTGGTGTTGCAGGTGTCCATAGGTAACGGCGAACGCTTTATATCAGTACTCTATGCTTGTTTGTCACCTTTACGGTATAAAAATAATATTCGACCGCTATGAATAGGCTACTATTCAAAAAAAAAAATATTAATCCGATAGATAGATTATTAAAAAACATTTGATCCGCATTTTTTCTTTTGTTATGTAAACCAAAATTGACGAAGATACAAGGCTTCTAAAAATCACAAAACCTCACTCGGTTGGTATAATTTTACAGGCATTATGACGTCACAAACCACCACTCCCGAATTACGAGCATTAGCGTTTTATCTTTGTCAATTTTCATTGATTAAAAAAACAAAATATACTTACATAGTTATTAATTATTTTTTAATACTGTAACTGACGGACTTCATTAATTTTGCAATTTATTTATGCAGTAAACTACCGTATTGTGTAAAAGACCCGTAATGTATTTTTTCGTTAAAACGACTCGCTCCACGCCATCAATGGGACAGTAGCCTAAGTACCAACAACAAATCGACTAGTACTTCACTATCCAGTGTGAGTTACGAGATTGAGGCTCCATTGTCGTTACCACAGTTTGATGCATCCCTTTGTTACCCCCACACTCAACAATGGGGATCTCTAAGACGATTCGTGTGGAGTATTTGTCTTTTTGGTAGATACCCCATCTCTCGAACTGAATGAATTTGGAGAGGCAGACTTAATATAGCTGTGTACTAGAGAGACGAACATAATGAACAGTGGTCTAAAAGTGACAAATGGAGTTTACCAAACCTAGTCGACATCTCAATCTAATGTTGGATCAAGCTGATAATGGATATCATGACCAGCCTATAAATGTTCCCACAGTTGGGATACAGGCCTCCTCTCTGTGAGAGGGAGTGGGCCATAATCCACTACGCGGGCTCAGTGCGTGTTGGTAGATCTATGTCACGTGTTTTCGAATTTTTGGTTCTAGGACATGCAGGTTTCCTCACGATGTTTTCCTTCACCGATTTGAGAGCAGTGGTGATGAATAAATTACAAGGTAATGCGCCTGGCTGGGTTCGAACACACGACCTACAACTCGTAAGTCGAGAGTTCGAGACCGATACCACCTGGGCCACCACTGCTCCACCATTAATCTGCGGTTTGGCGTCCAGTCCACTTTTGCACAGTGTTTTCTTTTTAGTTGAGTGATATTTTCGTTTTTAATACCTACGTGTAAGTTAAAACAACCAATTGCATATTCATTTCCCAAGCACTCCATTACCTCGGGCATGCGGGCGGCGAGTAAAGGGCAACTCGCTGCCCGACCATGGACTATGCCCGGGTCGACGGCACGTTGTGTTCCACGCGCGCCTCAAAGAGCGTCAGCATAATGACGGGGCGGGGGCCCCGTCATTATGCTGACGCTCAATAGCCCGGTGTCTTTCAATAGCCCTTTATGTTCCGGGGTCACAGTAATGAGATAAGTCCCGCGACCCCGGCAGGCTTTGGCCCTCTAAAGAGGGGTCTCTAGAGGGCCAAAGCCTGCCGGGGTCGCGGGACTTATCTCATTACTGTGACCCCGGAACATAAAGGGCTATTGAAGGACACCGTGGATTTTAGTCAGTACAAGTCTGACAGTCCCTCCCGCCCTGCCCGGGGTGGGAGGACTCATTTGATGATTTTACCACGCTAAAAAAAAAGCACTTCATTACCTACAAAAGTTTTCAGCAATTTATGAATGAAATATCACCGTTCACCTCGTTAAAACTTTAGCAATGAACCAATTAAGAAATTCTTAACAGACACTCAAAGAAAAGTGCCGACTGAAAGGGTACTGTACTGTAAGTACCAATTTCTCAGTTTCACTTTCCCATTTAGCTTCATCATCTTTTTCTGAACTTTGAACACAAATAATTGAGTTCCCTCAGTATTTGTTCTGAAGTTGAATTTGTTCTGAATCTGAATTATACGTAAATATAAATATGTACGTAGGGCTTAAGCTGAATAGTTTATCTCTCAAACTTATTTGAAGGTAAACTGAAAGCTGGCTCATTTTACTATGGCTTTACTAAGAACTCAGATATACCACTTCAAAACTAAAATGCATTTATTTATTCATCATAAAAAAATTGAGATTATTTTTGTATTCAAAACTTTATTATTTTCATCTAGATATAACCTTAATTTTGGATCCTATGGCTGATATTTTGACAGCTAAAGATGCTGATGCATTACCTACCAATTGAGATAAAAATAAGATCCGATGAACCTCACGACCGACCCACAACGGGTCATGACGACTAGACATAGCAGAGTCGAAGAATTGAATCCGAAATTCTTAGAATACCACCTCTTTTATTTAAGCTGCCCGAAAAAAAAAATACATTTAATAATAAAAAACCGGCCAAGTGCGAGTTGGACTCGCCCATGAAGGGTTCCGTAGCAGCAAGCATAGATTAGAGATATAATTATATTGAGATTAGTAAGTAATATACACAAACATTAAAAATAACTTTGTTTTTCATAGTATTTGTATGAATGGCAAAGTTATATTTGCGGTTTTTGAAAATGTACTATATCTCAAAAACTGCTAACTGTATCTCATCCAAACCAATTTTCGTTGGTAGTTTTGGTTAAGGTCTACATTATATATTTTTTTTAGTTTTATCATTCTCTTATTTTAGAAGTTACGGGGGGGGGGACACACTTTTTACCACTTTGGAAGTGTCTCTCGCGCAAACTGTTCAGTTTAGAAAAAAATGATGTTAGTAACCTCAATATCATTTTTAAAGACCTATTCATAGATACCCCACACGTATGGGTTTGGTGAAAAAAATTTTTTTGAGTTTCAATTCTAAGTATGGGGGGCACCCCCAAAATTTGTTTTGTTTTGATTTTTGTGTGAAAATCCTAATGCGGTTCACATAATACATCTTTCTACCAAGTTTCAACAGGATAGCTCTTATACTTTCGACAAAAAGTGGCTGTGACATACACGGACAGACAGACAGACAGACAGACAGACAGACAGACAGACATGACGAATCTATAAGGGTTCCGTTTTTGCCATTTGGCTACGGAACCCTAAAAAAGCAAAGGCAAACCCGAATTAACAGCACGAATGATTATAACCTCGGCTCGTAAATCAGAATTCTTCGGTAGAAAACACAAACATAAAACACTTATTAAATCATCAATACGAAAGACTACCCAGTACCCACCGGTTTAATTAAGATTTTCTCGTAAATTCCCCAAAGGTCTTAATTATCATAAAAGAGTCTTAAAACTTTAAGTCCGGATTACATCAAAATAATGAAAAGTTTCACAGAACGAAATCTGTTGTCAATTTGTTGATGGATTGCGAACATTTGCTTCCAGTCCACTAATGAAAAACGTTTGAAAATAAAGTGCTAAATGAAGTAAAAAGAAGTTTAGTAATTACTTAAGGTTGCTACTTACAGACGCCACCTAATCAACTACCCCCTACCCTTGAAGATTTTACCACGAAAAAAATATGGTTAAAAGACATCACCATCATCTCCCTAGCCTTTTCCCAACTATATTAGGGTCGGCTTTCAGTCGAACCGATTTTTGATAGAGCGGCTGCCTATCGGACCTCCACAACCCAGTAACTGGGTAATACGATACCCTATGGTAAGAGTTGTTGTCAGTTGTCATACTTTTAGAGGTTCTGACTAATCGAAGATATCGCACGCCCCCGGTGCGACACTGTCACTTATGCAAAAATGTAGTTTTCCAGGAGAAGCATTTAAAACTTTGACACCTCACAAAACAATGACTTTAGAAGATATTATAGAAAAGATGAATAGGTAGCTCATACTACAACGTCGACCTTTTAACTTTACTTTTGGATAAATAATGATCTCTTATTATTGTTAAAAATATACTATACCATTATTTAAACCTTCCAACCCCCTCAAAAGCGACATTGTACTATATCTTGGGCCACTATTGCTCCAGAATCAAAAGAAAAATATGTCACAATAGGCTATTTGACAAAAAAAAAACTTTAGTCCGTCAGTAAGATTATCAAAACATATTCGCCTCGTATTTTTTCTTTTTGTACGACTGCCAAAATTGACGGAGATACAACGCTTTCAAAATTGGCAATACGTCACAATTTAGTACAATTTCTACTGAATTCTGACGTCACCAGCCCCCACTCTCGAGTTTCGATGCGTTATATCTTGGTAAATGTTCATTGAATTCACAAAAGAAAAAACACGTGTCCGTTATTTCTCAAAACGCTAAATGCCGGACTAATTAGATTTGTGATATATTAATACTGTCAAATAGCCTATTACCTTAGTGACAGTGTAGCTCCAAAACATATTTTGTACTAGCGGGAGGACCGCGCACAACTGACCAATAAAACGATGTGGCTCCCAGCCAGACGCCGTGATTCGCGCCAAAACGATAATGACACTCACGCCTCATATTAAAACTATGCGTACTACAAAAGTAACGTTATCGCCTCAAGTAAAGAGGTGCTTTAGGACAATTATTATACATTTAACTCATTTTTATAAATTTTACAAAAGTGACAGTATTGCACCGGGGCGGGGGTGCGATATCTTCAATTAGTCAGAACCTCTAATGGATAAAAGACACAATAATATTTATTTGCCTGGGTCAACTCACACACTTTGATCATTAGAGGTAACATATTATTAACCTTTGGACAGCAAATTAATGAAATAGCTAACCTAAATCCGGTCAGTTTTAGCCGAAATTATGTTTTTTTTTTTTTTTTTTTGCTATTGCGGGCCCAATGTAACCTTGACGACACTCCGACCCTTTTGGATCTATTGTGTCTAGCCCTTAGCCTTTTCAATCTGCCTCTTCGGCAAAAATATACCTCAGAAGCGATATAATTCCCCCTGTTGGCAGATTCCTGTAGTCCTCTGGGTCAGGGTAAGCTTGGCCCAGAAGTCCCATACGCTTTCCAGCCAGAGAGTCGCATTCACATAAAAGATGCTTCATGGTCTCCTTTTTGACATCTGTCATTGGGCAAAAACGGCAGTACGGCTGTCGAAATTATGATACGCACACGGTTATTAATTCATCCTAACCGAAATGATTCCCTTGTGGTTGCGTCACCGCACTGTTAGTAATTGAGCCGTAAATTAATAAGCAGGTTTTGTATTACGGATAGTGTATTAACTAGGTACTTTCCTGGATATTATCAGCCTATAATGTTCCCATTTCTGGGACACAGGCCTTCTTCCGGTGAGAGGGAGTGGGCCATAATATACCACGCAGCCTCGGTGTGAGTTGGTAGATAACACATCATGTCTTCGAATTTTGTTTTAAAGACATGCCGGTTCCCTCACGATATTTTCCTTCGCCGTTATGAGAGCAGTGGTGATTAAATTAATTACTCAAAGTAATGCACTGAGGCCGATATCACTAGATTACAACTGCTCAACAACTTTACTGATAATTTTCCCTTAGATGACCACTATGTATGACCGCGCGGTCATGATTGTAAAAAGTGAACTTTCATGTAAACTTAGCCTTAGTTTAAACTCAGCTCAAATCAAGCTCCACACACCCTAAGTATACTCTATTAGACGCTTTGACAATTACTATAGTTGTCACAAACGCCCATGAGTTGAAAGTTTTCTTAAGGAATATCAATCATTATGATTATGTTGAGCGATTTGATCTGTTGTCATGACAGCTGAGTTTCTATAAGTAGGAAATTAACTTAGGACACCCGTCTTTGAATTTCAGTGTTGCCATAACATTTATGGATACAAACGAGGTGGATGGAACTTCTTTGTTTGGAGGACAAAACTAAGTCATAATGTGGCGTAGTTTATGGTATACTACACATTTTGTCTTATCATCAACCTTCCTCCATATTTCAAAGCCAGGAACGTACAAACAAAACAATATCTTGACATATTTATAATAATCCAAGTGTCATGGCGGGGTAGTTTACGCAAGAAACTCAGGTAAACAGGAAAAGATATAAAATCCCAAAAGTTACGTGTACCGCGGATATAAAGACAATAAGGAACCCTAAAAATGGGGTTGTCGCTATGTCTGTACCTATTTGGGGGCCGGTGAAATGCTCACTTGGGTACCACAGGAATCAAGGTAGGTATGAGTTGTGGTTCCTATGCAAGCGTACTTTATCTTTAGGTACAAAAAATAATATGAACAATCATGCCGTGTAATAGGAAGAAGACACCGCTGATCTTAAAAGAAATTTGAATAAGCTGACGACATAGTGCCTACTAAGTTTTCAAAAAATGACGATATAAACAACAATCACCAAACAGATTTTCAAAAGATTGTTTTGTTTCCATAATCAATATCGGTAAAAGATTGTCACTTTGACTAGGCCATTCATCAGAATTCAGTTACTTGTTACGAATGAATGGATCACTAAATAAAAATCTTGTAAAAACGCTTAATGTCATACATTTTTTTACGGTCAAAGAAAGTTTTATCATAAAACTAGGAAATGATAATCATAACAAAACTGTTATGATTATCATTTCCTAGTTTTTCAAATCTAATTTGGTCTTAAATAATATTAATTTATCGCTACTACGCTAACACTGACACCTTACTTTAAGCCCGTGTCTCAGGAGAGCGCTCTCATCTTCTTATTGCAGAGTTTTTCCATCAAATCGGTGCCCTTTTTGTCAAGGCCTGTTTGTGAATTGTACCTGTAGAACAATAGGGACTCGCGCTAGACAGCTGCTTGTTACATAGTAGTGTAATTGTATTGAATACACGAATGAATAAACAGCGCATTGTAGAAAGAAAATAACGTGAATCAGCCAAACAGAACTATGTCTCAATTAGTGACAAGCAAATAAGGGCTTTTTATTTTTCGTTATCTCAGCTTTATTTAGCTAAAAGGCGTTTACTACTGAACATTGAGGATCACGGCAGCACTCCGTCAACACCAGACCAAATTTCATCTTCATTCCTGGATATAAATTACCATTCAAACGAAAACCTTTTCACAAGATTTTGATGAGGTAGGTAGGTATGTATTATGATTTTGTTCGATTATAGGACAAAAGCTTCCATTCCTTCTTCCCAACTTAGTCCAGTCATTTGTTATAAATGTCTATCAATTCTAGATTTTTTAATTCAAAGTCAAAATACGGTAAATCAGTAAAACAAAAAACTAAATGTTGTTACAATTCGGTGTGACCGTCTGTCGTTTTTATTCCACCTGAATATTCTAAAACAAAATTGTGATAAACCTTTATTGGTGTCCTCAGGAGCGCCACAGCTTTGTCCCTGTTTGTGTATAATGTTATTTTTAGGGTTCCGTACGTCCGAATACAAAAACGGAACCCTTATAGGATCACTCGTGTGTCCGTCTGTCTGTCGCTTACAGTCAATTTTTTGGCGTGTGTTCACCTACACAACCTACATTGAGTTTGAATTTCACAACGATGATTGGTTGTGTTTTTAATAATTTTTTAATCGCTTTTACTGGCCTGTTCTGTGAATCGTGAAACCGAAAACGACAATTTGAATTTTGAATTATTTTATCGCCTTTACCTGCATCCTGTATAATCTGAACAACAACAAACAGTATTATAACTACATATTTAAATGCCGATGCACCTCGATACGAAAGGAAGAAGGAGATTGTTTGTAAGGCAAGGACAGAACTGATGGCCGATGGGGCCGTAAGGTTCTCGAATAGAGACCACTCAATCGCAAGGGCAGCGTAGAACGGTCCACTTAAGATTTTATTTTTTTTCTCTTGTTATAGATATAGGTTTTTAAGTTTTTTTTTTTTTCTGTGTTTATTTTTATTTCGAATGTGTGTGTCGATCGTGGTCCCTTTGCGCCAAATAAATGTTTTTTTCTTTCTTTCTTTCTTTAAGAGGTAGAATCGATGATCTGATGAAGATCACACGATTGAATTTACTGCAAGCGGCTTCCAACCAGTCCTTTCGGAAGTCTATAGGAGCAGTGGACGATGATGATGATGAAGGCAAGGACGTTGCAGTAGAAAGTTCCACTGAAGTTGTGATCACAACTTTTCTAGGAGGCCTTATACTCAGCAGTGGATGGAACGTGGCTGCCAAAGATGATGATGTTGATGATGATAACCCATCAAAGCCCTGTTATAACCACATCAATAGACAAAATAAACAAACAGATACAATTAGAGCATGCCAACTACCAAACATTTGGAGTGAATCCATATGGAAATGCAAATTGATTTGCGGTATTGATAATAATTTACGGAATTCCACTAACAAACTGGCCTAATAATCAGATGTTAATCAATGAGATAGTAAATCAGATGGAACTAATGAGATATGAAGTGTATATGCCAGAATTCGTCTGTTGTGTCTGGCATATTTTTGTCGTAAATGCTCGGGGTAGCATTGGAAGGCCTTTGTCAACTCTGTCGCACATTACGATTTTTTCCTGAGTTGTGGGAAAGTTTACACTCATCCCAGACAACCAACAAATATCTATTCCGCACTGGAATCGAACCCTCGACACGTTATACAACAGTCAATTGCTCAGCCACTTCTCCAGTAAAACCTTGCTGTAAAAAAAAATGTTTTTGAATTTTGTTAAAAAGCAAATAGATTGACTGACTAGAGCTTTGGCAGTAAAGTTATCTTACTGCACGATTTGTTCTTTTATCTAAACGATATCTATGAAGCTAAATTGTATGTTTCTTCTACGATAGAAGTCAACATTAATGTCTAACACAGTATTATTAACCTTGTTTTATTTACGTTTTTTTTTTATATTTTAGTTTTTTATGTTTATATTGTTTGCATAATTGTGTTTAAATTATATACATATAACCTGCTTACTACCGCTATTATAAAATGAATTATGAAAACTATAAATTAACTTTGTGACGAATGTATGAATGACCCGGGTAAAGCGAGTATCTACTTGAAGAAAGGCCAGGAAACTTCACGAAATTAGGCCAGTCAGCCGTATCACATTACCTCTTCTGAGCCCTTGAAATAAGCCCGATGGAATTTCCCATTGGCTAGAATGACGAGTTTCCATAAGCACTTTTGTATCATTATCTACCTTCTGTAGAAAACTTTTTTTTTTCACTTTTATATTTCTTTTATCATAAAAACAACTTTTATGCACCTTTCTGGACAAAAATATGACAGGGAATTTAATATTATTACAAACAAAAAAAGGTAACTTGGTGGTAACTTCCCTGACATACGAGAACCTACCTAACAAGGTGCATTACTTTGTGTAATTTATTTCATCATTACTGCTCTCAAAACGGTAAAGGAGAACATCGTGAGGAAACAGAAGAATCTACATTACATGATTGCTTCTCAAAAATCTTTTAAACAAATATTATCTTTGAAGTCTACAAAGTCGAGCTTGAATAGAAAAATCCTGTTTAGTCTAACTTTAAAAATATTCTGGTTGTATGCATTCGGGTTCACAGATACAGGTAGTAAGTTCCACTTTTTTGCTGTGTTCCTAAAGTTATAGTAATCATAGTAATTACTTAAAAGAACCAACAACAGCAAGCCAGCAGTCAGTAAGTAGAATCTACAATTCACACTAGCAGCAGCATTGAACAAAGACATAACATCGAAGAAACTACAAGAGAGCACAAAAATATATTTCTAACTTTATAACAAAATAGCAACGTAGTACAGTAACCATTCCATTTTTCTGTAAAATATATAAGAAACCAATTGTCTTGGAACACTCGGTCTAACCAATTGCTTATCTGAAGTTGCCAGCCTGGCCTCACTCCAAATAGATTCTTCGTGGACGTAAAATGGACTATTCTATAACCTTGGTTGTATGTACACACGGAGACTTTATTTGAAGAGCTTATTTGAATTATGCCATGGATGTAGATGATGGACCTGCTTGAATCACAACAGTTGAAAGCGATTTGATAAAATTTTCTAAATTATCAATGAAATGTCTCAAATTCCAATATCGAAAGAATGAGAAACTTGAATTCTACCAATTTGGAGTTTAAAACAATATTTTAAACTCTAAGTTCTTATTAGAACGTTACAAAAGCCGTCCATTATGACAGATAAAACGGCAATCATTGGCCAAACAAAACGTGCAACACAGTGTTGAAAACTGTCCAGATTTCATTCTAAATTATTATCACACCAATATAAAAATCAATCTTCCCTAATCCTCAATAACCGATAACCACAAAATACAGCACTTAACCCATCATTACACCACAAAAAAAAATTGGAAGACGATCCGATACCACTTTTATACTTCCCATTCTATCAGCGCATGAATCACTTTATGAAAATTGCATCGTAACATTTTAGTGACGTAAAAACATTCATTTCATACATCCTGATATCCCGTCATGTAATATGACGTCATATTTCATGTTTTACGATCTCTTCCTTCTAGTTTGGTAGCACTTTGTCGTTCAGTAGTTTCCGACAGCCGTCAAGTTTGTAAGTATTGAAGTGGTGTATGTCTTTGAGGACTAGTTTTGATTAAAGGATGGGTTCGGAAAACATTTTTCGCATCTACGGAGCACATTATGTTTAGGTATAGCATTTACTCCGGTGATATTATGATTCCGTAGGGTTATTTTCGAGATACACGCGAAGGAAGTCGCTGAGAACAACTAGTTTATACATGAATCATTCAGCGCCCTTTCAACCTTTTTAATACTAACTGACCCGGCAAACTTCGTACCGCCTCAGAATCAATATTTCTTACTCACCTTTAAAACCTTCCCTGGACTTCCAAAAATTATTCAAAACCAAAATTAGCCAAATCGGTCCAGCCGTTCTCGAGTTTTAGCAAGACTAACGCACAAATAGAAGAAGATAGATAGATAGATTTCATAAACACCGACTTCATTATCTTTCTAAATAAAATCCAGAATTCCTAACTTACACGAAAAAACACTAAACAGCTTCAATATTGGGTAGCACGCAAATCAACAGACTTAAGTTTAGGGGCAAATAAAAATATTCGCTCGCCGTCCGTTTATCCGGATCCTAATAAAAGTTTCTTCCGTAAATCCGTTGCTCCATTGAGCGAGACTTGTAACGGTCGAAGCGATATATGAATGTTTTTGTTCAGTACATCCATGTGGGTCTCTGTTTATGTAGAATTTGGCTTAACAAGAAAGTGAAACAGTAAAAAAGTTTGACAACCGAGGAACAAGCACGACTTTTCACTTTTTTTTTTGACGTAATATAAACAGGAACTTTGGCGTTTTGCTCTTACATTTTCCATAATATAGATGCCGTAAATACTCCAAGTACGCCGTAGGTAAAATAGAGATTTCTGCTAAGGCCTCATTGCTCCGGGCACGCCGCAATCGCGGCGGTAAGACCCCTCTTTGAGGAGTGGCTGGATAGGAGTCACGGCGTCCTGACCTACCGCATGACGCAGGTCCTCACCGGACACGGAAGTTTCGGGAGGTACCTGTGTCTAAGGAGAAAGGAGGAAACGCCTGGGTGTCACCACTGCGAAGATCGCCCGGAGGACACAGTAGAGCATACGGTGCAAGACTGCCCAGCTTGGGCAGAGCACCGACGTGTCCTCACGGCGGCGATAGGCGGAGACCTCTCGCGCCCGGCATTGGTTGCGGCCATGCTGCGGGGCGAGACGGAGTGGGAAGCGGTCGCCTCCTTCTGCGAAGCAGTCATGCTCGCGAAGGAGGAGGCGGGCCGCGTGAGGGAGAGGACAATGTCCTCCCTCCGCCCCACCCGCAGTGGTGGACACCCACGGCGACGGACGTCGCAAGACGATCTCCGGCCACCGTAGGCGCGGGCATGCGGGCGGCGAGTAAAGGGCAACTCGCTGCCCGACCATGGACCATGCCCGGGTCGACAGCGCGTTGTGTTCCACGCGCGCCTCAAAGAGCGTCAGCATAATGACGGGGCCCCCTCTCTAGAGGGCCAAAGCCTGCCGGGGTCGCGGGACTTATACCATTACCGTGACCCCGGAACATAAAGGGCTATTGAAGGACACCGTGGATTTTAGTCAGTACAAGTCTGACAGTCCCTCCCGCCCTGCCCGGGGTGGGAGGACTCATTTGATGATTTTACCACGATAAAAAAAAAAAAAAAAAAGGCCTCATTGCTCATAAGACATGACTTTTAAGAGTTTGTAAAGTTTGAGTCCTTTCAGAGTCATTCAAAACGTCAAAAAGCTCTAGGTGTGGATGTTAGCTTACAACGTTAGCGAGCATTAAGTATGGATCTTACTTAGCATTGATATTTATAGGTATAATCATGGCTTGAGTTGAATGAATTTGGTTTATATTTAAAGTTAACAGTTAAACCTTTAAAATAGTAACATTTTTATTGTTTTTAACTAGTTATTAAGTACTCAAGAATGCGCGAAATCTGAGAAAGTGATACCATAGTTTTGCTCGCGAGTGTAGTTTTCTTTCATTTTTCGTTTGGGAAGCTACGTGATATCTTCTCATCGAGAATCCCACAGTGTCTCAAGACAAGGGTGTTTAACCAGTGTGTTGCCAGTGATGACATATGGCTCTGAAACCTGGTATCTGACTGCTGGCCTTTTAGAGAGACTAAGAGTCACTCAACGAACGATGGAAAGAGCTATGCTCGGAGTTTCTTTGCGAGATAAAATCCGGAACATGGATATCGGCGAAGAACCAGAGTCACCGACATAGCTCATAAAATTTGCAAGTTGAAGTGGCAATGGGCAGGCCACATCGCTCGTAGAACTGACAACCGATGGGGAAGAAAAGTTCTCGAGTGGCGACCACGGACCGGAAGACGCAGCGTAGGCAGGCCTCCCACTAGGTGGACCGACGACATCGTGAGGGTCGCGGGCAACCGATGGATGTAAGTGGCGAATTGTCGTTCGGCGTGGCGGTCTAAGGGGGAGGCCTATGTTCAGCAGTGGACGTCTTCCGGCTGATGATGATGATGTAGTTTTCTTTCATCACTCTCTAGCCCCTTTTTTCCTGCCCTCCACTTTTCACAAACCTGCTTGTCTTCTTTCCAGTTCCGATGTAACCTATCCTAGTTTTTCCAACACCGCAGATTGAAGACGTATAGAAAAGAAAGAAAGAAAAAACGTTTATTCGGGTAACCAGGTACACACATAAATTAAAGTTAAAAAACAACAATGAAATAACAAATAATATAACATTGTGTGTCCCACGGCTACGCCAAATGGGTACGTATGTCATTTTGGTTCATAGTTTATCCAGTATGCAGAAAATATGGCCTGTCCAATCCTGTGTTTGTTATGCAGCCCTTTTATTTAGACGGTTCGACATTTTGTAGGTTAGTTTATAAAAGATGTTTCAATAATAAACGTAACTACAATCTTCGAAAATCTAAACATAATTATTTGAATGTGGTTGGTAGACCGGATATGGGTCGAACAATTGGGAAAGAACAATGAGGCAGTTCAAAAGGCAGTTCCGTAGTTAGTATCATAATAAATTCAGTGTGACCAATTGACCGGCCTGTGGTTTCTTACAAATAATAGTTCATAAAAACATATTTATTAGGTATCATAAAATTATATCAGAGAAATAGCAATAATGAACCAAACTAGGACCGAAACCTTTTATTCCTAAGATCATCATAGTGGAAAAATAAATATCCTTTCTCTCTACAATTCATCACTATCGCATATACAACATTATTTTTAGTACCTATACGCGAAACCTGAATACAGTTTGTTTAGAATCAGTAACTGAATCGATTTTAATATTTTTACACCATGTTATATTTTTTCCAAAAATATTTTAATTAAATTTTATTACCAATTAATTACAATAAAATCACCGTACGGTTAGATAGGTACCTATTGCCAAACTATTAATCAATAACCCCCTTACTTATAAAAACTTGTGTTGCTTAGCTACCGATTAAATATCACCTGTCCTTGTCATTTCTATTTTAATGAATAGAGATGTCAAGTGACTTAAGAGCTATTTAAGATAAGTAACGTCTAATCAATGTTTATAAGTAAGGGGGTAAGTGCGGGACACAGGAGGCGCGGGTTTCACGGGAGTACCGCGTACCGCCGCGAAATGGGAATGTTTTTGAACGGCGGACAACCAGGTAACATAGCAAACTCATTATTTTATGATTTTCCATGATACAGTTTTAAAATTTTGTACATAGATCCTTTATACAAAAATACTAGACAGTTGTTTTTTTGTGTTTCGCTTATACTAAAAATAATGTTGTAGTTTGTACTGTGTTGCGCAGGAGTTTCAGTTCCTTTTGGGTGAGCTCGCTCCATCTTAGGCCTCATTATTTGCTTCTGGGCTAGATTGAGACCAAGAATAAACCTACTTTTGTATGGTATCGCCGACAACTAACCCTTTTTGTTCAAATACCCAGATTATTTCAGGTTATTGCATAGCTTTATTGCGGCGCGGCGACCGAATCAAAAAATTCCCAAAAACCTAAGGAAAAACCCTAAGGAAATTACCTGACACCACGCATCGTCTTACGTCGTTTCAGTTCGGGAGACTTCGGCAATTATAAAGGTACGGACAGACGTGCTCATAAAGGTACAGGTACAGGTACAGTAATAAATAAATAATTATATTGGCAGAAGTTGATAAAAAATGCTATGCAATAGCTTTACCGTGGCAGTCCTCGAGTGCCACACGTTTTTTTTTTTGTTATCGTATACCGTCCCACTGCTGGGCAAAGGCGTCCCCCAATACCTTCCGAAAGTTTTTATGCTGTGCATCCTCTAACCAGCCCTCGTGGTACGCGTCCAGGTCGTTTCGCCACCTTTTTCTGGGCCAACCGCAGCGCCCGTCCAAACCCCGGAACCGATTGTGTTGATTTTTCGCTCATAGGTCATATCGCATGCGATTTACGTGACCCGTTGGTAGTTATTATAAAAACTAAATAAAACCACGATAAGCTAGACAAATAAAAATAAAATAGCTTAAAAAGCCCATCAGATCTTCAACCCGCCATCAAACGTAACGAACAGCAATCCCAACTCACATAAGTTAGCAGTGGAAATTAAATTTAGGAAGAATTGCCCAATCCCGAAGTGAATGTGGACACAGAATAAGAAGTTTTATAGAAGTGACAATCATGTAGGTATTTTTGCACAACTATCGCTTCAAAAAAAACTGCTAAGCAGGCCCAATAAGCACGCTTAACTGATCTCTATCTGCCTCGTCTAATTTGTGCTATAAAGTTAGAGTGAGCAGGCTTATTCTGGGTAAGCTCATTCAATAGTAGACTTTGTATCTGTCACCTCTGACCTTGAGTACAGTCAAAAACAAACAGATCTCAAATTATAAAAAATGCAAACGTTATGACTAAAGTGAAATAAACTACTCCAGCTGCAGCAGGCGGGTAGCTTTTCTTTTAGTTCTATACATCTATATCGACCATCATCTATTTACTTTTTTCCACTCGTATGACAAGCTCCGTCCATCCAAGGATAAAAATAAAGTAGATCACCATAAAGATCCCAAAAATTTTAATCGTCGATAAACGTATCTCCCGTGAACAGAACTTCGCTTGCGGAAGATATTGTGAAAGGACAAAATTTTTATCTTCTGTACAGCCTTTTTCTAAAAAGATGTGAACTCCAAGCTAAACTAGATGGGGATGACGGAGTAACACAACACCTTGTTTTCACTTCTAGACATTCTTATTCTATGGTACGAAATCCGCGTAAAAGTTATACGTCATTTTTATGTGCGGTTACGTTGAATGTAACCAAATATTTGTATTGTGTGTGGAGTATCGCATATTTTAAGGATTTATGTCTCACCCTTTTCTATTAAGGGTGAGTGTAGGTCGTATATAAAACAGAGAAAATTTAGGAGCTTAAATATGAATTGTTGTTTTAGTTTGAATTTATTGTTGAATTGCTGAGAAAAGTTGACAACATAATTGAAGAAGTACCCCTTGAAAAAGACAAATACTTTCACAAACTCTTCACATAGTAAGTTATGAATCAAAAAGTATTTAAAAAATCCAAGAGTGTTTAATAGGCTATTTGACAGTATTAATATATCACAAAGCTAATTAGTCCGGCATTTAGAGTTTTGAGAAATCACACGGACACGTGTTTTTTTCTATTGTAAATTCAATGAACATTTACCAAGATATAACGCATCGAAACTCGAGAATGCGGGCTGGTGACGTCAGAATTCAGTAGAAATTGTACTAAATTGTGACGTATTGCCAATTTTGAAAGCGTTGTATCTCCGTCAATTTTGGCAGTCGTACAAAAAGAAAAAATACGAGGCGAATATTTTTTGATAATGTACTGACTAAAGTTTTTTTTTTTTTCAAAAAGTCTCTTCATACAAACTCACGCGTTCTTCACGTAGCCAAGCAGATACAACAATACGGTAATTGCCACGAAATATCTTTCCTGTGTTCGCCTCCGCCATGTTCATTAACAGCCTATAACGTTTCCACTATACGAGGACACAAAAAGCTCGAAATAGAAAGTTGAAAAAAAAAACATTACCTATTTATCTGTTTTTCATTTTTTATTTTTTGAGGCCTTAAAGAGTGAATGGATTTGAATAATTATAATCTTGTCCCCTATAGATATATGGATCGGGGTTAAATTATTGAATACTTTTTTAGCACGGTCACATGTTTCCTAGGGATAATTTCTAGGAATAACCTCAGCCTCAGGCAAAACCCAGCAAATCAGAATCAATATTTCCCATTTCATAATTTATAAACAGCATAATTCATAATTACCCAAACCTAACCCAGACAGGTTGAAATCTAGCCAGAAATGGTACACACACACACACACACACACCCAATATTGTGACAGGTACAAATAAGTTACGTCCTTGAGAAATGTTTTCATCTATTGTGAAGTGTAGACGAGGGTAGAGACGTCGAAATGTTGGCAAATGTATTTACTGAAAGTTACAGAGGTACTTTTCGTGAATAGAACATTTTGGTTTTTTCCGTGGATTTTTTGTTGGATTATTTAGTGTGTGGTCAGTAATTTTAAGGAGTTTAAAAAGATGCAAAGCTATTAGATCTCATTTATTATAGAGTTTTTTTATCTTAAACTAGCTGACTGGGTAAACTTCGTACCGCCTCACCTTTTAAACCTTCCCTGAACTTCCAGAAATAATTCAAGACCAAAATTAGCCAAATCGGTCCAGCCGTTCTCGAGTTTTAGAGAAACTAACGAACAGCAATTGATTTTTATACTAGCTGACCGGGCAAACTTCGTACCGCCTCACCTTTTAAACCTTCCCTGGATTTTCAGAAATAATTCAAGACCAAAATTAGCCAAATCGGTCCAGCCGTTCTCGAGTTTTAGCGAGACTAACGAACATCAATTGATTTTTATATATAAGAAGAAGAAGATATACCTACAGACTATTATAGCTGACCGCCTCAGAATCACTAACCGTTTAAACCTTCCCTGGACTTCCAAAAGTAATTCAAAACCAAAATAAGCCAAATCGGTCCTGCCGTTCTCGAGTTTTAGCGAGACTAACGAACAGCAATTGATTTTTATAATATAGAAGAATAGAATAAGTTCCTCTATATAATTTCGAAACGCTGCTGTTTTAATTCAAAACATTCAGATGTATTTTTTTAATATGATATAATTTTGGACATTCTTTATCACACTCACTCTTTCAAAAACATTTCCTACGGGTTCTCGAACTATTTTTTCTGTGTCTACTGAGGTGTCTACCCTCCGCTAGATATTAAAATGACATTAATTCACGTCAAAGTCAGTGTAACAGACGAAAGTTATCAATTCCCGAGAGTTTGAAACCTTCCATTTTATAATTTGCATAATATATTTAGAGAGCAGTGGTGGCCCAGTGGTATCGGCCTCGACTTACGAGTAGTAGGTCGTGGGTTCGAACCCCGTCAGGCGCATTACTTTGTGTAATTTATTTCATCACCACTGCTCTCAAAACGGTGAAGGAAAACATCGTGAGGAAACCGGCATGTCCTAGAACCAAAAAATTCGAAGACATGTGACATCTACCAATCCGCACTGGGCCCGCGTGGTAGATTACGGCCCACTCCCTCTCACAGAGAGGAGGCCTGTGTCCCAGCAGTGGGAACATTTATAGGCTGATGATGATGATGATAATATATTTATGGAAAAATAATTCAATCGAAAGTGTAATTGATGAAAAGTAATTTTCACTATTTTGTATGATAGTGGAGATGATTAAATTAAATCCTTTGGGACTATAATTAGTTTCTAGAAACTAATATTGAACAGAACCCGGTTAGTTAAAAATTGTATTATGCTGCATCGTAAAGATAAAAATTTTGTATTTTCATTTCGAAATAAAAGTGTCTCAGAAATATGTATAATCTTCAGGATCTCAGAAAAAGTCCCGAAAATTGAACCTGAGGTTAAATCTTTTTATTTGGAAGTCTTAACGGGTTTTCAGAAACGATCTTTCATGTTTTGTGATGTAAAGAATTGAACAAAACTGTTCAGAAATCTATGACTGCGGGTCATAGATTTCTGTACAGTTTTGTTCAATTCACATAAAGTCAGCCTATATTGCTCCCACAGACACAGCTGGGACACATTACAGGCTTTTTTTTATCTATATAGGTATATAACATATATCTATGAGAGAGAATGAAGTAGACCATCACGTAGACCCAGTGAGAATGGGTGGTGTAAGGCCTGGGCGTGCCACTAATTCTCATTTAAAGAAAGAACAAGATTTAATTACCACGCCTGTTAAACCTCATACTTTTAAACACAGTTTAAATAAATAAATTCCCATGTGGAAACAGGTTAAAACCAACTCAAATACATAATATATAAATGTAGCTAAGCAATAATAAAATTAACTAAAGCGGTAGTACTTAAATAACCATTGTTAAAATAATAACGTTGTAAAGTGTAGTAGTTTCCGCAACCATTTCTCGGAAAACAGAAATCTGCACATTTGTCTCTCGGGGATGTACGTACAGCAGTTTTCTGGAAATGTAGCGATGTTGTATTCATTGGAATGAAGATTTTAGCTGTTTTATTATTTTGAGCATGCTTTTTTTCGATGGATGTAGAGGATTTTTAAGCATTAGGCTCATGAGATTTTTTTTCCCTCACACTCAAGGTTCCCCACCTTTGTAGGTTGACCTACAAGTTGCCATAAACAAAAATATGATAACTTTATTATAATTATTTTCTACGTTTGGCAACCCATCTACCATTCCATGGAAAAGACGGGACTCTCGCTTTCTTCTCTCAATGATCATCATCATTCTTCATGTGTTATGTGTAGGTAGATATGAAAACCGTAGCGTAGGCGAAGAAAAATTTTTTTTTGTCAGTTCTTTGCCTACCCAACGAATTTCTTGCGGTCTTCACAATCATTTATTTAGATAATTTATTCCGAATCCGGAAGGTTGGCCAAAAGTAGACGCGTGTTGCGCAGGAGCAACGTGTTGTTGGTTTATTATTAGGTACCGACTTCAAAAAAAAAGGATGTTATCAATTCGACCCGTATGTATGTAATATTTCCAGAACAGCCCAGTTTTTGTATATTATTATGTTAGTTATCAGCGTCTGAACAAATGTGCCAAATTTTAAAAGTGTATGTATGTATGTATGTTTTTGTGTTTGTGTTCGTATATCTCCGTAACTACTAGTTCGATTTAAGTAATTCTTATAAGGTAAAAATCGGGTCAGGAGTTTTTGAGATAGGGATTTTGTTGTAAAATAACTTTTCTTTCGGAAGTCGGTGGCCATAGTCAATGAAATAAAAAACAAAACCACCGACTTCCGAAAGAAAACATTATTTTAAACTTTTGTGTTTGGTTTTGAATTCGGTTTCTACTTTTTCAAATAGTTTTTATTTTATTATGGTGTATACTGCTACCTACTACCTAGTATGTACGTGTATAACAAGATTTCAACAGAAAATCTAATGAAAATATGAAGAATTTTCAATCTAGTCGAACATAAAGCGTAATTTGATGGCAACAGATTTAGTTTGACTTTCAGAAAACTTTGAATTAATCTTGGTTTTCAAATGGATGAAAATAAAGGTTCCACACATATCTCATGAATTAGAATCACGATCGCATAAACTCTTGCACGAATAAATTTTCAAATAACCCATTCGTAACATTGGCCAACTCATGCAAAGTTATAATTGGCCAACTTGAATGTGCGGTGAGGTACCTATTAAGTAACAATACAAGCTCAGATTCGTTATAATATTATATTTTAATAGAAAATGTAAGATGGAAGAAAGTTAGTGAATTATATTTTTATACCGCATGAAATGTTGTGGTTATAGTTTTTTTTTTAAGGTTATTTATGTAACAAGCGAAGTAAGGCTTCGGAAATCCCACACATTTTTTTCAATTTGAACCAGTTCTTCCTGAGATAAGCGCATTCAACTAAACAAAATCTTGAGCTTTTTATTATCCTTAGCAATGATGAAGACCATTCGGGCTTGGTCAAACTAGGGCTTGGACTTGGGCAAATTATGGATCCTCTGCGGTCACTTACAAAGATGTTTTTTTTTATTGAAATAGGTTGCCGTAGAACAAGAAATTTCTGCTGGATCATGGGTCCGATATCTCACATACACAAATATACAGATCCAGATTTGGCTTGAACCGTTTGCGGCACACGTGGGCCACGCCTCCCCGACTCCTATATAAGGAGCCGCGTTCCCCGCCGCGCGATGCATATAAATTCTGAATTTTGATGCGAGCGGACGTGTCCAGTGTGGCGAGCGGTCATCCGTGGAATTAATATTGTATGCGTGTAATTTTAAGCCGTGCTTTTCAGCGCGACCTTTTTGATTACTGTTCCGATCAGTTATTTGTAAATACAAGGTCGGAATTACTATGAAAAAAATACTTACTACAGAACGCGAGCTCAACAGCAGTAGCTCAATAGAGGGATCTCCTTAATTATTTATAGGCTTAGCCGTATTTGGGTCCAATAGATATTTATAAGATGTCATTGTCAGAGTTACTCAAAATGGAGAAATAAACCATCCACGCGAAGACCGACATCCGCGCGGACGGAAGCTTGTTGTAAATATTACTGCGTGTGGAAATAATTTGGCCGCTGTGCTGTTTGTCGCGGGTTTAACCGAGGTTTAACCAAACCATTAGAAACGAACAAGTCAAAATGCTTCTTGTAAATCATAAACAACAATTAACAATTTTTTTCCCGAGATAAACGCGTGTTGAGTTTTATGGCTGTGGGCCTATCCTAATTTCTAGGTAAACCTACAAATTCATATATGGGGTATCCACAGAAACGAATCTATTGTTCCTAATTCTTGGAAAAGTTATCTTGTTACTGATAACAAAATGCATGGAATTACCGCTAACACAATCTAATAAATTGCATTTGTTTCGTAAGTGTGAAATAAGGTTTTAATTAATAATTATGCTTTATTGTTGTAAATAAAGTATATTAATTAAAAGCTTAATTGTTTTTTTGGAAACGCCGAGAGGGGAAGACTTACACTCACTTGTGCTTCAGAAACGCCGGGTATGTAGCACTCGCAATCGACTTACTCGTATCACATTATGAATGTGGATGAGGCGAAAGGAGTTACAAATACCGGCATGGATCTTGAGCGCTGACCTTCACCTGCGCAGAAGTGAGTTATTCGGTCCCTTTGGTAGATGAAGTGACGAAGGGGGCGGGGAAAGTGTAGTGATTGGCCCGCGTAGCGTGCCGTAGCGCATCGCGTCATAGCCGCCACTCGGGATTCGTTGTTTTGAGTGTTTTACTTGTTTTATTGCGCGTTTCAATTGTCTATAAGTGTACGATGCGCAAAGCGATCCCCACTCTTACGCTCAGCGCTCAAGAACCGTGCCGGTATATGCAAAGGATCATAACAAGTGCCGCTCGTAGTTTCTACCAACCCCCGTGGGAAGGTGTGAGTTTATATGTACATATAGGTATGTATGTTGTTTTTTTTTTTTCCGAAACCTCGATTTTCTAACATTAACACAACATCGTGATATATCCCATAATTTGTACAGTAAAAAAAATCGAAATCGGTCCAGGGCGTCTTTTGAGGAAACGGGGAAGACTCCAACGAATTGAGAACCTCTTAATTTTTCGAAGTCTGTAAATCAAGACAGCTGTTTTGACGTTTGAAAGCAGGTGGTCGTAATCTTCAATGAAACTTTGAAAAGCCAGGTGTGTAACAAAATATCCCCCTAACTTTTGTTCTTCAGCAGGTGTCCACACTGACAGATGGTCAATACTTAAAGGTGTCAACACTTGTCAAAAGGCGGCCCCGTCGCGCGTAGGTTTATATTATAAATAAGATCACAGGTGACGAGTGATTAGTGGCTATGTCACGTGCACATTGCGTCCGTTTTTTCGATGATTCCCAATGTCCACCACCGACTTACTTCCACTACTTCTATATCTACTAGCGGACAGTGACACGATTTTCTCACTTCGAAAAAGTCTCAGTGTCCACCATCATCAATCTCATCTTCATCTCATTTTTTCGCATTCAAATATGGTACATAAAATATCTGCAGATAAATAATTATTGTTAAGGGTATTAAAAACGTATACTCCACATTGGACACCCGCTGAAATAGCACCTGAGTATTACGGTTCTCTATTGCGTTACCTAACTTTTTTATCCATAATAAGGTGTGCCATAATTTCTTTTGATCATTCAATTATTATGATACTCCATATTATGTCAGAACAGCGGCGCAAGAATTTAAGATAATTATGTAAAACATTATTTAGAATTTTTGATCATTATGGTTACTGAATTTTATATCAAACGTGGTAAGGATAATGATTTTCGGACAAACGGTTTTAGGAGACGAAAAGGGATACCGAGTATTACACATAAGGCACCAATTTATATTTTTTGCAGGTGCAATTATTAGAATATTTATGTAGTTTTATTATCTAGTGCCCATCAATTTGTCTCAGGGTGAATGCTTGCACTCAGCACAGGTTTACGCTTTTTTTTTTCGTGGTAAAATCATCAAATGAGTCCTCCCACCCAGGGCAGGGCGAGAGGGACTGTCAGACTCGTACTGACTAAAAACCACGGTGTCCTTCAATAGCCCTCTGTGTTCCGGGGTCACGGTAATGAGATAAGTCTGCGACCCCGGCAGGCTTTGGCCCTCTAGAGGGGGGCCCCGTCATCATGCTGACACTCCTTGAGGCGCGCGTGGCACACAACGCGCCGTCGACCCGGGCATGGTCCATGGTCGGGTGGCGAGTTGCCCATTACTCGTCGCCCGCATGCCCGCGCCTACGGTGGCCGGAAATCGTCCCGCGACGTCCGACGCCGTGGGCGTCTACCACTGCGGCTGGGACGGAGGGAGGACGCTGTCCTCTCTCTCTCGCGGCTCGCCTCCTCCTTCACGAGCATAACTGCTTCGCAGGAGGCGACCGCTTCCCACTCCGTCTCGCCCCGCAGCATGGCCTCGACCAATGCCGGGCGCGAGAGGTCTCCGCCTATCGCTGCCGCGAGGACACGGCGGTGCTCTGCCCAAGCGGGGCAGTCCTGCACCGTATGCTCCACCGAGTCCTCCGGGCGATCCTCGCAGTGGTGACACCCAGGCGTTTCTTCCCTCCCTATCCGACACACAGGTTTACGCTGGAAGTTAATTATTTATCTCAGTCGAAATCTTGATCCCTATTGTTGTCTGTTACTGTAACTAATGAACGTCTGTATTTGCCTATCTGAGACTTTAAGAATTCCAATCAAAAGCTGCTATCACAGAATCTAAGATTTGAGACAAAATATTCACGTTTGTAAGTATTAATAAGTACCTATGTACTTACGTCGCTGATTCCGCATCCGGGACAATCCATTACTCTGGACGCAAAATTGAATAGAAGAGGCCTGTATTCCAGCACCGGGAAAATTATAAGCTAACTAATAACACTTTGATAGCATAACCGTGAGATAGTTTACGAGGTAGCAGTAGGTAACACTTTTTTCTAAAAACTACAAAACCCACAAACTACCAAACAACTTAGTAATAAAACTAAAGACCTATTTCGTCGTAAAGTAGATAACATTAATGTTTGTTACCTGTTAAACACTTTAGCACCTTTTACATCCCAAAGATAATTACAACAAAGACACCAAACTTCAAAGGCAACTCATTAAGAAATCCCCGAAACGACTTTCTTCCAGAAAAAACTATAAATCTGTCGAACATTGATAATCCCTATTGTTCTTTACCCTATTCTTTAAAAATCAACCTTGTACTTAAGTCATAAGTTTCACAATTGGTCCCGCAGGTAGACAGGTGATTAGTTTATTATATTATTATTATGTAACACCTGACTAACCGCAGTGGTACATTCAGTCTCACAGTTCAGTCAGTGTTGGATCACCGAACGAATAAGTTGTGTCTTAAGTAATGCAGTAAGGTACAGTTGAGTACAGAAGTGCAAGTGTTATTGGATTTTATTACCATTGTGATTGTCCTGGGATCTTTTGTGTCAGGTTGGTGTTTTGTTTTAATTAATTTAGTACTTGTATTCTTTCAGAAACGTCTGTTTCATATTCTTGAGATAAATATTTAAAAATATTTTTGTAGTGTTTTCAATATATATTACTTTTTAAACTTAATTTTACAAAATGTAGTTTTCGGTTACTATTCAAATAGTATTTCTCTCTCTCTCTAGTGATATTTTAATTTTTCGCATAGTTTTTAAATCGTAAAATAATGCAGAAAATAATGCAAAAAAAAAAATAATGTAAAAGAAAATAATGCAAATATCCTAGGTATAATGTACATTATAAAAATCTGTGTATCATATTGTAAAAAAGTTACATTCATCCATCCATTTTCACAAACTTACGTATTTAAGTTTTAGTAGTAAGATGAGCTAATTACGAGTAACTTAAGAGTAATTTAACACAGTCATAAATTAACTTATACGTAATTTGTTCGACTGTACTTTAAATATTTTTCATACTATTATTTTACATTCGAAATTGGAACTTAACGAAACAAAATGTTACCTCAATCAATCTTCAACACCTTGTCGAGATTTTGCTAGATTTCCCTACAGATGCGCCCGCGCATAAGTGCGGCGTTGATGAAATGCGACAGATTGTGCGCTTGTATGTACAGAGGCTTACCCCAATGTCAAATTTCATAATGAGAAAATTTTATCACAAAATGAGAAGGTTCATGTTCGATTCGATCGTGCTGGCGTCTGTCTGTGCTGCGGTATGAAAATAATAACACGTGCGTAACTTTATACTTGAAGTATGGTTGAGAGAGTTGTTTGAATTACTTCACTTTGAATTACTTTACGTCTAGTTGGGTTTTCAGAAGTATGAGAAATAGTAGACTACCAGATTTTACTTAAAATATCAAATATGGAAGTATTTAGGAAGATTAATAAATAAAAGTATTCGTTAAAGTCTTTTTTATCGTGAAAATACCTATCATCAAATAGGTCCTCCTACCCAGTGCGAGACGGGCGGGACTGTCAGACTTGTACAAACTAGAATCCACGGTGATCCTTCAATAGCCCTTTACGTTCCAGGTCATGTTTACCTGATGAGAAGGTCCAGCGACCATTCGTTTAAAACTGCCGTGTTGTGTTTGGTACTATTGGCGTTGTGACTGACCGATTCAATGCTGTACCAAGAGTCATAAGTTCGATTCCCTTAAGAAACATTTCATTGGGCTATAGGCAGTTGTTCCAGGTTTATCTGTTTGTGACGTAACTTTAAAGCTATTGTCAAACAGACAGGCGGATCGAACGCGAAGCGAAGTGTTTTTGTTTGAATGTATGGAATTGTTTGAAGCCTGTCACATAGACTATCGGACCGCTTTCGCGTTTCTATATGACAGGATTCGCTTCGCGTTCGCTTCGCCTGTCTGTTTGACAATAGCATAAATGTTTGTAAACTCAACCAAGATACAGGACCCATTCCTAAAGTGTTGAAAAAAAACTTATTGAACCACCATCTTATTCTTTACATTCTGTACCTGCATAGTTAATAAATACAATAATAGGAAACAGGTACGGTACGTTTTTTTGTGAAACAGATGTTAAAAGCACAGATAATAATTATATTCATCCGAGTTTCGAGAAAAGTCTTTTCACCATAAAATTATTTCTCCAAAACCAAATTGCAAAATAAATTGAAAATTCGTGGAATGGATGGCCTTATGTGAATTAATTAATTTACAGTTTTCACGTATCGTATAGAATGATGTTCCTCGAAGGCCTTTTATGATTGGTAGCTGGAAGCATTATGCAGAGTTGTTTACCTTCAGCCGATATTATTTTACAATGCTGTATTATTTTGAAATACGAATATTAAATTTAAAAAAAAACCGTTAACTGTCTTATCAGGTAACCGGAACGTAAAGGGCTTTTGAAGTACACAGCGGGTTTTAGTCAATACGAGTCTGACAGTCCCTCGCTTCCTAACCTGGGTGGCAGGACTCATTTGAAGATTTAAACATTAAAAAAAAAAAACCTGGGTTTATTGTTAGTTTATTTTTGTATCTATGAAATATTTAGCTAAACATATTCTTATTATACTGCCATAAACCCTTGTTTAAGGCGATGACAAGAGGTAATGTACTATCGCACAATGTAATATCTGCTCACTTTTAAAACAAAATCGCGTGCGCAGTATCCCACATCTGTGAACTGGCCACCTTTTTTATGAAATGGATGACCCTTTTTTATAAATAGGATGAATGGTCAAAACAACGGGCCTAGGAAGTGAAAGTTATAACTCTGCAAGCAGAAATAGTCTTTACGGGGGTCAGTGTATACATTGGGCGATAGTACCTCTCGCTCACACGTTTCGACATTTTGAAAGATATAAAATCACTGATCCCATTTTTAAAAAATTGCTATCAACCATTTTGTGTGCAATCACATACAAGTTTACCTACTCAAAAGTTTGCTTATAAGCAAACTTTTGAGTAGGTAAACTTGTATCGATTAAAATGTTTTTTTTTTTTATTAAACTGTGCAATGTGATAGCACACAAAATGGTTGATTGCAATTTTTCAAAAATGGGATCAGTGATTTTATATCTTTCAAAATGTCGAAACGTGCGAGCGAGAGGTACATTAGCTCTTGTCATCGCCTTAAGCATCATAACAGATTTGAAGCATTGTCGTAGAAATCAATATATGCCCAATTCCGCTTATTGGATTAAGATAATCCGTATCCGCATTATTGTGTTCCTAATTCCGGATTACCCTAATCCGCCTTTGACACTGAAATGGTACTTGGAATACCTAGTAACTACTAGATATTCCAAGAGATAAAATAAATACTCAAAAATACTCCAACGGATCAGTGCCATTTCAACTGGAGTCATCCCATCTTTCTTTACAAATTATTTTTATATAATTTAATACTGCAACTGGAAACGTATGAGCACACTTAACGGCATTGGATGATATCGATAGACAGCCTCAAAAATAAAACCAACAGTTGTAAATTATATTAAAATCACAAAATAAAAAATCATATACCCATTGTCAAATCTTTAAAGTGAACAGACTTAACTCAGTCATGCTTCATGCAAAAATCAAACTTATTTTGCATAAACTTATTGTTCTTATTCGTAATGCATATCAACTTACTATACCAATAAGGTTTACTTTTGAAAAAATCACGATTGCGCAAATTATTTAAATATTGTGGTGGCGCGTAAAACAATCAATTAGTTATTAGTCTATCAAACTATCATTATTTTATTATACTTGGTCAAAACTTCAAGTAACATAATGATGCTCTCAAAAACGGTGAAGGAAAACATCGTGAGGAAACCGGCATATCCTAGAACCAAGAATTCGAAGACATGTGACATCTTCCTTTTTTTGTCTCTTAAATCTCTCAAAGCTCTCCCCCCATTCACGGATCCAGTGCAAAGTTTATACGCGTGCTATGAGTTTTAAAGTGAACAAAAATGCTCGTATTTGTCTTATCTCAAAGACAATTGAAAGGATTCAAAAGCGAGTTTTCTCAGTCATAAATTCCGTTGGCTTGTCACAGATTCCGTCGTATAACAAATTGGGTTCCGATAAAGGGTGGCAAAAGGTAAAGGTAAAATTGTATGGGAAATAGTTCTATAAGGTTTTATGTTTTATTCGTGCTCTGTGGTTATCCTTTGTCTGTTATAGGATTTAGGTAATCTCCTTTTTTAAAGGGTTTGGGGTACTTTGAGTCTTTTATATGTTATGTTTTGAAATCATGTCAATGTTTCGGATGTAGAGGTATTGTTTCAAAGTTAAATTTCGGTTTATCTTTCAAATCAGTGGTAGGTACCTACCAATTTGTTCTTTTTTCATAAAGCAACGATTAATACAATCATACAAGTATAAAAAATATGCCAAACACATAGGGTACCTATTGAGTTATGTTTTGTAACAAAAAGGTCAGACACGTGAACAATTTCTTGTTATTACAGCAATGTAGTGTTATTACTAGATGTATAAACTAAGCTTCGGTATGTTCCCAGTGAGATCATTGTCTAGAGTCGTGTTGATTTTTCTATTAGAAGTTGATTAAACAAAAATCCTAAAAGGAATGTCACCTGATTTATAAGTAAATGTAAATCGTAACACTTGCGGTCAGGTTTAATATAAATTATTTATTAATTTCAAATTAAAATTGATTTATAGAGATAATTATCATCAAAGAAAATACCGCAAATAGCAATTCATTTTGCAAAATTTAAGCAAAATAAAACATTACCAAATTCAATTGTTTCCGTCAGCATTAATTACTTAATAAAGTTAACGATGATGCTATGTCGCTTTCATTAGAATTTCGTTCCATGCAATCATTACCGCTTTAATAGCACAACTAGAAACTAATCGGAATATAATAGACCGCCATCACCACCAAATTATATTGCGCAATTCTCTTTACAAAGCATTCACAAAATTAATGTCCTCATTTTATTGTTACAGATCCAAAATGGAAGCAATAATGTCAGGGAACGCTACAAAAGAAAATATAATGCAGCCAACGACACTTCAAGAAGCAATAAACATTATTAAATTCCTGAACACGACACATAAACAAGAAGTTGTGAGGCTAAAAGAAGCATATACGAAACAAGTTGATGTTATAAAGAAATTGGAATCGAATAGGAAAAAGGAATTGGAATTCTTATCCGGTGAATTGAAAAAATACGAAATAAGTTTAGCTTTAAGAACAGAATCGGTAGCGAAACAACTCGCACAGAAAGATTTAATAATACAAAGACAAGCTGAAAAAATAGAAGAATTAACCAACCAGTTGAAAGCTAAAGAATTAGCAGTTAGTGTACCAGAAATTAATATAATAGTCGATTCCAATTCTGACTCGGGTGTCGCATTAGAGAATGAAGACTGTAAAACTGAAGAGACTAAGCCTGAAGTGAAAACTACTAGAAAATGTAGCCGAAGATTTGGGGATACAATAAGTTTCCTTAGAAGAGTTGATTTTTCTCCAATAAAATATAAACCATCTAATCGAGAAACTGCAAAGAAGAAGGATGATAAGAAGAACAAATTACAAGTTCCAAATAACAGGGTCTTTAATCGTCAAAACAGTAATGATAAGTCGCATAGTGAAGATGAAAGACCTGCTACTGATGAATCCGTATTTTTCGATGCTAGTGCGGAACCTGTGGTACTTAGACCAAACAAAGTGAATGATAGTATGAACAATCACTTCTCTGATGATGGGAGCGAAGATACCAGTGAAGAAATCTTTGATAGAGTGATGACTAGAAGCAGCGTAAGAAGATCTGTAAAAGCGAATCCTAAATACAAGAAAATAAACAGAACTAAATCAAAATTATTGGAACATGTCAAAGTAAATATTGTTGATTGAATTGAAATGTTTAATAATCGTTTATAACATAGCCATTATGTGCAATCCCAATATCATTGTATCAATCTGATAGTATTATTAAAAGGCTGTTTATCATCTGAGTTTGTTTTTTTATTTTATTTTTATCAACCTGTCGTAGAACATTTCTTTTTCGGAAACCTTTTAGTTTTGATGGAATCGCCAGCTGTTCAAGCGGCTTATGAGGAAACTCGCTTCAAGTCCGCGGCCCAATATACACGGAGTAGGAACAGTAGTGGTAAACTCAGCCAAATGTGGCGGCGAAAATACCAGAGACTACCGAAAAACTACCGAATTTCCCCCTTAGCCGTTCAAGCTACCCCAAGCTGTTTAAAATAAATTTTGAACTTAATCACAAACAGTAGGATTCTATTCGACGGGAATATTTCACAGATTGGGGTAGGTAAAAAATCAAAAATGGTTTTCTTTAATTGACTGATTATCTTCTTCTTCTTCAGCCTCTTTCTACCATCTTGGTGTAGGCCTCCTTCAATTCTTTCCACTCTTCACGACATTGAGCTCTTTGTAACCAATTTGAGCCCGCAACCCTCTTCACATCATCCTTCCAGCGCATTTGTGGTCTTCCTTGAGGGCGTTTTTCTCCCCATGGCTTCCATTCGAGAAGACGTTTGCACCATGAGTGTTCTTTCCGGGCAACATGGCCAGCCCAAGCCCACGCACGCACACCTGAAGTGGGCTTGGGCTGACTGATTATATGTTTTCACAAACATAGTAATTTACAAGCCATAGCATATAATCAGCACAGAATGTTCTCATTACTGGGACACAAGCCTCCTTTCAGTAAGAGAGGGTGGGCTAAATGCGGGTTATACATTATTAGATGACTTGCTGGTTGTCTCAAAATGTCTTCCTTCACGTTTTGAGAGGTGAAGAACTAAATTACACAAAGTAATACGACTGGGTTTTAAATCCTCTACTACAACTTGTAAGACGTGGGCCTTTACCGTATGACCAACGCTTCTATGAAAGGCGTATTATTAGGCCTTCATTCTACAAGCTTGTGCAGTAAATTCTCCTACTTCGTATTTGATCTAAAAATACACAATAATGTAGTATCGCTTTGGCTGAATGATCGGTTGCGACGCTGCGTGTTGCGGGTTCAATTCCCACATGATACAAATAAGTTTTATGACCAACGTGTAATTACTCTGGGTCAATGTGGGTTTCATCATCATTATAAGCGGCACAGTTGGCGGAGTGGCTGAGCAATTGACTGCTGCGAGCGTGTCGCGGGCTCGATCCCCGCGCAGATCAAATGTTTGTATGACCCTTAAGTAGTTGTCCTTGGTCTGGGTGTTTTTGTGTGTGTTTTTATGTTTGTAAACGCATCCACGACACAGGAGAAATACCTAGTAAGAGGAATCGTTTAAAAAAAAAAACTACTGTAAGGTGTCCACCGCTGAGCATAAGCCTTCCCTATAGATTTCCAATAGGATCGGTTGGATGCATTCAGCGCCATCCTGTGGTGCAAACTTTTGTAAATACTTAGTGAAATTTACGAAGCTTATTCTTAAGGAAAACAGCTACATACTACAATTTTAACTTTAATATCAATAAAACAAGCTCAAGCATCTTCAACAGGCGTTAAACTTAACATAACTTTAACTTAAAGATGAAGATAAAGACTGGACACAATAAACTTGTCCCAGACAATAACAATCAACATGAAACTACTGCCGTAAAACTAGGTGAACTGACAAAGTTAAATTGTTAGTAAACACTGCTCCTGTTATGTTCCTGTAACTATTTTGTAAGTGGCAGGTTTATCTTTTATGTTCTGTGTTTAAATGACACTGAGTTAAGAGTGTGTATATGTTTGAGTAGTGGTGGCCCAGTACTATCGGCTCCGACTTACGAGTTGTAGGTCGTGGGTTCGAACCCAGTCAGGCTCATTACTTTGTGTAATTTATTTCATCACCACTGCTCTCAAAACAGTGAAGGAAAACACCGTGAAGAAACCGGCATGTCCTAGAAACAAAAATTCGAAGATTTGCGACATCCACCAACCCACACTCTCACAGAGGAAGCCTGTGTCCCAGCAGTGGGAACATTTATAGGCTGATGATGATGTGTTTGTGCAATTCACAATTGTCATGACGTTGTTTTTCTCCTGGAGTCAATCCAGCCCAAAAACAAAGATGAGGCCTATTTTTAATATCGATATCGTCAAATGACTCCTGAACCTAAGGTGGAGAGTTAAGGACTATCTGACTCATTCTGATTAAAATCTACCGTGTTTTCTCAATAATTGTCCTTTACGTTTCTGGGTGTGTGAAAGATGAGGCGTAAGATAGAACGACCTCATTAGAAAGAACTGGAACTCCTGAACACTGACGGGATACACTAAAAACTGATTAGCACCGGACTCCGACATGATGGTGATAAATAGCAAGGTGACTCTGGTGACTGAGGCTACCACTATCAGTTATCAAAAACTATTTTCTTTATCCATAATAACAGATAAACTACTTACTAACTCACTCACTCACTATACTCACATTTCACGAGTATGATAGAGGACGAGCCTATTGGCATCAACTGGACACAAATCAAGACCCCTTGGATGCTACTGAGAAATTATTTTGAGTCTACATAGGATTTAAGAAAACCTAACTTGCTAAGATTTTAATCCACAAACTTGTATGCCCTTCGGACACTTGGTCTGGGTAGTAACTTTTTACTTGTTGAACGAACTTTATAAGTCCATGGTGAAATGAGAAATTTCTAAAAACGAAAAAAAAACTAATATTTACAATACTTTGTAAGTTGACCTACAATTCTAAGAGCAGACTAAATGTTTTTGACTAAAGTCTCCGGCAAAATGTCAATTTAGAACACAAAAATATATGTTACAAAACCTTTTGTAATAAAAAGAAAACTCTTTTTATTTTTCGCAGCTGTCAAGTGTTTTCGTAAAACGGTTTTATAATAAATTCGTCAAAACTTTTGCGCTACTAACGCTCCGTCTAAGCTAGCAATATAAGTTTAAAACAGAAAACACAATCTCGTCATGAACAAGATTCACTTGACAATTCAAAGTAATGCCCTTCGAAGTTAAAAGGTAACAGGGCTTTATTTATGTCCTTCCCTTAGGTGTCCTTAAGGCCACGACATTATTCGTCGAAATATCTTGTTTAAGAAATGCGTCTCCTGTGAATTTTTTGTCGTTTCGATGGATATTAGACGCTAAAGTAGGCGATAGGAAAGTAATTGAAGTACCTACATCTATAAAGCGTACACTGCCAGCTAGCAAACCAATGAATAAACTAAGCGAGACTTTGGCTATCCAAACTATGTGGGTTCAAACTGAAAACTACGTAGGTAGTACGAAAGACGTCAGTGACTAGTCAGTTGTCAAAGAAGATCACCATAGCGGCAGAGGATAGGCACGTCGAGTGAGCTGCATGAAAGAGCCAAAAGAGCGTTGTTTCACCTTTTTCATACTTTGGTTCATACCCCAAACTTCAGATCTAAGATCGAGTCTGACAGTATCTTCCTGTTATAAATGGCCATTTGATTGCTATCACATAAAAAAGGCCTACCTTTAAACAATTATTGAAAAAATATTGCGTGCATCAGAGACGCACATGTCGATTTTTAGCTCTGCGCAGACACTTTATAACCCAGCTAGTTGTCTGAGGTCTGCTAAAAATTGAATACTTAAAAAAAAGTGGGTTTTGAAACAAGTTCATATTCTCTGTCACATCGACCATGAGAGTTAACGAGTGGGGTTTTGAAACATGTTCGTATTCTCTGTCACATCAATTATGAAAGTTAGCGAGTGGGTGGTCTGTAACCCAGTCAATTGGTAAATCGAGATCGACTGAGACTGTACAATGTCAGACATTTGACACTATTGCAAAGAAGTATTCGCTTTATGAGCGGCATAAAGTGGATTTGATTTACGCTTTGAAACAAAACAGAGATCATGTTAAAGTTCAATTCTATTTCAAGTTTAAGTTACGAGTTGAATAAGCTTGGCAAAACTGGTTCAGCCTTTTATAGTACGCGAGATTTTGCCTTTAGCTTAACTCTTCGGAAATTATAGTGGGATAATTCTTAAGTTATAGCTGGCAAAGTTAGCTTCTTCATTGCAATTTCAAAAAATAGCTAGCCTATGATACTCGGAAACCTGGAATATAATTTAGTTTCCTATTAGAGAAAGAATTATCTTAAACAACAGTTGATAATTGCAGCTACATTCAAACAAACAAAAACCATTATCTCTCGAATTGATCAACAAAAGTGGAGGTGGACCGGGCACATGATCCAAAATACTCAAGGAAAATGGAGCAAAACTATCTCAGACTGGTAACCCAGAGACGGCAAACGAAACAGAGGCCGCCAACAGATGAGATGGGCAGATGACCACTGCACATCATTGGAGAAGTAAGAGAAGGTCTATGCCAAGCGGCACGCTACGTGACATCCTTTAGTGAATTCACAAAACTTTATTAATGTTACTAATTTACTATTTATGTTAAAGTTCAGAATAAAAGACTATATTATTATTATAATCTTTCAGTACTCCTCCTTTGCTCAATCACCAAACAGGAAGATCAAACACAGGACCAACAGTCTCACGAGCTTTCCAAGATACAGAGGTATCATACCACCAACTTCCAAAGACACATGAACTAATTTAAGAACTCCATAATAGAAGAGATTGTTGGGTACTCATGTGCCACTATAGTTCCGCACTCGGTCCGTACGCCCAAAGCACTTCCTTCTAGAACTTAAAACCATTACGGAACTATAATATCTTGAAAGTTCATAGTTGGTGGAGAGTGCCAATAGTCCGTGTAATGCAGGAGGCGACAAGGCGCCGAAGTTGGACCCAACCTCGCGATACCAAACTTTTCACTCGATGTATGCTGATTCCCCTGTAAAGTACGGATAGCAAGTTAAAACCAATTTCTGTTAAAAAAATTTTGCCTTTAATCTTAATATTATTTATTCTTTTCTGAAGCCCAAAATCTGACAACAGGTGCACTAGGTCCAGGCAATTAAGCTGTAAGCAGGGAAAACGAAAACATAGTTTGAAAAAGGCTAGTCAGATAAAATCTAACAAGAAAAGTTTTCTAAAAAAATAATAATTTGATTTTTTTATAAAAGCAAATGTTGTTTGCTCAATAGAAAAATTGTTTTTTAACTTGATTGTATAAAATCTTTACTATATGTTAAAAATAAAGCAATATTTTAAAAATGAAATATTTTACACATTGTATTGTCATAAATTCACACTCTTTATACATTATTACATACAAACCCTGCCTAAAGATATGTTTAGGAAACATTTACTACGTGCAAAAATCTGTCGTAAATATTTTGAGTGAATTTTTCCATAGCCCGCGTGTTTATAGATAAAAGCGTTATCTGCATTTCATTGACAACACGTCGAAAGCGATGTCAATGTCAGATTTCCGACAAAATAAGGGAAATTTCCACAAAAAAATAACTTCGGTGTTTATTTACCTAAGTATTTTAAAGGACGCTGATTTAACAGAATTTGATAAAACAATAAAGTTTTTGAGACAAATAATAATTTTCTTTGTTATTACTTTTTTAAGTGAAGCATTATTGAGATAACTGACAGTGATAGCTACATACTTTAAATTATTTATTTAAGACAACTGCTAAAGGCAAATGCAGATTGCGTTGGCGTAATGACTGAGCGATACCTATACATACATCACAAATTTAATCTACAAGTGGTTTGTTTGTTTATGTGAGTTTGAATATTTGTAAACGCACCAATTACACGGGATTTATTTCTACTGCAGGAAATGTACTAAAAACCAAAAGATATTGTAGCTTCAGTATGGCTCGTCAAGTTTTATTCAAATCCGTGCAGATTTTTTTTTTTCTTGAAAAAGTAACAATCATCCACAAATCGATCCTCACGAACTTTATCATTTAAATAAAATAGTAATAAGCTATGATTGTTTTGCCAACGCTACTGGCACACAACTTCAACCTGCACCACGCAGTGTCGCATCACGGATATTCAGATACACGGGAATATCGTCTGAATTGTTAGTTGAGACCTGTTTGATACCAGTTCAGCTTCCAAAGCTATGACACAGATATCTTCAAGTGATATGCTGTCAGGAAAGGGATGACAACACACAATGTTGTTTGGGGCTGAATTTCTGAGGGGGGGGGGGGCACCTTTAGGAACGAGGAAGAATATAACATAGGTAACTCTGCATTTGACACAATTCAAAAGCTTGATCACAAGTCTTCCCGGTTTCTACTTGGTTCAAAAAATAATAATGAGTTCTTTTAAAACATGTGTAATAAATTAAATTAAAATTGTCAGAATATCACGTGGATGGTCTAAGTCAGTCTAAGCAGTCCAATGCTGGACGAATCTGAAAAATAACTCCGACAAACGTTTCTCCTCTGAACGATTCGCCGACACAACGATTCATTCCTGGACGGTTCGACGACAGAACCTTTCCACGACGAACGTTTCGCCGACAGAACGATTAGCCATTTAGACGAAGCCCCGTGACGATTTCTGTGTTCAGGGTTTAAAGGAACCTAACTAACCGAACCTCGGGGTGCCCCTGATGTCGGATTTAGTTACTAGTATTATAATGTCAGACCATGTCTTTGTCGACGAATCGTTCTTCGGTGAATGATTTTGTTGTCGAATCGCCAATGAATGAATCGTTGTGTCGGCGAATCGTTCAGCGGAGAAACGTTCGTCGGAGTTATATTTCAGAGTGATGCTGGACAGGGGTTACTGTGGCACAACATCCAATCCTCTGCCTTCTGCATACAATCTATCCCAGTCACTTTAAGGTCATCTGTCCATCTAGCTAGACGATGACATCAGTCACCACCGTCCACTCCTTTCGTCGTCATCAACGAGCTCGTCCGTGAAACGACAAATTGTCTTTTATAAATCAACTGTATTTTCCACAATTTCTATACCCCAGGACTGGTTTGGTGTTCGCTCCTACGATAGATATTATGGCCTACTCACAAATCATCATGTTTGTACTTTGTGTCTCTTACTGCACTGAATAAATGTTTTATCTATTTCTCAGCCGTAGGACGTCCACTGCAGAACCAATAGGACCGGTTGGAAGCGGCTTACATCCATCTGATCATCTATTCACAAATCACATGTTTCGCTTACGAAGAAAGTAAAGGATATGCCAATACCTATCCATAAGTAAATAGATACGATTTTGTTTGATAGGTACTCTTCTAAATTAATCCAGATTGTCGCCACAACAACACAACATTTGCTTTGTGGTTATTATGAATTATAATTACGGAAAACCACAGGATTATTACTGCTAAAAACATCCATGAAACGCTTTAATTAATAATAACTGTTGAATAGCGTATTTCGGAAAAGCTTTTAGTGGCAAATAAACAGAAATAATAGAGTACATAATTGAATTTAAAATTAATTATGAATTTTGTTATGTATAAAGTTTGGTCGTTCTGGGAATTTGTAGAAATAATTATGTTAACTAAAAGCCTCTGTGTGCTCATGATGGGTTTTCCCTTTAGAACTTCCTTCTCATTATTAGTCCCAATAGGGAAATGAATATTCAAATATCTTTTCTTTATTAGAAATTGTTTTAAAATAATTATTGTGTACTAGATTCAACAGTTTAAGTTGTGCAGGAACTGAAACATCTGCGCACACAATAAAAACTATATGGAGTTTTTTTTTTATTTTTGTTGTCGTGGTAAAAATCATTAAATAAGTCCTCCAACCCAGAGCAAGATGGGAAGGACTGTCAGACTTGTACTGACTAAAATCCACGGTGATCCATCAATATAATATAGCTCTTTACGTTCGGTTACCTGCTGAGATGGTCCCGCGACCCCGGCAGGCACGATACGGTGGTAGCGAACTAGACGGCGTACCACCGACAGTTGGATTGCCCAGCCGTCACCGAAGGTGACATTTAGCCTATGTTGCCGTTTCTCTGTGTGGACCGCTACGAGGGATCCTAATACATAATAATGTAGGTAAAAGTTTGTCGTACAAAAAAAAAGGTAGATTCATTGGCCGTAAAGTTAAACCAATTCTTATTTTGAAATACAGTAGGAGTCAATATCGTTTTAATTGTGTCCTACAATTACGAACCTCTAGACTAAACAAACTTGGACTGGCATAACGTGGACATAACACTTAGAGAATTAAAAGGAGAATACTAAAAACCTAATCCAAGCTGTCCATTGTACCATTCTGGCTGTTTTATCAACAGGTCTAAGATTAAACTACATGAAGTTTTACTGTAATGGATATTGCTATTGTCTGTCTAGGTAATAAGTGGCAGGGACGGACTAGGCCGGATGGGCCTGGGTGTCTCCCCACAAACCCGGGAAATCACCCATGGATACCAATAGTGATAAACTCAAGGTCAACCATTTTTTGTTGTTTTTTTTTTTGCTTTTTAGGGTTCCGTACGAATACAAAAACGGAACCCTTAGGGGAACAGTGTATAAGACGGGGACACGAGGTATGATGGGAAATCACACACATAAGGCAAACTTAACACAAAACTAACACAACTACAAGCGCCAACAAGACGCCATGTGCGTCTGGCCTCTTGCAAATGACGTCCTGATGGCGCTTGCTCTACATTAGTGTTGTGTTAAGTATGCCTAAAGAGTATTATGTCCCCATTATACCTCGCGATTATTAACGTCCCCGTCTTATACACTGTTCCCCTATAGGATCACTCGTGTGTCCGTCTGTCTGTCGCTTACAGTCAATTATCTCCGAATCTACTAGACCGATTGAGTTGAAATTTGGTACACATATCGATTCCTGTGACCCAAGCACAGAGGTGTGACGAGAATAGATGAAATCTGTATGTGGGAAGTAATTTTTGGGGGGAAGGGGAAAATTAAAAAAAAAACTTGAAAACTGCATCGTGTGACATATCAAATGAAAGGTCTTGTTGAGACAATCTTAAATGTATTTTTTTGTAATTTTAAATAAATAGTTTCCAAGTTATTCAAGACAATAGACGAAATTTGACCCATTCCCCCCCTTATCCGAAACTACTGAACCTAAAATTTTGAAAAAAATACAGAAATTAGTTTTCTACTTATAGATTATAGGAAAACCTATAAGAAGTCCATATCTGTATATGGGAGATAATTTTTGGGGGGAAGGGGAAAATTAAAAAAACAAATTTGAAAACTGCATCGTGTGACAATTCAAATGAAAGGTCTTGTTGAGAAGATCTCAAATGTATGTTTTTGTAATTTTAATATAAGTAGTTTCCAAGTTATTCAAGAAAGTAGACGAAAATTGTCTATTCCCCCCCTTATCTCCGAAACTACTGAACCTAAAATTTGAAAAAAATACAGAAATTAGTTTTCTACTTATAGATTATAGGAAAACCTATAAAAAGTCCATGATATTAAAATAACATGGTAAATCACTCAATATTGTGCGTACCAATTTGGGTCAGATTTAAAAAAACGTGATAGGTAACATCGTACGGAACCCTCTTCACGCGAGTCCAACTCGCACTTGGCCGGTTTTTTAAGTTATCACACTCACATTAGGAATTTCGCCTTTGTCGTGGGTGCATTTACATTTGTGCACATACACAAACAGTAAGACCCGGAACAACTATGTACTTGATAGATCATGCAAACATAGGTAATAATAATGTTCCGTGCAGAAATCGAACCCGCGACACGCAGTGCAGTAGTTGATCGCACTGTGTATGAGCGAATTATCTGATCTAGATTACATTTAATTTTGAGTTGCAATAACTAAACCCTATTATGAGTGGGGGTGGCCCTTATCCAACTTACCGGCTGGTTTGTGGTAAGCCCCGCGAGTTAGGCCCGTACCCGCCCGTGCAGGCTGGGGCCCTGGGGTCAAACGACTATTTGGCCAGTCCAACACTGGTAAATGGTTAGTTTTCTTGTGTTGCTTAATAATGCTTAGTTATTTTAATGAAACGGCTGTCGGGTATACTATACAATTATATGTACGGGGTCTTGATTGTTGCCCAGTGAATAAATTTTGGTCTAGTGGCCGCAAACGCGACTGCTGTGCATCTGAACCTGGTTTCGAATCCTAGGTCAGGCAAAGTATTATTGGGTTTTCTCCTTAGAAATGTCTATCAAAGTTTAGGTGGAGTACACGTAGATGACCATAGAGTTAGCTCAACGTTAACACACGTATGCTGAGCTTGTCGCGGGACTAACGAATACTGTCAGATATTAGTATTTAAGTATGGAGGTGTGGCAACACCACTACTGTCAAGTCAGTCATGGTCTCATGTAAGTTTTCATCCCATTAATAACTGATTATTAAAAATACAGTTCTCAAGAAGTAACTTAAACATCTTTTATTGAATCTTCTCCATGATTATCAACATACTATTATATGGCGCAGCAGGAAATAAGAATCTACAGAAAAAATGGAAATGTTAAAGCCACCGCCGCCATTGTCACTACAAGGGGACGCCAGTGAAAATTATAAAAAATGGAAGCAAAAGTTCGACTTGTATCTTTTGGCGACTGGCTCAAGTCAAAAAATGAAAGAAGATGAGAAGATAGCATTATTTCTGCATTGTATGGGGGAGGAAGGCATCGAAATATACAACAATTTTGAATTTTCCAAAGAGGAAGAAAAAAATAATTTTTCAATTATTACGGAAAAATTTCAAACTTATTTTGTACCGCAAAAGAGTGAAACTATCACAAGGAATTTATTCTTCAAGAGAAAGATTAAAGAAAATGAAACATTTGATGAATATCTCAATGCACTGAGAAATTTGAGCAATGATTGCAATTTTGGACCAACAAGAGACAGTCTAATCAAAGATCAAATTATAAGAGGAATAAAAAAGAAAAACATTGTAGAACGTCTTTTAAAAGAATATGATTTGGATCTAAGTACTTGTATTAGAATATGTAAATCATATGAAGCGATGGAAAAACAAATCAGTAATTTTGAAACGGAGGACTTTTCTTCTAAAGTTGATGCTGTCAACAAGAAAAAAGGAAGAGGAGAGCTTGAAAGAAAAGGATCAGAAGCAAGTTCATCTACGAAAGAAAGTGCAACAAGAAGAAAAATTACTGCATGTGGTAGATGTGGTTACGAGCATGGCTTCAAGTGCCCAGCATTTAACCAAAAATGTAAAAGATGCAGTAAATTTGGGCATTATTCTAAGATGTGCAGAACCATACCAAGAAGAGTAAATGAAGTACAACATTCGGGCTCTGAAAGTAACAGCGAGGACAGCTTTGTACTCACCATTCAAGTGGACAGTGTTAACAAGTGTGATTTATTTGAGTCCATACAAATAAACAACAAACTGGTTGATTTTAAGTTAGACACGGGATCCGACTGTGATGTGCTGCCTTTAAGCTATGTAAAAAAACTTGGACTGGAGAGCAAAATTGACAAAAACCTTAGTCAATTGTACAATTATGATGGTTCTAAAATCAACTGTGTTGGTAAGATTAAAACATATGGCAGGTTGGTAAACAATCAAAAATATTTATTTGAATTTTATGTAGTTGATGGTAATTGTGCCTCAGTCTTAGGTTATAAAACCATACTTAACTTAAACCTATTAGAGAGGAAATTTTTAAGAAAAATATACAGGAGTGATGATTATGAAAATTTGATAAAAGAATATAAAGACCTGTTTGATGAAAAAGGTTTAGGTACACTGAAAGGAGCAGAATATAAAATACAATTGAAGGAAGATGCGGTAGGTAAAGTAGAACAATGTCGAGGGGTGCCAGTTTCTTTAAAAGAGTCTGTTAAAAAAGAACTTAATAAAATGGAGAGGTTAGAAATTATAGAGAAAATAAAGGAACCAACAGAATATGTCAGTAACATAGTAATAATAAAGAAGCCTAATGGAAAAATTAGAATATGCTTGGACCCAAATAATCTTAACAAAAATATAAAAAGAGAATACTTTAAACTTCCAACATTTGAAGAGGTTAGTAGCAAGATGGCAGGTTCTACTGTTTTCAGTAAATTAGATGCATCAACAGCTTTTTTTCAAGTTAAGTTAGAACCAGAAAGTGCTAAACTATGTACATTTACTACACCTTTTGGTAGATATTATTTTAAACGGTTACCTTATGGTTTATCGTCAGCACCAGAAGTTTTTCATAGACAGTATAAAGAAATTTTTGAAAATATAGAAGGTTGTGAAGTTTTTGTTGATGATATTGCTATTTATGGAAAAAACAAATGTGAACATGATGAGAGATTATTAAAAGTTTTAAAGGTAGCTAGAGAAAATGGTGTTAGATTTAACATGGAAAAATGTGAGATAGGAAAAACAGAAATTCAATATCTAGACACACTTTATCAGCAAATGGCATTAAACCTGATCAAAAAAAAGTAGAAGCTATAATGAACCTTAAAAAACCAGAAAATCCAAAAGAAGTACAGCGTTTGTTAGGTATGATTACATATGTTGCAAAAGTTATACCATCTTTGTCTCAAGTGTGTGCTCCATTAAGAAAATTAATCAAAAAAGGTATAGAATGGTCATGGACAAAAGAACAGGATGATTCATTTCAAGAATTAAAAAATATTTTAATTTCAGAACCAGTTTTACAATTTTATGATGAAAATAAACCGATTAAATTATCAGTAGATGCCTCTAAAGACGCACTAGGAGCAGTTTTATTGCAAAAAAATCTTCCAGTAGCCTATGCCTCAAAGTCGATGACAAATACACAAAAAATGTATGCACAGATTGAGAAAGAGCCATTGTCTTTGGCTGTAGTAGGTTCCATCAATACATTTATGGTAAGCAGATTGAAGTTGAAACTGATCACAGGCCACTCGAGTCAATATTCAGAAAATCGCTCTGTGATGTTCCATTAAGACTGCAGCGTATGCGTTTACATTTACAAAAATATGACATAATTGTAAAGTATAAACCCGGTAAAGATTTACTAATTGCAGATGCCTTATCTAGAGACTGTGTTTACAAAAACAGTAGTGAAGAGAAGATTTTAGAAACTGAAGTAGAGGCACATGTAGGCTTGGAAATCAATGCATTACCAATTACATCAGAAAAATTAAAAATATTTAAGGATGAAACAAAAAATGATAAAGAATTAGAAACAATTAAACAATACATTTTATATGGTTGGCCAGATATTAGGGAAGTTCCAAATAGTTTGAAGGTTTATTATACGTTTAGAGAGGATCTGTATATCTATGATGACTTGATTTAAAAAAATAATTGTTTAGTAGTTCCAAAATCACTACGCACAGATATGTTAGAAAGAAATACATTATAATCATCTTGGACTGGAAAAATGCAAGGCAAGGGCTAGAAGTTGTATATTTTGGCCATTTATGATAAGAGATTTAACAAATAAAATTTTAACTTGTAACACATGTGACAGATATAAAAAAAATAATCCAAAAGAGCCTATGATAATCAGAGAAATGCCAGAAAAACCATGGAGTCATTTGGGCTGTGATGTATTTCATTACAGAGATAAAAATTATTTAATTGTTGTAGATTATTACAGTAAATATTTTGAAATTGGAAAATGTGCAGAGACAACTATTGAATTGTTAAAATCAATTTTTAGTAGATTTGGTATACCAGAAATTTTGTATAGTGACGGTGCAACTAATTTTACAAGCTATAAATTCAAAGATTTTGTCTATGAATGGGGTTTTGTTCGCAAAACTAGCAGTCCAACTTATCCGCAGTCTAATGGTCTCGCAGAGAGATACATTCAAACAGTTAAGAATTTATTTAGGAAAGCAGATTATGAAAAGAAAGATAAATATTTAGCTCTGTTAGAATATAGAAACACTCCTATTTCACAAGAATTTGATTATAAATCTCCTTCAGAGTTACTGATGGGTAGAAAAACGCAAGGGATATTACCAAATTTTGACCAGCCTAGTATGGAAAATAAAAATATTCAAAAAACATTGTATAGAAATGCCTTCAAACAAAAAAGTTATTATGATAGGAATACTAAAAAATTGTCTAAATTAAGTGATGGTCAGAAAGTAGTCTTATTGGATAGTCAAAAGAAAAAACCAAATTGTTATGCTCAAGTAAGAGCAAGGGATGCTCGACCCAACTCTTATAAAATTGTAACAGAGTCAGGACAAGAATTAGAAAGAAATAGAAGATACTTAATAGATTGTAAAGATCAGAGTAAATTGCAATTTAAATCAGATAATGATGTTAATGATTATATTCAAAAGTTTGAATTATCAAATAAGGACAGAAGAAATAGTGAGAAGAATTTAAACCATAATGACAAATTTTGCCAGTTAGATGATAGTAACAATGCGGAAAGTTTTATAGAGAAAAGAAATAAATATGATACAAAGGCGGAAAATGAAAATAAGGAACAAACATTACAGAGTAGAGTTTACTATAGAACAAGAATGGGAAGAAATGTGACTAAACCAGCTTACTTGTCAGATTATGTATCTTAATTAAGTTTAATAACATAGAAGGTAATTTGTTAATTTAATTAAGTTTAATAACATAGAAGGTAATTTGTTAATTTAAAATTATAAAATGTATCTGTCTTTTTATTACATAATAATTACAAGAAAGTTTAATATGTTTGTAAGAGAAAGGGGATGTCAGATATTAGTATTTAAGTATGGAGGTGTGGCAACACCACTACTGTCAAGTCAGTCATGGTCTCATGTAAGTTTTCATCCCATTAATAACTGATTATTAAAAATACAGTTCTCAAGAAGTAACTTAAACATCTTTTATTGAATCTTCTCCATTATTATCAACATACTATTATAAATACCATGACCCCGGAACGTAAAGGGCTATTGAAGGACACCGTGGATTTTAGTCAGTACAAGTCTAACAGTCCCTCCTGCCCTGATGCCCTGGTTGGGAGGACTCATTTGATGATTTTAGCACGCTAAAAAAAAAGTATGCTGAGCTTCGTCAATTAGTTAACTCAGTAACTAACGTACAGGTGCTTCCAAGGTGGCCAACCAAAACCAACCATGATGAAAACTGTACAAAGGTTTCGCCACTGAAGCAGCGTTTTATCTGCTTGCTAATGATGCTACAAACGATGTGTGCCTGACAATATACCCTTAAACTAATCGTAATAGAACAATGAAGTCAGCACAAATAGTGCAAGTATACCAGGCTAGGTAGGTACCCTGGCACGTGAGTTCTGATGATGATCACGTCTCCGACTCGGCGTGTAAACTGCACCGTACTGGAGACAAAGGACCACGAGCAATTGCTCTCCAACCGAGTCAGGTGGTGCAAGGTGTAGATAAAGAGCGATTTTATATCTTTTTTTTTTTAAATTTGCGATAGACTCGCTTTTGAAAACTATGCCGGTTGGTAGTAAGTAATTGACGGTGAAGCACGCTTGCTTGAAGCAATCTATTCACTCTTGACTTGAAGAACCTTAGGTAATAGCTATCAGAAAACAAGGATTACAATGTTTATGTAATTTCACACCGTTTGGTGTGAATTGACTAAATTAGCAAAATAATCCACATCAAATTTCACATCGTTATTTATAATAATTAAATAAATAAACAATTAAATACTTACAACGGCCGACGTATAAAACGGGCAGTAAGTTTTTTTAATAGCTGTATTGTACAGTCAGCTTTAGGGAAATCTCATCCCCTTTGGTAGTAATTTATGTCAAAAAGGGTTGAGTTTTCTCTGAAGCTTACCATACATAATTATGATTGAGTTGAAGTTGGACAACAATGCTGGTTCTTTTACCAAGAACGCATGGCCATATCTTTTTAGTCAATCTATACAAATTTCATACATTTAAATTATGTCCTTGAAGCTTCAAAAGAACAATGAAGACACAAAACGCTCCCGCTTACACCTTGCGCCACAATTCAATTGTACGTGAATCCAACCGCCCACACCCCCGCCGGTCAAAGGCGACTACTGGGAGCGCTTCTTAATATTTTCTCAGGAAATAAAGGTTATTCGTACTTTCTGTGCGGGGTTACTCTGTATTTTCATTGTGTGCTAGCGTGCTTTGTTTTAGAAAGAAAGTTTATAACCCACCAGGTATTGTTGCTGGTTTAGCAAACTGTTGGTAAACGTCCCTGATAAAAATAAATATTATGCAAGTATCTTTTTCTTGTGCGAGTAATGGGCAACTCGCCGCCCGATCATGGACCATGCCCGGGTCGACGGCGCGTTGTGTTCCACGCGCGCCTCAAAGAGCGTAAGCAAGATGACAGGGCCCCTCTAGAGGGCCAAAGCCTGCCGGGGTCGCGGACTTATACCATTACCGTGACCCTGGAACGTAATGGGCTAATGAAGGACACCGTGGATTTTAGTCAGTACAAGTCTGACAGTCCCTCCCGCCCTGCCCTGGATGGGAGGACTCATTTGATGATTTTACCACGCTAATAAAAAAAAAAGTATCTTTTTCTTTGCAGAGTAAAACATTCAGTTTTTCTTTAGATAATTTTCTTGAAAAAATATTTTTCCGTAGCACCTATGTTGTCTTACTTACATTGGCTAAAAGCTAAATAGCCTATAATGTTCCAATGTTGCGATACAAGTTTTCTCCACCACGCGGCGCGCGGGCCCAATGCGTGTTGGTAGATGTCACATTACTTTAAATTTTCGGTTCTAGGACATTTCTCGGTTCTAGGAAAACGTGACATTTCCTCACAATGTTTTCTTTCGCCGTTTCACATACACGGACTGATATTGGTTAGGTACTTCAGAAAGATCAGGTGCGTAGTATTCACAACCGGTGTGGTTGTGTGACCAGGTGAATGAACGAGGTCAAGGCAAAAAGGATTTTAAGGGATCTTAGCAGTAGCCTTACTGGAACGTAAAGGGCAATTAAAGCAACAGGCTGCTTTTAAGTCAGTACGAGATTGACAGTCCCTGCCGCTCACCACTTTAGGGGAGAGTCATTTGTTGCTTTCAAAGAGACAAACCAAAAATCTTGTACGAAAACCTTTATCGAGTCTCGTTTTAGTCAAGCAATGTTAGGAGACTCCACTCTTAATGTACAAAAAAAATGTTACACTTATATTTATTTATTTTTTTTCTTTATCACCTTAAGATAAAGGAGTGAGTTTATGCATGTGTACCAGATTCTTACATGGAGAATGCAAGAAGCATTAAAAGAGCATACATGAATAAAGGTACAGGAGCACGTCTGTCATCCGGAGCACGCCGCACATTTAGTTCCACTACTATTCTTGCTGACCTGACATCCTTTCTACAACGACACGAGGTATTCTTGTGTCACTGAAGAATGGCATTTATATAGGATGTACGCAGTGTGTGGTCTTAATTAAGCTATTGTCAAACAGACAGGCGAAGCGAATGCGATCGATCGATGCGAATCCTGTCATATAGAAAAGCGAAAGCATTCCGATAGTCTATGTGACAGGCTTTAAACAAATCCATACATTACAAACAAAAACGCTTCGCTTCGCGTTCGCTTCGCCTCTTTGTTTGACAATAGTTTTAAGGATTTGGTAAATTATACTAACATCATCATCAGCCAAATGACGTCACCTGCTGAACATAGGCCTCCTCCTTAGACTGCCACGCCGAACGATAATTCGCCACTTGCATCCATCGGTTGCCCGCGACTAACCTGAATGAATTGTTTTTTTTTTCAATTGAAACATTATTCGCGCGTAATTTTCTGACTCTTGATGAAATAAGAGCTAATTTACAAGAAGAAGCCCGGATATCTGCGTCGTAGATTAAACTTTAAAGCAATATTCAATACAGTCCTTTATTCAATGACACCAAAAACGTGTGCAAACATTTTACAGCCTGGTGGCATACACCCACCAAAACCGGGGACCTATTCTCAGATCCCTCATTTCCATCAAAAAGTACAAACGAAATTCGTCATCTCAGCATGTTGTCTACATTTTTATTATTCCCCTATTTTCGTTCAGGATAGGACAAGTTCATAACACGAGGGACAGTCTTGTCCCTTGAGACTACCCTTGTCTCTTTGATTTTTTTATTTGTCCGTCCTCTAACGTTGTTGCTTTGGCGTTCTGTCATATTAAATATGTCATCCTAATATCTTCCGTGTTTGTCCGGTTTTTATTTTTTGATGAGGAAGGCCGTTGTTTCATAAGGTTGCTTGAAATAGATAATTTATTTATTTGGCGCAGCCGTGAGTCACACAGTAGGTAAGTATATGCCTACATTATTGTTTTTCTTAGATATAATATTACTCTAAAAAATGGTTTGGTTTAAATTATTTTTTTTGATTCTTTGTGATACTGTGTGCACATGTGGCGTGTGCCAATATTTTTTTTTCTTTCTTTCTTTCTTACTTACCTACTACATGTGACCCAAGTAAAAAAACTTTTAATAAATAGCAATAAAAAACTTTAATACTGGTGATCCCGGTAAAAACTTTTAAATAATAGTCCATTGCTACTTTATTCGAGAAAAACTGCACCAAATTAGGATTTTTTTTTTTTTTTTATTCTTAATAATTATTATCAGGATAAGGTTTGTATATAAGAAAGTTTTCGGAAAATCCACCGTTTAGATGGAAATTAAATCCGTGCGAACCGGGGCGAGCCACTAGTTATCAAATAAAAATTATAGTCACTAATACCATTTTGTCTTACTTGACTGCGTAATACTACCCTAATGAGACTTAAAACTTAACAAACCGATTTTGCCTCCGATAAAGTACGCTTCAAATTTTAATGGGTCTAATATCTCAAAAGAAAATATTTAAAAAAACATCATCGTTAGTTCTTTGAAATACAGCACCTCAAAGTCAATAGTCTACAATTAACTTAAAAATAAAATGAACATCTGAAAACACTTGAAAATTCATCAAAATCAATTAATGTAGTTTGATTAAACCATTTGAAGATAGTTAGACACTTTTGAAAGTCAATAATACCCTGTCCTTTGACTAGGGCTTTGTTAAAACTTGTACTCATAATTTTACACGTTAAATACTTTTAGGATTTTTCTTAAGAAATCATAAGTGTGCTTTAAACTCGACTTCTTCAGGAGGCTTTTATTAGTCAGTCAGTTTCTTCTTATTTTATTTACATTTTTATTGGAAAAGGTGTGTCTCAGTGATGGTTCCATTTTAATTTAGTCGAGTTTTAGGGTGCCTTAATTTCCACCAGAGACGTGCTATGTAGCTGTGTTACGAGAATGTAAAAGCTGAGCTACGAAACTGTGTGACCGTTTCCACTGATGCTACGCTATTTAGCGGTGCGAATAAGATGTGCTATGAAGATGCGCCGCCGCAAAGTATCGAGCTATGCGATTTATCTATAGTAGGGAAGACGACGCATAGCAGGCATCCATAGCACGCCGCTATAGCACGCATCCATAGCACGCAGCCATAGCACGCATCCTTCCATATAAAAAACACATCTTAGTTGAATCCATTTCCACTAGTGCTGTGTTATGTAAACCAATGAATATGATCGGTGGATAATTCAAACGCATCCGCAACAACGTAGCATAGCACATCTCTGGTGGAAAAGCAAAAATAAAACCTTTTTTGGGAGATTTTTGGTTACTTGAACTAAGCTTTTAGGTAGAGTTTTAACAAATAAACCCACTAACATCGTCAAGCGCCTGTACCAAACGTCACAGTGATTTGTAGTGAAATATTGAAGTATTGCACGCAACTGTTGGCCGGCCTTCAATCACAACTGACGTTTGAAGGCTTGACGGACAGCCAATACGGGTGATGAACTGCCAAGCCTGACTGACCAGTGATTGACCTAGGGTGATTTGAAATAGGAATGAACTTTTTGATTGGTTGTTTGAGCTATTAAAATCTTTATAAAAAGTGCTTTTAATTAAATATAATTAATATAATCTTAAAATTTTATAACAATCTCTTCAAGCAAACAAAGACTTATTGACGTTTGCTGTGATACAAGGTCTTTTTTCTTTTTTAGTGTGGTAAAATCATCAAATGAGTTCCCACCCAGGGCACGGCAGGATGGACTGTCAGATTTATACTGACTAAAATCCCCGGTGTCCTTCAATAGCCCTTTACGTTCCGGGGTCACGGTAATTCGTTAGTCCCGTGACCCCGGCAGGCTTTGGCCCTCTATGGAGGGAGCCGTCATTGTGCTGACGCTCTTTGAGGCGCGCTTAGAACACAACGAGCCATCGACCCTTGATTCAAGGGTAAGCTTTTATCTTGGCCAAAAGCTAAACTGTGCCAAACAACATGGCAATGCTGCCAGTCTCTTGGGCACATTACCAACTGACAGCGATGAGGAGGAATTTTTCGATAGGTACGATAAGCTTTAGAGAAACTAATCCCCTTTTGGTAGTGATGTTACTCACTACCTAGTACCTACCAAAGGGCTTTAGTTTTCTCTGAAGCTGACGTAAGTACTATTTATCATCCTAAATCAGAGAGGAAGTTCTCAATTCGGTGGGTCTTTTTTTATAATTCCTGTTTATATTTTAGTAACGTATATAAAGTAAATTTTGTTTTTAAGTTGATTTATAATACTAAGTACCTACCCAATGCATGTAAATGTCGAATCCTTCTTCAGTCTGTGGTAAGCTATCCACTAAGAGTGTTACTGTTCTGTGGGTGAGCATGTGGTGTTGCTTAGAGCAGTTGCTTTAAGACATCTTGCGGTGTGACAGGTCAGTGTCTGTCAATATGATCCTAATTACACTATGGTTTGTGGTTTCGTTAATGATCATTCACTTTAATCCAAGTACGAGATTTACGTCGGTAGTTCGAACTTAACCGGAAACATTATTTTGTGTAATTTATTTCATAACTACTGCTCTTAAAACGGTTAAGGAAAACATTTTGAGGGAACTGGCATGTCCTAGAATCATAGTTTCGAGACAACATAATTATGACATCTATATCCACTGGTTTCGACCCATTTAGTACCCAGTAGTTTTTGAGTTTATTCATTACAAACATGCACACACAAAAATACAGATCGTTCCTCTTTATAATATTAGTGTGGAATACAGAGCTATATGGAGCCATAGAGACGGTTATTTGGGGGCACGGCAGTGCCCCTGCCAAGTCTCGAGCAAAACGGGCACGGCCGTACCATCTTTTCTCGAAGCGATTCGCGGCTGTTTCACCCCCCCTATATCTTCGACGTGGACAAAGCTATGAGTTTAGGTTTTCGGTGAATAATAGTAGGCATTAGAACAAGATTAAGTTCGAAATTACATGCCAATTGAATTAATAGTTTAGGAGTTACGGTCGATCAAAGTTACACCATTTTGTCACTCACTGACTCACTGACCGATCATCAAAACTCTAAGGCAGTTCTAGCAGACTTAGAAACTTCAAATTTTGCACCAAGATAGGTCATTAGCCACATATAAAGGAAAAATTATAAAACCATTAAAAAATAATATACCATAGAAAACAATTTTATATTTGCGGTTTGGCAAGAACATTGTGTATGGATTTTGACTGCATTTTTAACTTTGTTCGTTGTTTAAGTATTCAATTGGATGAATAAATACACAGAATAGAAAAGAATAATATAATACATAGACTATAATTAATACAAATTAATACATAAAGTTCATAATTCATTAAATTAATAAAGCTAAAACTCCATTGCATTGCGATAAATATTGTATGCGCGCTCGATAGATGGGGTTGTACCTGTCTGAATCGCGCTATGGTTTCGTTACAGAGCGCAGTCTAAGTATGTAGTACTTTAAAATAATTCGATCATTTTCATTTGACAGCGCCATCTATCTATGAAAAACCATTTCGAAACTAAAAAAATATTGTAGCGATAGGGTCAGTTCAGACCGAGACGCGAAGCGACGCGACGATGCGCGCACACTTTTAAGAGCCATTCAAAATACGACTTTATTTTCTACACCAAAAGATACACATTTCGTTGTGAGAATTTAGAATACGTTGAGATGCGCAGCGATGCGCCGCGCGACGCCTCGAGGCGCAGCGCGACGCATCTCAAAGCAGCGGTGCTGCGCTGCGCCTCTCAAGGCCTCACGACGTAGCGCGGCGCAGCGAGGCGCCGCTTGACGCCGCTCGCGGCCGCTCCACGATGCGAGGTGAAGACCGGGAGCTAGAGGTGACTAAGTATGCAAAATTGTGAGTAACGAATTTCGCCAACCGATTTAAGTTAAGAAAAGGTCAAAGAATAACAATGTAGAACTTGCCGGTCAATTTTTTGGTTCATTTTTTTTCGCCCTCTTCTCTTAATCGTAAACGGAATGTATTGAGTACATTATTTAAAATCATTTTAATGATTGCTTCCGTAATAATTTATAGAAAAATCAGATCACAGCTTTTTGCGGGACAGATAAAGCGCATAATAATATTATGTTTATGAATTCGGTCATAGTTGCCGTCACTCGGATTTTGCATACTCAACTACCTCTAGCCCCTGGACTATGTAGCTGAGGCCGCCATTTGCAAATGGGACTGCAGGAGGACGCGGGGCGGGGCGGCAGCACGTAGAAAATCTAGACACGTTCTGCTGCACCGCGCGGCGTCTGGATGCGCCTCGCGACGTTGCGATGCGTCTCGCGGCGCAGCGAGGCGCATCGCGGCGCCGCGAGGCGTAGCGCGACGCAGCGTGAAATGACAGGCCTCTTCACGCATCGTCGCGTCGCTTCGCGTCTCGGTCTGAACTGACCCATATTCGGAGAACTTAAGTTAGGGTCAGTTCAGACCGAGACGCGAAGCGACGCGACGATGCGCGCACACTTTTAAGAGCCATTCAAAATACGACTTTATTTTCTACACCAAAAGATACACATTTCGTTGTGAGAATTTAGAATACGTTTAGATGCGCAGCGATGCGCCGCGCGACGCCTCGCGGCGCAGCGCGACGCATCTCAAAGCAGCGGCGCTGCGCTGCGCCTCTCAAGGCCTCACGACGTAGCGCGGCGCCGCTTGACGCCGCTCGTGGCCGCTCCACGATGCGAGGTGAAGACCGGGAGCTAGAGGTGACTAAGTATGCATAATTGTGAGTAACGAATTTCGCCAACCGATTTAAGTTAAGAAAAGGTCAAAGAATAACAATGTAGAACTTGCCGGTCAATTTATTGGTTCATTTTTTTCGCCCACTTCTCTTAATCGTAAACGGAATGTATTGAGTACATGATTTAAAATCATTTTAATGATTACTTCCGTAATAATTTATAGTAAATCAGATCACAGCTTTTTGCGGGACAGATAAAGCGCATAATAATATCATGTTTATGAATTCGGTCATAGTTGCCGTCACTCGGATTTTGCATACTCAACTACCTCTAGCCCCTGGACTATGTAGATGAGGCCGCCATTTGCAAATGGGACTGCGGGAGGACGCGGGGCGGGGCGTCAGCACATAGAAAATCAAGACACGTTCTGCTGCACCGCGCGGCGTCTGGATGCGCCTCGCGACGTTGCGATGCGTCTCGCGGCGCAGCGAGGCGCATCGCGGCGCCGCGATGCGTAGCGCGACGCAGCGTGAAATGACAGGCCTCTTCACGCATCGTCGCGTCGCTTCGCGTCTCGGTCTGAACTGACCCTTAGCCGGATTAGATAGTAGATTTATTATTGTTACTGAAACAGTTCTTTTAGGAAAATAGTTTATTAATATAACATAGACATAGTTACATATCTAGTTGTTTACGTGTTATTTAGGGTTGATTTTTCAATAGTCTGATAATTTTTATCTGAGGAATAAAAATAGCGATTTGACATATTTTCTATAGTAAAGTTAAGCTGTCAAACCGCCATTTTTATTTCTCAGATAAATGTTATCAGACTATTGAAAAATCAGCCCTCAGTTTAATTATATTTAGTTTGTAAGTTAGTAGATATATTATATTTATTTAGTTAGTTATTTGTTAGTTAGTTTAGTTCTATTTAGTTTGTTAGTTATTTATTATACAGGGTGATTTGTAATTCGATGCGGTCCTTGAAATGGGTGATACTAGACCTTATTTGCAACAATATTAACCCCGACAACATGGGGTCTAAACTAACTGCTTTTGGAGATATCGAACTTTAAAGGTTTGTCGAAAAATTTCTACCTCTCCATCATTAAGTGCTTATTGTTAGAAAGTAACGATGGTCACCACTTAGAATTCATACTTTTATGATAGAACTAGCTTTTCCCAGCGGCTTCGCTCGCCCCCCCCCCCCCCCCTATTGCCAAAGCAGCTTTCAACTGGTGAAAAAATTTTTGAAATCGGACCAGTAGTTTTTGAGTTTATCTATTACAAACAAACAAAAATACAAAGTTTTCCTCTTTATAATATTAGCGTAGATGATGATAAAACAGTTGGAACTTTGACTTTCAATAACTCCGTTACCGTACAGCGTACATGATGGATTTTATATATTCAGACCACAAACTTTCAAGCATTGGCCTTGTGATTTCTTAATGGTCATGGCGAATGCAAGACGGATCGGAAATTGGGGTCGTTTAAACTCAAACGGCATATCGTTTGGGATCCTAGAAATAAGAACTTCCTCACCTTCGAATTTTCCTTTGAGTATCGTCGCGTAAGTCACATTGTTCTTCAATGTACTTACCACCAAACGCGTTCTGTTGCACAGTTTTGGTTGGTTTATGTTTCAAAGCATGATTACTACGAAGCCAACCTTTGTTCGTAAATTGTGCGCTGGTAAGCCAGGCATATCCCAGGGGTTTTAATTCAACTGGAAAGTTGGTGGCTAAACGCAACTGACATTTTTTTTAGCGTGGTAAAATCATCATGTGAGTCCTCCCACCCATGGCAGAGCGGGAGGAACTGTCAGACTTGTACTGATTAAAATCCACGGTGTCCTTCAATAGCCCTTTACGTTCCGGGGTCACGGTAAATCGTAAGTTCCGCGACCCCGGCAGGCTTTGGCCCTCTAAAGGGTGACCCCGTCATAATGCTACTCTTTGAGGCGCGCGTGGAATACAACGCGCCGTCGACCCGGGCATGGTCCAAGGTCGGACAGCGAGTCACCCATTACTCGCCACCCGCATGCCCGAGCCTACGGTGGCTGGAGATCGTCTGGCAACGTCCGTCACCGTAGGCGTCTACCACTGCGGCTGGGGTGGAGGGAGGACGCTGTCCTCTCCCTCACGCGGCGCGCCTCCTCCTTTCATAGCATGACTGCTTCGCAGAAGGAGGCGACCGCTTCCCACTCCGTCTCGCATGGCCTCGACCAATGCCGGGCGCGAGAGGTCTCCGCCTGTCGCCGTTGTGAGGACACGGCTGTGGTGCTCTGCCCAAGCGGGGCAGTCCTACACCGAATGCTCCACCGTGTCCTCCGGGCGATCCTCGCAGTGGTGACACCCAGGCGTTTTTCGTCGTATGTTTGTATTGAATTTATGCAGTCCTACTTAGTACATTTTTTGGGTATTCAGTATTCACCGAAATACATTTTTAGCATTGAAGACCGGTGGGCGCCGGGCGGCATGAACATTGTTCTTCATGTTTTCCTAGTACTTTTTGTTAAGATCCCTTATTAAATTTCGGCACCAATACCTTCTTCGTGTTCACGTCTCCACGGAAACAGGATACTGATCGTCTTGGTGGCAGGCGGCATGGCATTGATAATTATGTTAAATATCGGCACAATAAGTTTAGAAACTCAATACAAACACATCAACCGGTCAATTGATGTTTTGATTGATTTTTTCGTGTTGCTGTCATTCCATGTCAACCACGTTTTATGTCACGTCCCACGGCAACGGGATAAAACAAAAAAAAAAGGTAAAAAGTATCCTATATGTTTCTCCTGGTTCTAAGCTACCTCTCCACCAATTTTCAGCCAAATCGGTTCAGCCGTTCTTGAGTTATAAATGGTGTAACTAACACGACTTTCTTTTATATATATAGATATGAACGACTGAATCTAATGAATACAAGTTTGTTATAAAACAATCATATCTTGGGAAATTAAGTGTCATAAAGTTTCTGTATTAAAGTTTTCTGAAAACTTCCCTTGTCTTTCAAAGCATATTTAAAAAAATAAATGTATGACACTTGGTTTACAAATTACAGGAAAAACTTTCTTGTCTCATTACCTTTCTAAAATGGTGCCACAGTACCCACTTTTAGTTAGTGTCGACCAGAAAATTAGAATTGTTATTGACAAGGTAATAAATAAACGAAAATTGGTTGTAAAGTTTTTTCGACCCAACATTTTTTTTCTGTGGTTTTTGTCCAAACTGTTATCTGATATGGGGTGCTTAGACAGAAAACCTCCACGTGCGCCCGTGGACTGGAGTTCCCTCTCGGATACGTCCGTGGGGAAGACCAGTTTTTCGGGCCGGTGCACCCTGGGATGCGGGCAAAAACTCTTCCTTAGGCACTGTGTGCCTTAGGGGTCTCTTTGCCCGTATGCGAATAGCCTGTCGTGTGGACGCTCCAACGCGTGTTCCTCTGATTAGAAGAGGGCACAGCGGCGTAGCGGGCTTGCAGACGGTGAGTAATGGGTAGCTCGCCGTCCGACCAAGGACCAAGCCCGGGTCGGTGGCGTGTCGTGTCGTGTTTCGCGCGTGCCTTCGGAGAGTTGTCAGCAAACTGACGGGGCCCTTTATGGGGCCAAATGCCTGCTGGGGTCGCGGGTTTTTCTTAACACAGGATACCGTGGCCTCGGAACATAAAGGGCATCCGAAGGAACACGGGTGGATTTTAGTCAGTAAGAGTCTGACAGTCCCTTCTGATAATCTGATGTTCTGATATTAGCTTTTTGAGTCAATGCGCTAAATCCTGGTCGATGACATCAGGCAAAATCGCGCTTTATCTGGAGTATTTTACCTATGGACCAGATAGTCATATTCACAAGGCGCATTGACTCAAAAAGCTAATTTCAGATAGCAGTTTGGACAAAAACCACAGAAAAAATATGTTGGGTCGAAAAAACATTGCAACCAATTTTCGTTTATTTACTACCTTGTCAGTAACAACCCTAATTTTCTGGTCAGACACTAACTAAAAGTGGGTACTGTGGCACCATTTCAGAAAGGTAATGAGACAAGAAAGTTTTTCCTGTAATTTGTAAACCAAGTGTCATAAATTTATTTTTTTAAATATGCTTTGAAAGACAAGGGAAGTTTTCAGAAAACTTCAAAACAGAAACTTTATGACACTTAATTTCCCAAGATATAATTATTTTTATAACAAACTTGTATTCATTAGATTCAGTCGTTCATATTCCATCAGAAAAGTATAAATTCTAAGTGGTGACCATCGTTACTTTCTAACAATAAGCACTTAATGATGGAGAGGTAGAAATTTTTCGAAAAACCTTTAAAGTTCGATATCTCCAAAACCAGTCAGTTTAGACCCCATGTTGTCGGGTTAAAATTGTTGCAAATAAGGTCTAGTATCACCCATTTCAAGGACCGCATCGAATTACAAATCACCCTGTATATAATAAGTTTAAGCCCTATTAATATATTGTTATAGTAGTAATTGTAAATATATTGTAATGGACGTTAAATATTGTACATAAATGGCGACCTTTGTCCACACAGAGTCATCTCTATTCCTGGAGATGGGTCGTGTTTATTTCATTCGTTGTCATACTGCATGTACGAGAGTTTTCAGTAGTCAAACGATATTAGGCGTGCTGTCGTCCATTATATAGTGGAGAATTGGGATGATATGCAATTCTATACCTGCGACGAACGTGGAGACGTTTATATCAATGCAGATATGTATTCAGCTGCAATGCTGAAAACAACCACCTATGGATCCGTCTCCGAACTTAAAGCGGCCGCTGCATTGTATCATTCGGGGACCTGTGGTCAAGCATACGTGGCCCTTTCAAGAGCGACTAGTTTAGGTGGATTACATTTAATAAATGTGAATCTTAGTAGTATCAAAGCTTAGGAGACAGCAACAGCTGAATATAATCGACTCCGAAGTATATATCGCGCAGACTTGTCTACCTTAGAAGTAATGAAGCCTCAGAGAAGAAACAAAAGAGATAGAGAATGAGTTCTAAGCAAAGCAGTAGCTGAAGTCCAAGAAATTATGAGGACACCTAAAAAAAAAAGAAAGAAATACACTCACAAAAAATAAATGAGATCCCACCAAAAACATTAAATGTAAAAAAAATACCAAGTCTCTCGATGCAGTCTTTCCATCGTAAAAAGTTTTGAGATCTCATAGAAGCCAAGTCCTATTCAAATTATTTTGTAGTTATAGGTAAATCAACATTTAGTAATTGTATCAATAGTTTTCTTTATATTATAATTATAGTGACTTGGCAATGAGCACAAGAAGAAACAAATAAAACGGCATATTTGGAGGAGTTGAAAGTCACACACCGCATGCGTAAACATTAATTTCACAAAATTAATTTTCTTTTGGTTTATCCGTGTCGTCCCAACCGAATTTCGGCAACGGTAGTCAGTATCATCCAAGACTAGTAAACTGCGCAAACACTAGTGTTAATGTACTCTCGGTTCATTTACTTTCATAAAGCGATGGCCCTTAAGGTATTCTTAATTATTGTATTGGAGCATGTAGTCGGTCGGTAGTGACCATCATGATTCACACATAACAAATAATCTGATCACAGGTCTCGTTAGTAACATTTGCACATAATTCCAGGTAGCAAGCAGCTTTTAATTTGTGCTCCTTGCCAAGTCACTATAATTATAATATAAAGAAAACTATTGATACAATTACTAAATGTTGATTTATAACTACAAAATAATTTGAATAGGACTTGGCTTCTATGAGATCTCAAAACTTTTTACGATGGAAAGACTGCATCGAGAGACTTGGCATTTTTTTACATTTAATGTTTTTGGTGGGTAGACTTTTACAAGTAAAGCCGCATACAGAAGCTAGTTCTGAATATTTACGATAGACAGGTATTATAAGGACAAAACAAACTAGTAGATACCCAATAATCGTAGCAGATAGCTTTCTATAGTTTCTGCAGACTCCCATGGGAAAACGTTCGAGTTGAGATGAAATCCGATTTCAAATTAATTTGTTTGAGGCCAAACCTGCTTACAACGTGGTAGGATAAGAAGAGAGACAGAAAGAATAAAAACAGTCTCACTTTGTGAGTTTATAAAATCATAAAATATAAAAAAAAACAAAATTCTCTCTGCAATGCAATACAAAAGCGTCAACACAAAAAAAGAACTGCAATTAAAAACATCATTCCATGACTCTGAAATTAAAAATCCTTTACAAAAAGGCCAGGATATTGTAACAACAAGTCCAGGTGACGTATTCCGCACAATGGACGATCGTTAGGAGTCGCCGGTACGCCAGCAATTTGCGCCAAAGCGAATTCTTTTAACAGACGCCTGGCAAAGAATAAGGATGCATAGAAACGATTCGACGCGTTAGTTTACTACCTACTAATATCTACTCAAAAATAAAATGCACGGCAAGAACCTATTTTATTATTAGCAGCTCCTATGCGTCGTAGTAGTAAGTATTTTTTTAAGCGTGGCAAAATCATCGAATGAGTCCTCTCACCCAGGGCAGGGCAGGAGGGACTGTCAGACTTGTACTGACTAAAATCCACGGTGTCTTTCAGTAGCCCTTTACGTTCCGGGGTCACGGTAGCTCGTTAGTCCCGCGACCCCGGTTATAGTAAGGATAGAATAGTTTGTTAACTCTGCAATGCATTTTTTAGTTTGTTAACTCTGCTCACAGTTTTTCTTTCAGAAATTGTTTTATTATATTTAATAATTTAAAAAACCACTGTTCTGAGCTATTTTACCGACTTCGAAAGCTGCCGATATTTTCTAAGGTTTGATGTTATCTCCTGAACTCGGTTAACATGTATTGATTACGTTCAGTTTAACAAGTGGAATTCTTCCGTAGATGTCCGCAAATGGAGTGTCAAATCTGAATGATTTTCTCAATCTGTGGCCCATTGAAATACGACGAGGATTTAAAATTAAATTCTGAAGGAGTTTGTCTACAGGGAGCTGTTATTTTGTTCGACGAGATATTAAATATTGACTTGTGAACTGATAATGTCGTAGTTTGTGAACTTCTATTCTCTACGGAGCGGTGAGTTCAGATAACAGTTGTTCCACAACGATCTGGGGCTGGAGTTTCTTAACTCGTATGTAGGTACTTATATAAGTTTTTCGGTATCTATAAGTTATTCAGTACATATCTTGTATCTGCTACTCTGGTTGACACTAAAGGGACTGTCAGACTTGACTTTAATGTAGCCCAGAAGCAATGATGAGACCTAAGACGGAACAAGGTCACCCAGAGGGAACTGAACGGAACACAATAAATTAGGCGCCGACGGGATGGTGGTCGCGAAGCAAGCGGCCCTGGCGAGGCCCGCCACCAAAGATTATTATTATTATGGTTTCAAACTTTCGTTTTTCTCAGGTTAATTTATCCTGGTATTTATAGAATCTCACGGGTGTGAACCAAGGCGAGATCCTAGTTATCTGTTTGTGGTTGTAAATCATTTTGTACTGCTGTGGAATTACTATATATGTCTAGTTGTAAAAATTTTCTGACTATTCGGCAAGTGTTTAGTATGGCGGCTTTTTGTAGTGTGAGATATGTGTATTTAGACAGATTAAGTGTATTAAAACTATTGAAAATTTGTTTCGGAATAACACCTGTTGTTGATATAACAATTGGGACTATTGTGACTCTATTCATTTTCCAAACTCGAGTAATTTCCTCTTGTAGTTCTGTATATTTCCTGATTTTCTCTGAGATAGTTTTTTGTATGTTATTAGTGTTAGGGACTGCAATATCAATTATATATGTGTGTTTATTTTCTTTGTCAACAAGTGTTAAGTCCGGTCTGTTGTTGTAAATGGTGTGATCAGTAATTATCGCTCTGTCGTAATACATTTTGTAAAATTGATTATCCAAAGTAGCTTTAGGTGAGTACTTGTAGTATGGTGTGTATGGGTCCTGCATGAGATTAAGTTTGATTGCGAGTTTCTGGTGTATGATGTTAACTAGTTGATTATGTCTGTGGGTATAGTCGTTTTGAGTTAGTGTGCTACAAGCTCCTGTGATGTGTTGTATTGTTTCAGGTTTACTGTGACATTTTCTACATAAATCATTCCTTACTGTACTATCTTTAATAATGTATTTACGGTAATTTTTAGTATTGATGACTTGGTCTTGAATGGCTAACATAAACCCTTCTGTTTCCGGAAATAGTTCGCTTAGTTCCAGCCACTTGTTAGAAGCTTCTTTATCAATGTGTGTTTGGTGTAGATCGTTGGGATGTCTTCCATGCAGTTCTTTATGCTTCCACTTTCTAAGTATCTCTTCTATACGTCTCGTTTTATCTATTGTCTCAGTATTGCTATCTTCGCTAAGGTTTAGTGGTGTGTATTGTTTATCTATTTCTGTAATTGTTTTGTGTAGCTGACTATGGTTTTTCTTTCGCATGAAAAATTGTTTAAGGTTTATGACTTGTCTTTTATGAAGATGTGATATTTCAATTAATCCCCTGCCGCCTTCTTGTCTGGACAATATAACTCTCTCTATTGCTGATTTGGGATGATGATATCTATGTTGTGTCAGTGTGGTTCTTGTTTTGACTTCGAGTGCATGTAGTTCTGTGTTAGACCATTTTATGACACCGAAAGAATACGTGAGTACGGGTATTGCGTAAGTATTAATAGATTTGAATAAATTTTTACTTGACAGATGCATTTTGCATAATGAATGTATTCTACTACTATATTCTCTTTTTAGCTTATCTTTAATAGTTCTATGTTCTAATAGTCGTGCTTGGTTATATCCTAAATATTTGTAAAGTTCTTCATCTTTCATCGCTTCAATGACTTCATCAGTGTCTGTTGAGTAATTCCCTTCTATAATCTTGCCTTTCTCTATATTTAATTTTCGGCATTAGTCTAGTCCAAAATCCATCCTTATATCTTTCGAAAATGTTGATGTTATGCTTAACAAGCTATGCAAATCTGCATTTTCATTTGAATATAGTTTTAGATCATCCATATAAAGTAAATGTGTTATTTGGTGCAATATTGATCTACCTTCTTTAATATCAAAACCTAATCTAGAGTCAATCAATGCTCGCGAGAGTGGATTTAGGGCTAAACAAAACCATAGCGGGCTTAATGAGTCCCCTTGAAAAATGCCTTTTTTAATTGCTATTTCTTCTACGGATATATTTGTTGTATTAGTTTGTAATTTAAGTGTAGTTCTCCAGGATTGCATGGTATTTTCGAGAAAATTTATAATAGTTGGGTTGATTTTATAGATTTTTAGTACGTCAATTAACCATGAGTGTGGAACGCTATCAAATGCCTTTTTATAATCTATATATGCTATGTATAAGTTTTTCCTAGTCCTCTGTACATATTTTAGAATAGTGGAATCGATAATTAATTGCTCTTTACATCCCATATGCCCGCGTCTACATCCTTTTTGTTCCTCAGTTAAGATATTGTATTGTTCGGTGTGTTTGATAATTTTGTTTGTGATACACGATGTTATTATTTTGTATAAGGTTGGCAAGCAAGTGATTGGCCTATACTGTGACGGATCCTGGGTTTTATTTGATTTAGGGATCATGTATGTAATTCCTTTAGTTAGGAAACCTGGGATATTTTGGTTGCCTTTCAAAATATCGTTAATTTGTTCTGCCAACGTACTGTGAAGTGAATGAAGTCGTTTAAACCAAAAATTATGTATACCATCTATTCCTGCTGCTTTCCAGTTATGTGTTTTATTTATAATTGTTTTAATTTCGAGCGTATCTATATCTTCAAATGGCATTTCATCTATTGTTTCTGACCTATCAATTTCTTCTTGTATCCATCCTGCTTCTTTGTTATGACTACTGCTATCTGACCAAATCCCTTGCCAAAATGCTCTTAAGGACTCTTGAGATGGAGGGTTAGTGATAGTTGTATCGTTACCTTTAAGTTTTCTATAAAATTGTTTCTCACTTGTTTTAAATAATCTATTATTATCTTTTCTTTCTTTCGCTTTTTTGTATCTTTTTAGCCTATGGCTTTTAACTAAAAGTTTTTGTTTTAATGTGTCTAAGTGATCTTCTATTGTTTTGTTATAATTTCCATGCGAACTGTGTTGTCTAGTATTTTTCATTATTTGTTTTACTTTTTCTTCTAATTTTCTTGATGTATTACCGCTTTTATATTGTGTTAGCCTATTTATGTCTTTTCTTAGTTGATCTATATCTGACTCTAACCTTTGTTTCCACGGTGGATCTTTCTTGATTCTGTTATCTCTTTTATTGGTAGTTCTATCTATATTTATTTTTAATTTAAAGTGAGCTGCGATTGTTATAGCTATAGAGTATATTAAAGAATGTGTGTCGCTTAAGTTTTCTAGTGATGATAGTTTGTGGGGTATAATTTTTTGATTGAATATAGTAATAATATTTGATAATTGACGAGATTGTCTCATTCTTGGTAATAATGGTCGGCATGCAGGGTCCATTCCATTGTATTTTAACATATTGGTTTCTAAATTGTTACTTAATGTATCTATTAAGGAAGGGTCAACCTCACCATTATTTTGTATTTGCAATAATTCGGAATTATTGCAATAGGTTGGTTGCTGTGTTGTGAGTTTATTATGGATTTTGTTGCAAAATATTCAGTGCTTGACAATGTGTCTAGTTCTAATTCTTGTGTAGTGTTAATGTGTTGTGTCATACTTTCCTCTTCCTCTCTTTTAAGTTGTTCTGCTATTTCATATTTAATTCTATTTAAAGTGTCATCTGATAAAAGTTTATTTCTGATAATGACTCGTCTTTGGTCTGCAACTCTCTGTTCTGTAACATTAATATCTGGATATTGTAATTTAAAATGTTCATGTAATCGTGTGCAGTACATAGTTTTGTCCTCTTCAAGTTTAGTTATGTGATAGTAGGTGCGCATGATGAATATGTTCATATCTTCAGTCCATTTCATGCGCACTCTGGGTTTACCCGCTTTGGTGGTCGCAGGCTGAGTAGCTGACGCCGCCTGCGAAACATCCAAGACGGGGGATGTAACTGCTCTACTGTCAATGTCTTGTCTGTCTGTCAGTTCGGCTGTAGTATTTTTATCGGGGAGAACCCGCCTGCTCAGTCCCCCACCGCCGATGGATCGTATGCTGAGACACCCAGCATCGGCCCCAGGTGTGCCCCGACGATTGCCCTCGGGTAGCGGTCCTATACGTACTTTCTTTGATCTAGTCTCCATGTTAAATGGGTTTCCAGAGCCACGTTAGCCACGCCAGTAATATTTCAGTCGTGTGTCCGCCCCCCACGTGATAAGATGTTCGATCAGGACGTGTGGTTGTTTTAGGGGGCTTATTATTATTATTATTATTAGCCTGAACTGTCCCACTGCTGGGCAAAGGCCTCCCTCCATTCCTTCCAACTTTCACGACTTTGGGCCACCTCTTTCCAATTCTCAAGGAAGACATCCAGTTCGTCCCGCCATCTCCTTCGAGGTCTACCGCGGCCCAGCGTCGCTGTTTCAGGGCACCAATCATGAGCTTTGCGTGCCCACATCTCGTTCGGCATGCGGCAGACATGTCCTGCCCAGTCCCATTTAAGTTGGGCAGCCTTTTGAGCCACGTCAATGATTTGTGTTTTGGAGCGCAGTGTAGTGTTTCGAACGTGATCTGTTAATTTAACACCTAAGATACTGCGCTCCATTCCACGTTGGCAAACCTTGAGTTTGGACTTTTGGATGTTTGTTAAAGACCAAGTCTGTGCACCGTAGGTCAGGATGGGGAGAATACACATGTCCATTAACTTCTGCTTCAAAGACAGGGGCAGAGTGCCCTTGAAAAGCTCCTTCATGGACCAGTAACTCTTCCAGGCATTTTCTGTTCGTCTTGCGATCTCTTTATCTTGCCTTGCCTGGAAAGAGATTACTTGGCCCAAGTAGATATAATCGTCGACATATTGTATATTCTCCCCACCTACATGTATGTTCCTTTTGGAGCTGTTGGTCATGAGCTTGGTCTTCGACATGTTCATCTTGAGTCCAACCTCTAGGCTTGCATTGCTAAGGTCTTGTAGCATTTCTTCGAGTCCTGTGGCTGTGGGAGAGAACAGTACAATATCATCAGCGAAACGTAGATTGGTTAATCTGGTTTCACCGATGAAAATTCCCTTATCTTCCCATTTGGCTTTCATCGTCTGAAAGACTTCTTCCAGGGTACTGGTGAACAGCTTTGGAGATAGCGGGTCGCCCTGTTTAACTCCCTTGTGAATGTCAAACTTTGGACCTAATCTTTCTAGCTTAATGGCAGCTGTACTACAGGTGTATTTATATTTTGCAGCAGTTTTATATAGGTATGTTCTATTTGTTGTTTTGTGAGAGCTTTAAATATTGCGGAGTGCGTGATGCTGTCGAAGGCTTTTGAATAGTCGACAAATGCCAAATACAAAGGGGTCTTATATTCTTGGCATTTCTCGACTATTTGGTTGATGGTGTATAAGTGGTCGGTGGTAGAAAGTCCCTGACGAAAGCCTGCCTGTTCTGGAGGTTGTTTAAGGTCTAATTGGTTTCCTATGCGTTTTTCAATAACTTTAATGAAGGTTTTGTAGATATGAGATATTAAGCTAATTGGTCGATAATTATTTATATCGGACTTATCGCCTTTTTTGTGGAGTAATATGATGATGGAATGGCAAAAATTCGATGGGAGGCTGCCTGTTCGAAGAATGTCGTTGAACAATCTTGTAAGGGGATAGAGAAGTGATGGTTCACCCATTCTTAAGGCTTCAGTGCTGACACCATCTGCACCGCAGGATCGGTTGTACTTCAGTCTGCTTAGTGCGTCTCGGACCTCTACTTCTGATATAGGCGGTATGTATTGGAAACATGTATAACTGGATATCTGTTGTGTATAATTTGAGTCGGAATATAGATTTTTATAGAATGTTGTGCAAATCTCCAGAACTTTTTCTCTGTTAAATTGTTTAATGTCTCTACAGTCTTTCAGACATGTGTGTTAGAGGTTGTAAACCTATAAGCTTACTATAAACTACATCTTGTCTACTGCTTTACGTGTCCTAGCAACCGTAGTAACTTAAAAGTCTAAAAATAAAAATTATATTTTTCAGTTGCACTACAAATAAGTATTTTCTTCCTCCAACCTTATCCCAGTCTCTAATATGGTAGCAGAGCGTGAGGAATATCGTGAGGAAGCAGGACGAGTATGATATAATTAATTACATTATCAAGTAATAATTACGAAATCGCGAAAATGAGTAACCAATCCATCGCAATTGAAAAACTCTCCGGGGTAAATAATTACGCTACCTGGAAATTTCAAATGAGGATGTTGCTTATTCATGAAGACTTATTTGAATGTGTCAACGAGGTTGATAAGAAAAATAAACCAGAATGCGAAGACAAGAAGAAACAGGAAAAAGCTCTAGCACGAATCTGCCTCAGTGTTCAGCCATCTGTTTACTCCGTTGTCAGGAATTGCAATACTGCGTTTGATGCCTGGAAGAATATACAGAATTCGTTCGAGGACAAAGGTCTGTGTAGAAGATTAGGTCTTCTCAGAATGCTATTTAGCTTAAAGTTAGAGCAGTTTGAGAGTATGGAGGCGTATGTTACAAAAATTATAGATACAGCCCAACAACTGCAAGACATAAATGCTTCTTTGGAAGACGAGTTTGTTGCTATATTAATGCTTAGTGGGCTCCCCAAGCAGTTTGACCCACTCATTATGACGTTAGAGCATAGTAGCCTTTCTCTCTCAAGTGAACTGGTGAAAACTAAACTACTCCAGGAGGCACAGAGACGAGGTGACGCAGAAGGTATGGAACAGAATGCCCTAACGACTTCGACTTCGATCTCGAAGCGTCCCAAATGCTTTCGATGCAAAAAAAAACGGTCATTACGCTAGAGATTGCAGACAGAAAGCTCCGCATAAGGATAAGTCATCTAGTTCCAGTTGTCAAGAGGAGGAGAAGGTTCAGAAAACTCCTGGTAGGACGACTATGTTGTCGGCTCTGACGGTAAAACTGGATCGAGATGTGTGGTACGTCGACAGTGGTGCAACTTGCCACATGACCAATAATAGAGACATTTTGCATGATTTTGTGTGTGATACGCCAAAAGAAATAAGCGTTGCGAACGGTGAAAAACTTTTTACATCGGGTCGTGGTAATGTGAAACTCTTTTTACAAAACCAATGGATAACTGTCAGTAATGTAGTTTTTATACCGAACTTGTCATGTAATCTGTTATCTGTCAGTATTTTGACACAAAAATGTTTTGAAGTAAAATTTATATCGATTTTTTGTAAAATTTACGAAAACGGAAAGGTAGTAGCTGTAGCAAAACGGGATGCATGCGGTCTTTATAAATTAGAAACCGGGGAGGCGTCTATAAATTCCGTTTCGCGCGAACACATTATGCCAGTAAGCGTCTCCTTGAATACCCAGGTAGAGGTTCAATCTCAGGGTTTATGGCATCGTCGGCTTGGACATCTGAATAGTCGCAGCATGAACCTACTCAAGAGTGGTATGGCGGCTGGTATCGACTATGATGTATCCACATATGAGCAATGTATCGCTTGTATTGAAGGTAAGGTTACTAATTTACCTTTTCCTAAGAAATCTTTTTCTCGTGCAAGTGTGGTGTTAGGACTGGTTCACACGGATGTGTGCGGCCCTATGCCAGTGAAATCTATAGGCGGTGCAAGATATTTGCTAACATTTATTGACGATTTTTCTAGGAAGACATTTTGTTATTCAATAGAATCGAAAGACAAAGTTTATGAGTATTTTTTGATTTTTAAAGCTCTTGTAGAGAACGAGACTAATAAAAAGATTAAAATCCTGAGAAGCGACAATGGTGGCGAGTACATCAATACGAGATTTAAGCAGTATTTGAGTAAGTGTGGCATCCGGCATCATACTACTGTTCCTCACTGTCCACAGCAAAATGCAGTTGCCGAACGCGCAAACCGAACAATTATGGAGGCGGTGCGCTGTATGCTTCTGGAAGCAGGTTTGGATCAACGGTTCTGGGCAGAGGCTGCGAACACTGCGGTGTACATTAAAAATCGCTCACCTACAAAGGCAGTTAGAGGTGCAACTCCAGAAGAAATTTACACGGGACATAAGGTAAACTTAGATAACTTACGTGTGTTTGGTTGTTTAGCATATGCTGTACAAAATAATCGTAATAAACTGGATCGCAAATCTAAACCTTACATATTCGCGGGATATTGTGAGAACACAAAAGGATACAGACTCTTGGATGTTGAGAGCTATAAGCTAACAATAGCGAGAAATGTTAAGTTCATTGAGAATCAATTCCTCAAGCATCTGAATTTCACTAAAGTAGAATCAGATGTGGTTATAGAACTTACGACTCCTTGTGTATCCGAAAATAGAACAGAGTCAGAACAAATTTCTGTTACGACTGATGATGCTAATGATAGTGAGGCTTCGACCAGTAGTTTGGTCACAGATCATCACTCAGATGCTACTTATGTTCCGGATGTTTCATTTGAGACAGATGACTCGAGAGCAGAATACGTGGAAGCTGATGAGAATTCCTTCCTGTGTGGTTTTTTGACGGGGGAAGCGTGTGGCAGTGATGATCCAAGAACAGTTGAAGAAGCGTTGAATAGTCCTGAAGCCAGGCAGTGGCGAGCTGCTATGAAAGACGAGTATCAGTCCTTTTTGGACAATAAGTGCTTTACCTTAACCGATTTGCCGAATGGTGCAAAGCCAATAAAGACCAAATGGATATTTAAGAAGAAAAGAGGGCTTAACGGTGAATTATTACAATACAAAGCACGTCTAGTAGCAAAAGGATTTACACAAAAGTATGGAGTGGACTATTTTGAAACTTTTTCACCTGTAGTGAGATACGAAACCATAAGAATGTTATTAGCTTTGTCTATGGAGTACGACATGGAGATTGACCACATGGACGTAAAAACAGCTTTTCTAAACGGTGATTTAAAAGAAACCATTTTCATGGAAATACCAGAAGGTTTTGAAGAAGGTAGAGGCAATAATAAGGTGTATCGACTACGTAAAGCTGTGTATGGTCTAAAACAAGCGCCTAAATCATGGAATGAAAAGATCAATCATATTCTTGTCAACAAACTCAAGTTTAAGAGATTGGTCTCTGAACCATGTGTATATATAAACCGAAATGGCGACAAGTTTGTGATTATCGCATTGTATGTTGATGATTTAGTCATTTTTAGCAATTGTAATGTGGAAAAAACTAAAACTAAATCATTGCTGATGAAAGAATTCGTGATGAAAGATCTTGGTCCTGTAGAAAGAGTTCTAGGATTAAGAATCAGGAAAGAGAATGGCAAGATCACTCTAGATCAAAGTGCCTATATTAAAAAGATATTAGAGAAATACAAAATGCAAGACTGCAAATCTGTTGAAACTCCAATGCAGTGCCAAAAATTAAACAAAGCTGAAGAAAAAGATGACAGTTTGGAGTATCGAGAATTGATCGGTTGTCTTATGTATGTAGCGGTCTGTTCGCGTCCTGATATATGTCATGCTGTAAGCGTATTAAGTCAATTCAATAATTGTTTCTCCGATGTCCACTGGAAAGCAGCTAAACGTGTGTTGCGTTATCTTAAAGGTACAGTAGATTACTGCATTACCTATAAAAAAACTGGCTTATCTGTGACGGGTTTTGCTGATGCAGACTGGGCTTCTAATGAAATTGATAGACGTTCTTATACGGGATATGTTTTCAAAATTGGGAATTCTATTACTTGTTGGGAAAGTAGGAAACAGCGTACCGTTGCGTTATCAAGTACTGAGGCGGAGTACATGTCACTCTCCGATGCTTGTAAAGAAGCACTGTTTATAAAAACTTTCTTGCATGAATGTATAGGTAGTAACATTGAAATAACTATTTTCAATGATAATCAGTCGGCCTTGAAATTGACTGAAATTAGTATGTTTCATGGTAGGTCAAAACATATAGACATACGTCATCATTTCGTCCGGGAGGCGGTCAGCAATGGTGCAGTAAAAATAAATTACATACCAACGTCCAAAATGACGGCGGATGTCTTAACTAAACCTTTGTCGGTAGAGAAACATAAGTATTTTGTAAACGAGTTAGGTTTGGCTACTGATGTATGTTTACAAGATAAGTTTAAGGGGCGGTGTTAGAGGTTGTAAACCTATAAGCTTACTATAAACTACATCTTGTCTACTGCTTTACGTGTCCTAGCAACCGTAGTAACTTAAAAGTCTAAAAATAAAAATTATATTTTTCAGTTGCACTACAAATAAGTATTTTCTTCCTCCAACCTTATCCCAGTCTCTAATAATGTGATCCATGATTTGTGGTTGGTTATTCCCTGCTTAGCGATTTTCAGTGACCGGTTCTTTTGGAGTGCGTTTTGTATTAGTTTCTTATTATGGTCTCTTAAATCTTTTCTGATGCTGCGTTTTACTTCTTTATCTTTTAGCCTATATTGTAAATCTCTGTTTATTATCATTAAAGCCTGTCTCTCCTCTATAAGTTTTTTAGTTTCTCCTGAAAGTTTTTCAGTTCTATGATGATTCTGTTTTACTACTTTACTGGCTTTTGATATGCTATTTAAAATTTCTGTATACTGCTCATCTACATTTTTTTCTTTATTATCTATATTTAGTAGATCAAAGCTGTTTCTTAATGCTAGATTGAATTCTTTTTTACAGGTAATTAGCGATTCTTTATTTAATTTCCTAATTTTGGTTTTGAATAAATTTTTGCGTTGGATTTTAATATTTATTTGTATTACTGTGCGCACGGGTCTATGATCGGAACTGAATTTAAATTGGTTTAACACCTCAACATTTTTGATGACTTCCTTATTTGATGATAGAATATAGTCGATCTCGTTTTTAGTTATGCTATTTGGTGAGACCCATGTCCAACGCCTTTGTTCTTTTTTATAGTAGAAAGTGTTTCCTATGCATAAATTCTGACCGAAAGCAAACTGGATCAGTCGAGATCCGCGTTCGTTTCGGATTCCCGAGCCATACGAACCTACAATAAGCTCATTGTCAAATTCTTGCCTTTGTCCTATTTTAGCGTTGAAGTCGCCTAAAATAATATTCCAGGTGCTTCGGTGTTCATCGCACGCTTTGTTTAGTAGGTCGTAAAATTCCTCTACTTCAGCGTCAGGGTGTGATGACGTGGGGGCGTATACTTGGACTATGGTTAATGTTTTCGAATTTGATATTTGGAACTTTAAAACTGCAATTCTATCTGAATAAGAAATAAATTCTAATATATTGTTTTTCCATCTTTTTGCTACTAGAAAACCCACTCCGTAGAGTCCGCCTGCTTGTCCAGAATAATAAAATATGCTAGTTTCCCTTTCTATTGTTTCTTCTCCGTTTCTCCTCACTTCTGCTAGCCCTACTATATCCCAATTTATGTGTTTCAATGCATTCTCTAGTTCAAGAAGCCGATCTTCTGTTTGTAAAGTTCTAGTGTTATAAGTTAAAACGTGAAGCTTCGTATCATTATCCTGTTTTTGCTTTGCCTGGGTCTTATAACGGGAGATCGATCTCGCCCGGGGATTCTTAGCACCCCATGCTCCAGGGCGAGCCTGCCCACCGTCATCAGCATTCTCGCCACTGGAGACGCCGGGCACATGGGGCCTGTTGTTGGTCTTCGTCGTCATGCTTCTGGAGGGGATTAGACGTATAACCCATCACGCTTGTCTATTGCGGGTTGATGGGTGAACAGTAAACCTGCTAACTCGGTTCGTGGGTGCTGCAGATAACATTAAGGTCAATATTTTCCGTCACCACCCTAATTGACGTCCTGCTCTAACGCCAATTGTCCAACTTAGGCCATTTGCATACTGAGGCAGTTCGCATGCCCTAAGTTGGTTGTGTTTACTTAAGGATGGTAGAGTAAACGTTTCCCTTAGCTGACTTTTACAACTTGCTCGGGATGATAAGCAGCTGATACATTCTATGTTTTTCTATTGCTTCCAGATCAGCATGGAAGGAAGGCCACCAAAGATTACAGGTATTATTAGTATTACATTTTATTTATAATTTACTCACACTAAAACAATATCATTGTGTGTTGTCGGGACACGGGGGCGGATACGACTCTCGCGCTCAAATACAACGGACGCAGCATGCGACATCACGGCTTGATGAGGTATCGTTATGTCAGTTTTACATTGCTTGTCCAGTCACTCAGTGATAGACTGAGGTGGTTGTAAAAGAGCAATATATTTAATGCAAAAACAATACAGTCGGAGTAATATAGGAAAACAAAAATAAAATAGTACAAGTCAATAGCTGAACGAAACGCTCAGCACCACGTGGTCACCGACACGCCCCCTTGCCACTTCTCCTGTTTTTAATATTTCTGTGGTCTGTACTAAAATGTATTTGTAGCAATTAAAGTGACATGCTATACTTTGTACAGACGCCAGCACATCAAGCTACCACAATTTGTCAAATTTCTGCTATAGATCTTCAATTTTATCACAAAACAGGAAGGTTCACATTCTATTGGGAAAATTTGACTAAGAACATTGTTTCAATTTACGCTAAGTTGACGTCTCGCGTTCATGCTATGACCTCATAACCTTATTTCATACTCGTATGTAGCGGTTTTCTTCAAAAGCCTTAAGGTGAAACCTTCTAGTTTACGATTACAACGTAAAACTTTAAAAGCTTCGTCGCATTATAGAAAAATATATGACGTGTGTTAGAGGGAAAATATGAGATCTCTGTGTGAAGTACCTTTTGCCTTTTAGTTCATCGCTTATATTAAATTGCATCAATATATTTTACAAAGAGCGTGCTTTCGACTTGACCAAGCCGTTGAACTAAAAGGCAAGGTAAAATGTGAGATAAGTGCGAGATAAGTGCTTCGGGCCTGCTCCTTTTCGGACGGCGAGCAATAGGTAGCTCAACGTCAGAAAAGAAGTAGACCGAGTCGACGATGCGTTATGTGCAACAATTCAAACAGCTGTCAGCGTAACTGACAGAGCACGATAGGCCCAAATGTTTGATTGTGTTGCAGGATTTCAAAAGATCTACCGCGACCTTTAAACGTAAAGAACAATATTGAAGGAAAGTTCGTTCCACCTTGTGCAGGAGGAGTAATTTGATTATTTGCCATCCCCAAAAAAAGAAAATGTTTTAGCATAATGCTCAGATGTGCTTGAATATGCACACGTTATTATTATGTATCTACAGCTATTAAATATTCTGTGCTATTAGGACAAACCCGATAAGGTCTGCCAAACCACCAAGGCCAGTCTTTTAACAAATCCTGACCCATTGCCATAACGAAATAAGTCCCAGTTCACTAGAACTTAGCACTTGTCAGGGCTCCCACACATAAACACGATACGACGTCGCGTCGTACAACGTTGCGGCGTCGTTTCACGATACGACGTCGCGTCGTAGAAATCTACGATGAGCATCGTTACAGCGGGGTCGTGTTTTAGTTCATTCCGAAAAATGGACCGCTCTAGACGCATTCTGTTCCATAGTACGGAACGCTACTCGACTAGCGTAATTAAATGATCGACTTCAATACCATTCGACATCTTTGAATTTCGAAAAACAACTGCGCAGGATTGCATCGTGAATCACAACGTCGTATCGTTTTTCGATTTACACGACGCGACGTCGTATCGTAGATTTCCACGACGCGACGTCGTATCGTATTTATGTGTGGGAGCCCTCATGGCTACTAAGCCACGGTACGAAAAAGTCAGAAATGTGGGTACCGACACTTAGCCGCACCACGGTAACTCAAACGGTTAAGGGAAACCTTTAAACGCAAAACCGTTTAAGAACACGCACAGCGGTTGGTGTTTTGCATAATTTTATTTCAGTACTACCAAGGGTTTCTTATCATACGTTTGCAAACCGCGATCAAAAGTAGGACGTTACGTTTTTAAAATCAGTCACTGAAAACAGAACACGCTTACTGTATTGAAAGCTATAATTATGTCAAGTAGTTTTGCAGTTGGGGTGCTAAGACAAGAAACCTCCACGTGCGCCCGTGGACTGGAGTTCCCTCTCGGATACGTCCGTGGGGAAGACAAGTTTTTCGGGCCGGTGCACCCTGGGATGCGGGCAAAAACTCTTCCTTAGGCACTATGTGCCTAAGGGGTCTCTTTGCCCGTATGCAAATAGCCTGTCGGGTGGACGCTCCAACGCGTGTCCCTCTGATTAGCAGAGGGCACAGCGGCGGAGCGGGCTTGCGGACGGTGAGTAATGGGTAGCTCGCCGTCCGACCAAGGACCAAGCCCGGGTCGGTGGAGCGTCGTGTCGTGTTTCGCGCGTACCTTCGTGGAGTTGTCAGCAAACTGACGGGGCCCCTTATCGGGCCAAATGCCTGCCGGGGCCGCGGGTTTTTCTTAACCCAGGATACCGTGGCCCCGGTACGTAAAGGGCATCCGAAGGAACACGGGTGGATTTTACTCACTAAGAGTCTGACAGTCCCTTCCGCCCCACCCAGGGCGGGAGGACTCATTTGATGATTTTACCACCTAAAAAAAAAAAGTAGTTTTGCAGTTTAAACCATGAAACGCATACATTCTTAGTGCGTACTAAGCCAAAGTCCTTAAAATTACGCAAAATGCCGTAAATACCCTTCTTATAAACTTTCTTCCAAAAAAGGCCGAATAATACTTTACCACTTAGAAAAAAGTCAGGGTAATAACCCCAGCCACTCATGAAAATGGTTTACCGTTATGGTATAAATAATTTCTGAGAAGAAATTCGGTCGGTCAGTGAGAAACGTGTCAGGGCTATCCCTTGGGGTTTTCGGGGTCACGATTCGATTCCGGGATTAAAGTAGCTACGTACACAGTCCGTTCAGGCTATAATTTGGTTTGGGGTTTATGTCAAAAATATAGTATCTACCGGCGACCCTAAATATAGTTGATATGGAGTATTCATGAAGAAATATGAATGCTCTTTTTTTAAACGTGGTAAATCTTAAAATGAGTCCTTCTTCTCTAGCGGAAGGGACTGTCAAACTGTACTGACTAAAATCTATCCTGATCCTGCAATTGCCCTTTACTTTCTAGGGTCACGATGACAACAAAAACATTCCCGCGACCCCGGCAAGTATGAGTGCCAAACTTTTTTTTTAAATAGTAAAACCATGGGGCAACTACCAAGCCGCACTGGGCCTACTTCGTGGATTAAAGGAAGGATGCCTGTGTTCCAACAATGGCAATATTATAGACTAATTATTCTATGTTTATATCTACTATATTCGTATCAATAGTAGTGTACAGACGCCAGCGCATCAAGCTACCACAATCTGCCAAAATTCTTCAATAGATTTTCAACATTATCACAATAGTGAAAGGTTAATGTTCGATTGGTAAAATCAGACAGTTTCGGGTAGGTTGACCTGCTGCTACAGCCTGCGTCTGTACAGTGTACATACGAGTATCCAGTTTTTATATAACCGATTTCACAATATCTAGGTATAGTTCTAAAATTGAAACGTAAACCTTTAATTTGTGCCACAACCAATTTCATAATGAAAATGTAGCCTATTTTATGTCTGCATTACTCTGATTACATTCGGTATCAAACCACTCCGATATTATTTTACTATTGTAAAAGAAGAACTACCTTATGAAATTCATAGAATATTTATTTATTTTTATTAATTTATAAATGTGAAAGTTTGGATATTTGAATGGACGGATAGATGTGTGTTATCAGTCACGTCAAATAAGTGCCAAACACCGAATCTGGATATGGCACACAGATAGTTTGGAATAAACATAGGAAATATAGATATGATGATCCGGTTTTCGATATTTCATGTTGAAAACCGGATCATAATTATTGTTTTTCGTGTGAAGCCGCTAGCGACAGCTAGTTGCATTTAAATAACAAAAAAGAATAAATTGTTTGTATCAAAAATCCGTTCTCATCACGTAGGTATCTATTAAAATATATTCGTGAATAGAACATTCTACTGTTTAGTTTTAACAAAGCATTGTTTAATTTGTTATGTTTTTGCTATTGTTTTTCAATTAACGAAGTTCACCTAAAATGCAAATAATTCTGTTATTGTTGTGAAACTAAATAGGTAAAACATTAAACACGACACTATTTAACATTATGTTATTTGTTATCTGTGGAACAATGTTTTGTCAAAGTTCAAATTGGCACAACAAAGGCTCTGAAGCCATGCCAGAATCATTACAAAAAAAAACTAAACTTCAAACTTTTTTACAAAGTACCCACACTCGGAATATTGTAAATAATTTTGGGCCAGAATCGTACCCTTTTCGTTTATCGAAAACAATGTCATAACTAGAAAGGAATATTTGATAAGATTTCAATGGCTTATCAATAATTTTAACCTGCATTGATGCCAGTGAAAACCAGTGATAAAGATTAAAAAAAAAACAAAGGCGCATCTCGAAAGGTAAGAATTATAATGTGTGTATTTAAAACTTGAAAAACAAACTTGACATGATTTAATTTCAAAGCTTACGATAGTGAATATTTAACAGATTACAACAAAAACATAACATAGAATGTTGGACAAGGATTAAAGTGACGAACTTTTTTGGAACTGAAATTAATTCTACCATGCAATAAATTCTAAATTGTTAAAGCCGTACCAACAAATTATTATCAATTTGATAACCATAAACATGTCAGCATTATTGTTATTCAAATCCTCTGGGATAATCAACTAATTAATACCCATTCAATTTCAGGTTTATTTCATAATGGAACTCACAACACCGGTAGATATAACATCACACGTAAACTACGGAATGGTTTTGAACTCGGCAACTATTCTGCAGCCTAGAAGTCTATGTTGCATGAAAGAAGCAAAGAATATAGCGAAACAGAAGCTTCTCCAAGCCCATATAGTTCTCAAATTGAAGAAGAAGTTGATAAATGAAGATACCGCGTCATCATACTATGGGCTTTGCAGTAAAAAAGTGATATCATCTTCTGTTTTGATGCCTACAACTCCCCTAGTCACAACTCCATACCCATACAAACTAGAATTGAACTCTCCCGTAGTAGTGAACGATTGGAATCCAATGAATACACCCCTATTCACTATTCAACCTTTACCAGTGATAATACCTAGTCCCAGCACAATATTTGCTACACATATTTATCCATTTGATGGAACTGTGGTGCAACCTGTTTTAACCTCAATCATTCCACAAACATTTGCACAGGATATTGATATAAATTCTTCTAATTTTGGAAATGAATTTAACTTTTCATTACAGTTAGATGATAATGTTACAAAAGTAGCTGAAGTAAAAAATACATTATTTATTCAAGAAGCAACTGATATGCAATTGGAACAAATGAATGATTTGAATAATAGTAATATAGAAACAATAAATATTAATAAACTAGAAACTGAAGGGGATCCAATTGAAATATATTTAACTTTACCAAAAGCACTGTTTCCAACGGCAAGAATGTCAACAGTTGATCCAAATGCGATTATAGATGAATTTTGTAAAATGCCGAATTTGCAGCGGCACGCTCCTTGGATTTTAGACCTTGAGTTTGGCATCCCAAGGACTCTTATCACTCGTCCTTTGCCTATATATAATGTGAAGTTTAATAGTATAAACTGTAAGAATACTCCGGATGCCATTCATCCTGGTTTTGAAAGCTGCACTCCAGATTTTAAAAGGGCATTACTGTTTTATTACGACTGCGTAGTGTCTGCATGGTATAGAGGTTATATGATGATAACTTGTGACAGGTCGGTGGAGAATTTCCAGTCGTGGCTGCTACTACCAATGCAGGTTCTAGGGATGTGTTGGCCATGAAGCATGATGCATGTTTTTCCAAAGATTTTTTATTATATTATTTGTTTTTTATTATACAATGTTTTTAATTTTGGTTTTATTAAATGAATGTTTAAAACTGTTTGTTTTTCCTTTATGAACAAATTAAATACAGTGGCATTGTCATCGTTTACTATGATGTCCAATTCTTCTTTCTTATTTTCGTCAATATAATGGTCTTTTCTGTTTCCAAAATCATCTGTAAGATAAAAACAATTTACTCTTCTACCTACTACCATCCGAGTCTAAAAATAATCCCCTTGAATCAACGTTAAATGTCACGGTGCAAAGATTTTAATTTAAAGCCAGAGCTATCCCATTTTACCTTCTGACTTCCACAGTTGATTGTACGGTGTCCCAACCGCATTCTCTCATCAAAATCTGACCCAAATTTAAGATTCCTAATGACCCTGCGGAAATTTGTGGGCCAAACTGCTCTGCCACGAGATATAGAAATGCAGAAGGTCAGCTCTTTAATAGTTACTGGAAGCTGGCATCATCATACTGCTGAAAAAAGGTGCTCGTGCTCACCTTGACTTCTAGATCTTGCGATCCACGTATTGAGTGCTGGCGGCACAAGAAGTAACAAAGTGGACTTTTAATCAGTAATAGTCTGGCAGTCCCTACCATTCCACACAAGGCATGAGGATTCATTTCTTGATTTTACAAACTCAACAAAAAGGTCTAGAGGGGTTACTTTATATTTTTAGGGGTAAAGATGGTTACTTGGGCAACACCAGTAAATCTATGTATCGCTGAGTGGTGCTATGATACTCGTATCATCATATTTGTAACCAAAGATATACGCCATACTTTAATAATGTTACGTTTCATCCATTAAACGATTACTCACGCACACACTTACTAGCAGTTGTCAAAGAACTTCGTACAGTCAACTTCAGAGAAAACTCACCCCTTTTGGTAGTGATGTCACTACTAAAGAGGGTGAGATTTCTCTGAAGCTTACCAGACCTCCGTGTTCATGTGTGAGTACGCCTGATTTTGGTTTTTGTAGAGCTGACCTTCTGTATTCATCTATTTCGTGGAGAATCGTTCTGGGAATTCAATTCACGCTGCCCTTTATTTATCGACGTTGACTTAGTTTGTAGATTCTTTTAGGTAATCAACTGGATTTTATGGAAAGGTAGTTTAGAGAGGATTTTGGACGTATTTAAACTGATTAGATACTTCACTGTAGGTGTTTCCTAATTATTTTCACCCAAATTTTAAAATTGACATGATGTATTATTTCTAACTAATATTATGTACCCGAGAGCAGTGGTGGCCCAGTGGTATTGGCCTCGACTTACGAGTTGTAGGTCGTGGGTTCGAACCCAGTCAGGCGCATTACTTTGTGTAATTTATTTCAACACCACTGCTCTCAAAACGGTGAAGGAAAACATCGTGAGGAAACCGGCATGTCCTAGAACCAAAAATTCGAAGACATGTGACATCTACCAATCCGCACTGGGCCCGCGTGGTAGATTACGGCCCACTCCCTCTCACAGAGAGGAGGCCTGTGTCCCAGCAGTGGGAACATTTAAAGGCTGATGATGATGATGATGATGATTATGTACCTATTCGGAAGAATAAAAGGATGAATAATGTTTGTAACTTTTTCATACAAATACTACTAAACGGATCAAAGGTATACAGTTGGTTTATAACCTATATTCTTCAAACCATGCTTCATCTCCTATCCTGCCCTCTTAGCCCAAAAAGATGCAGCCAAACAGACCTCTTCGCTGCTACCAACGACGCGGTGGAGTTGGCGGAGTTTTGGGTTAATAGAATACAGGGTGTAAGAGACATCGACGCACAAACGGATACCATGGGTCCAGGGCATGATTCTGGACCCCCCCGTGTTGGAATTTTTCGACGGTTATTTCCCATTTTTTTATTTTTGTTTTTTTTTTTTAATAGTGAGCCGCGCTTATGGTACTGCAGGTACTGTGGTACTGGACACAGTATTTAGGTGTGCGATGACCTTTCATTATATACATCTAAGAAGACACCATTTCTAGTTTTATTTACATTGCTACTTTTAGTGAAAGTAGTGAATTAATTACTTTTTTACTAAAAATCTCATTGGATTAGGTAAGAATAAAGATTATGAACAGTCTAAAGTAAAAAAAAACTCCAACAATTTTTTTTTTAATTAGGAAAATCCGACGGAAAATTCCAACACGGGGGGGTCCTGAATCATGTCCTGGACCCATGGTATCCGTTTGTGCGTCGATGTCTCTTACACCCTGTATAATTACCCTCGTGCCAACGGCAGGAAGAAGAAGAAGAACCTGTATTGATACATAAAATAGTTTTTGTCTCAGTATAACATTTAGGGTGATGTGATGGGATACTGAAAAAAAGGATATCTGACAGGAAATAATAAAACGAAACATTAAAAAAATATCTCAATATTTTAATAATTATTAACAATAATATTATTGACATAACAATCAACGTCATCATAAACTATCATTTAATAAAATCGCAATAGTTAACTAAATCAAACAAACAGCACGGAAGAACGTCGATATTTTACTAAATGCAGTAACAATGCGCGATTTGGTAATATTCACATTCGTCCCCTTTTGTATATAACAAGTTAATTTATTTCAATTTACAAAAATATATTAATCATTTTTAACATTATACGTATAAAAAGAGATAAATTCATAAGTGTTTTACAATCAAATGATGGAATAATTTACCCCGCATCCTAATCAAAGCGATCGGTCGCACATATTCTCGATCGTTGCGTTCATATGTTACTAATTTGCTCGGAACATCAGAAGAATGTATCACGATCACACGTTTGGGTTCACCGAACAAAATGAACGGGTCATTTGTTTCGCACCGCGATCGATTTGGTTAGGTCACGGTCTAAAGATGTTTTAGGTTAGTATTTACAAATTGCACCTTGATTAAGAAAATGCTTTTTCAACTCATACTTCTATCAGAATATTTAGTTCAGTTGTTAGTTAATCTCTTTACTTGATCACCTCATTGTAAAACACCTCATTTTCCTACCAAGGGACTAAAATAAATTCGGATAATATTTACAGAAATATGCGATTCCTCTGCTAACTGCCGGAAACAAAGTAAATAATACTGTATTACTAGTACAAACTTAACTTAAAACGGCAAGATACATAATATGCAAAAATATTTACAATACGTTTGAGCATAACATGTAAATAAAACTAGTAAAGATAAAATGATCTTAAAATTGATTGTATGTACAATGAATTGTTTCAAAGTGCATTAGGCAAAGTAGTCGTACATAAATAGTGGTCTTACTATTTTTCAAATTCTTGTGGAAGGAAAAACGGTTTATAGGTCAAAACAAAATAACATATATTTTTTAAACAGATGTGTCGTGTCACGATATCTTAAATTGGCAATAATTTACAATTTATCACTTTATAAATTCATAATAAATAATTTAATTTGCGTGCCACAAGTAAGACAAATACATAGCTAATTATGATTATTATTTAACCAAGATAAATTAACAATACAGCATTTTGAAAGACAAGTTCACTCCAATGATTATTCCAGCAGAATTGAGTACACTGAGTCAGCTAACGTAGGCACGTAATTCGACTTACTGTGATGTGCCGTAGGCAAATTGTATTGGTAAACGTAACCTACTTGCAATCGAAATAGCTTACCTGATTCGCTGCTTATTTGCCCTAAAAGCTTAAGGCAGTTTGCAGCTAGGCAACATAACATAGTAGTCATGAATGAATATTTGAATGAAGATATAGGTAGCACAGTATTTCTTGTTTTTCTTAATTTGTTGGAAGACAGTAAGACCACAGGTCTACCATGTTGTCTTAAAGTTAGTTCAACTGTGGGAACAAGATGGCGCTAGACGATTTGTATAGCTCTGTCTATTTCTGACAGTCTAACTACTCACGCTTTAAGACGATATGGTAGGCCACCTGGGGGGGTATTACAACGTCTTAAAACCAGGCTTGTTCCAGTGAGTGAACAAGATGGCGCTAGACGACTTGTATAGCTCTGTCACTTTTAACTCGCCGGAATAAGCCTGGTTTTAAGACGTTGTAATACTCCGCCTGTTCATTGTACTCGTGCTTAAGTTCTACAGCCTCAAAGCAGTAATCAGGGCGTTTATTGTGAAGCTTAAAAATATCACCATTTTGAAGCTCCGGTAACGGTTGTTGATGCAGAATCTCGCTCCCACGAGTTCAGCAAGCTCCTGGCGAGATATTTCGTAATAAAACGCCTCAGAAAACGTTGAATCCAATCAACATTTTTGAAGGTAACTTATGCCGCACTTGTCACCAATTCGTTTCGTGTCTTTGTTCACTGTTCATCACTTTTGTCATTTCACTTAACCACCTTCTCTCTTTTTCCTTCTGGATTTTTAGAAGCACTTCATAAGAGCCTCATTAGGAGTTGACTGTCTGCAGAATCCAAGGAACGAACTTGGATATCCTGGTGCAGACGCCTGGTAAGTTTGCTTCGCCGCATCCGATGCCCCAACTGATGATTCCAGCTAGGAAGTACTTTGAGTCTTTGCCTTTGACCTGGAATGAAAAGGCAATTATTATAAGGTGATTATTGATTGTACCTATGAGTCACTGCAAGAACCCAGTTCCCAGTCAACGCTTTCTTGGACGTTAGGTATAGCTAATTATTATGTGTTTGTGAACATCATGGAAGACGATCATGAGTTCTATCGAAGGAAGATTAATTTTCTTGAACTGGCAACACTATTAAGGACAAGAACTAAAAAGTCTACGGTAACAATAAGCTCAGAGCACAAAGGCCCGACATAACATAGAAAAACTATTTCAGAATTTTAAAAGTTTTCAAGAAATTCTTTGTAAGCAAGTTAATTTTGTAAATGTTTTAAAATTTTCGTTTTTAAAAGAAGACATTTCTTATTCTCTTGTTTCTAAACCTATACATGTTTAGCGAAGATTCCAAAAGACCATCAACAAAGTTTATCAAAGATTTTGTATAATGCGGTTCCGAAACTCCTATAAAACTATTTCTTGGAACCTGTAATAATATTCAGGGAAGTTTTGAGCGCCCAAGATTTGTACGTACTTAAGAAGCTTTAGTAACTGAAGTTGTGTGAATTTTCACAACAATAGTGTTCACTTGAAGGGATTCTGGGTGAGTGAAATTAAGGGACATGGTTAAAGTTGAAAGGTTTAATCAACATTTAACTGCTACTTTGCGGGTATAGAATTGTTTTATTACTGCTGTTCCCATAGGGTTTCCATTGCTATGGGTTAATGTGGCTAACGAAAACTTTTAATGACGAGGTGTAAATTACAAGAAGTTTTTATTGTTTTAGACTAGTTTACTATGTCACCTTGTCATAAAAATACTATATGTACTTCAAATTAAAATACATTTCCAATTTGAAGTACATTATTAATGTAAATATAACCATAATTGTAGGATGTTTTATACTAGATACAGTACTCTCCCAACCATCATTTCTTCTACAGAAATTTAATGGCATTATGCCGCATAATGTGCCGCATGTTGTGGTCCAAAATAAAACAATGCTTGTATATTGAGACAATCAGGCAAGATCGCGTTGAACCACAAAGGAGATTGTGGGACAAACAAGGAATAGACCAAGACAGCCAAGAAAAAAAATTAACCGCCTTCAAAAACAACCACAAAAAAGGGTAAAATAACCTACAAAATAACTTTTCTTTCGGAAGTCGGTGGCTTTGTTTTTTTTTATTTCGTTGTCTTTTATGCCACCGACTTCCGAAAGAAAAGTTATTTTGTAGGTTATTTTACCCTTTTTTGTGGTTGTTTTTGAAGGCGGTTAAATTTTTTTTTTTTAAGTTTTTTTATTTTACTCTTTTTAGTTTAAATATTCAACCCAAATTCTTGTCAAATACATCATTTTCTTACATGTGCACTAGAATTTGGTAATCCTTAGCACCGGTATTAACATCGCTCATGTACACAATAAGCTAATAAAATTCCCTATCAAAAACTGCTGAACCTATTTTGATGAAACTTGCAGTGTTCCCTAAAGTGAACTATTCCTCGTACAAGAAAAAAAGAATTTTGAAAATCGGTCCACAATTGGCGGAGTAATCACGTAACAAACACTCAAAAAAGTAAAGATCATCACATCATCCATCAATAAAAATGCTCACAAAATAAAAAGTACTCAACCAAATTGGATGAAATTTTTATGGGACCAAACTGCAAGTATACTGCATCGAACGAAAAAAGAATTACACTAATCGGACCAGAAACCTCGGAGTAATCGGTGTACATACGTAAAAAAAAAAAAAAAACATACCGACCGAATTGAGAACCTCCTCCTTTTTTTGAAGTCGGTTAAAAAAATCAAGTGATGACAGTTTCTTTCGTTAGTTAATTAGTTGTTTATGAAGTTACCTGCAAAGGTCCTCCGGAGTCACCCTGACAGGAGTCATGACCTCCTCTCTCATGACCAGCACACAAGAAGATGTCCGGTATGAACTCGTGCCTGCCAGCTCTCAGGAACATTGACTTACATCGCTCGTTTGATACTATTGGTACTTGCACCTGAAGTAGACAGCAGAAAAAGAAATTTACATAAACGAGAAAGCCCTTTTGGTTGCTAGGCTCCTAAAAAGGTTCAATCATACTGCCTTATTAATATTAAAAAAACCCTGTACGATAACGAAGAAGCTTGACATAGAACAGGTCGGTGTAGAGAGAAAAGTTGTCAATTTTGTTTGTCGACTTATTGACTTTTCCCTCTACACCGACGATAAATTGTTCCTTATTTTATAAAGAGGACCTCCTTGACATAAAACAAAGAACAATTTCAAAGGAAACCCCTCCACGAACTGCACCGAGAAAGCCACCAACTGCGTTGACGGATCGCAGTGACTTGACTGCTTTTATAAGAACATTTCCATAGATGGCTGCTATACCTGCTTTGGTTACCAGCGCTGTGAATTTTTTTTAAAGACGCAGCCCATTCTGATATTGCCTATTGGCCTCGTACAGGACCAATTTTGTTATTTTGTTTTCTATATTTTTGTTGTTTTTTTTTAACATAATTTTGTTTTTCTAGATTTATGTTGCCGATCTGTCTTACAAGAGTCCAATAAAAAAGTCCTTTCTTTTATAACAATAGACATTAGATGATAGACAGAAAAGCTTCGACAATTACCTCTTGAAGAACCGAAGGCAGTACTCCACCTTCAGACAGTCTTCCCCATCCAGTGACTGTAGCATTCTCTCCTACCAGCAAATCATCAGTCGCCGGCAAGCATATAGGAGAAATATGAGGAGCAAATTGTACTGGAGCTTCCAGTTTCACCAGCGCCAGGTCATATTCATATGTGTAGTAGTTGTATTTTGGATGGACTGCCTTCCTCGCTACTCCACTCTCCACGAAAGGGTATTCTTCTGATACGGATGAAAAATCGTATTCACCAACCCGGATCCTTATTTGTGATGTTAGGAGGCTGGAATTGAGAAATGGATTTGATTAGTTATTTCTGACACTAAAATTATCGAAGAAAACTCGTTCATTGCCATGAATATTCAGGACAATCAAATGAGCATTGTTTTTTTTTTAGATAATTTGGAGCTAACTGTGCTATCCCATAAAGCATTTTACTGCCACTGGATACAAGACACACAGCACTTCTTTGTAATGAAGTCGAAGCGCTTGCAAAAATTAGTTGTAATAAAGGTTTATGGTAACATTCGTCAGGCAATGTTACCATAAACCGTAATAAACTAGTCGAATTGTCATCTATACGTATCCAGATACAGTCATGTCTTCGAAATATCGGTCACTTTGTTTTCGGCTTCTTGGAATTACAGGACAGTTCTTAAAACTAGTTTCTCATTTGGTTTACGCGAAATCCCTGATTCAGAAGCCTATGGATCCAAGAATTGCACAAAAATAAAATTCCTAACAAAGTAGTGCGTGAACCTGTCTAAACGTGTTGCAGTAAGTCCCCAGTAGACCATTGTGTGTAGAAGCCATTAAAAGTCGCTCAGCTCGACAGATGGTTTGCCTTAATTCTCGCAAAACCAGCACACGGTAACGCTGGACGTCATTTTGTTTTAAGGGCAAAACTGGGGGCGGTTTTACTTGTTCCAGTTGTTGAATATCTACATATTGAATATTTACGGTCTATATGTCTAAGAACTGTTAATTTATTATCCAATTATAAGTATTGATTTTTGTTTGTGATAATTGTGTACTTGTTTTGATTTCTGTACCCTGAGCACGAGTTTTCACTCTTTTACTTTACAGCGTTTTTCCAGTATTTACAGCGTTTCTTGTATGAAAAAATGGAACAGCGCCTCTGGTGTGCGAAGAAGGAACTAATTTTTTCCTTGAAACTTGTCAATTTGAAGTTGTCAAAGTTTCAGTTTACTTTACGTCTCAAATACTGAAAACTCGTGCTCAGGGTACTGGTAGAAATATCATCTTCTACCTATCCTTCCTATCTTCCTAGTGCCTAGCTTAAAAGCTACGTTGATGTCAGCTTCAAATTTTATCGGAATAACCTAAATACCAGTATTTTACAGTAGTCAATGAAACCACTGTTGCCAACACCTGTAATCATCGAAGTGCTGGGCAGCGATGTACTACAAGTATTACAACAAAACAAAAATTTACAAAAAATAAACAACCCCGGTACTAACATTTATCGTAGTCGTAAAAAAACTGTATCTATGTAGCGAAACATAAACTTGCAGTCCTTAAATTTTGTAAAACCTTATCCTGTAACCCCTCGTTTACACCAAGGTAAAATACATGTATTTCACAAAGGAGAATGCTCACGCTTCATAGAAAAAAAAAACCCAGCTCCGGCAGGAACGAGTTGAATCTCAAATTAACAATAGTATAGTGTAATAAAATAATAACCAGGAATGATCGGGATCCTTACTGGCAAACATTAAAAAAATGTTAGTTTTGTTATGTAGTCGTCCATATAAAAGTAGTACGAAATAGTAGTATCTTCCGCCATTTCTCAAAAGCCTAGACCGATTTGGAAAATTCTTTATTCATTTGAAAGGGCATTTTTTATAATTAATTAATTAAATTCATTTATTTCGGACTACAAAATCCATATAGTGTTTTAGTACTTATGCATTAAAACAACTTTATATCTAGTGTTAGTAAAAATGATCCTACACACAAATTGCTTCATAAGCGGAGAGCATAACCTCTCCGCAACAGTTCCCAGGATGCTGTTGGGACTATCTCTCACTCGTCTCAGTAATGAAGCGGTTTTCTTGCGTACAATCACGTGAAAACTGTCGGTACGAGCTTGCGCAAACATCTGCGACGCACTGTAGTAGCGAGGTAGACATCAACAATCTGAAAGCATTATTATACTGGACGCGCAGGACATCCAACGATCTTTTGTAGTGTACAAACTCTGGCAATAGTCCTTGAACAAGGTAATTTTGACTTGATTCGTACACCAAGCAAATCTACGGGCCAACATGTTACACTGGACCGCCAAAGCCCTGCGCTCCCTCTGTACATCGTCTTTAAGGTCGTCGGACAGAAAATGACCTAAGTATTTAAATGTTGATACTTTTTTAACTACTGACCCGTTTATAAGTAGTTCGGGCCCTTCTTCCCGACATTTGCCACCGACCTTAAAAACCATGTATTCACACTTTTTTCATTATACGACAAACCATGTGCGGCAGCGTAGACTTCACAAGTCTTAAGAAGCTCCCTGATTGCTCCCGCAGATGGACCCAGCAGCACTATATCGTCCGCGTAGCTGATGTTGTCAATTCTTACTCCACCAACACTGCATCCGACACGCATACTGTTGAGTCCCTCTATGAGGTCATTTACATATAGGTTAAAGAGCCTGGGGAATGTCAGGCCACCTTGCCTCACCCCTCACTTCAACCTATACGGCTCAGAAAGCGTACCGTCCCACTTCACATGATTGGTCTGGTTACCATACCAAAAATGCAGTATCCCACATATTTCTGCCGGTATACCCCTGTTTACCATCTTATCCCAGAGCACACCATACTCCCCCGTTGACGCAGAGTCTCCAGCTTCAGTTCTTGGAGGACGTGGTGAGCGCCCTGTTCCCATCGCGAGGGGAGCATACTCATGGCTCCGTCTCCGACGGAATCTGACGATGAAGCTGGCGCAAACGCGGACCACAGCGACGACGACGTCTACGACGCTCCAGAGGTGACCGAGGTAGACCTGAGAGTGGCGGTACAAGCGGTAGCGGCTCAAGGCCAAAAATACCGCCGCAGGACCCGACGGCCTGCCAGGGAAAGCCTGGGTCCTGGCCTCGGGGACTCTTGGGCCTCGATTGGGGGGGCTCTTTAGCGCATGCCTGGAGAGGGGCCAGTTCCCGCTTCGTTGGAAGACGGGGAAACTGGTCCTGATCCAGAAGCCCGGGTGCCCTGCGGACTCTCCGTCCGCATTCCGGCCCATCGTGCTGCTCGACGAGGTGGGCAAGCTCTTTGAAAGAGTAATTGCAGACCGCCTTGTCGGGCACCTGAATCGGGTGGGTCCGGATCTTGCGGAGAGCCAGTTTGGCTTCCGCAGGGGGCGCTCGACGGTGGACGCCATCATGCGCGTGAGAGCCCTCACGACGGGGGATGCCGTGGCCCGGGGCAGGGTCGTCTTGGCGGTGTCTTTGGACATCTCCATAACTTCAACACCCTGCCCTGGAGTTGCATCAGGGAGGCAGTCCGGTATCACCGGGTGCCGACATACCTCCGTCGTATAGTCGAAGACTAGGTACCTGACGGACAGAGCCGTCATCTACGCCGGTCACCGGGGAGAGTGGAACCGGCGAGAGATGCCGTGCAGTGTTCCACAGGGATCAGTCTTGGGGCCGCCCCTGTGGAACATCGGATACGACTGGGTGCTGCGCGGCGACCTCCCCGACGGCGTCAGCGTAATATGTTACGCTGACGACACGCTCGTCCTGGCGGAGGGAGAGTCGCATCAGGCGGCGGCCGACAAGGCGACGCAAGCGGTTGCGATAGTCGTCGAAAGGATCCGACAGCTGGGACTCGAAGTGGCGCTGCACGAAACGGAGGCCATGTGTTTTCATGGCCGCGTTAACGCGCCACGGTCTGAGTTCCACATAACGGTGGAGGGGGTTCGCATCGGCGTCGGGAGGGCGATGAAGTACCTGGAACTCGTCCTCGACAGCTGGTGGAACTTCAGGGAGCATTTCCTGAGTTTGGCCCAAGGCTGAACCGGGCAGCAGCCGCCCTCAGGCAACTCCTGCCCAATCTCAGCGGGCAAAACGCCTCCTGTCAGAGGCAGTACGCTGGCGTCGTGCGTTCCATGGCCCTCTACGAGGCCCCCGTGTGGGCCCTGAGCATCCGGACGCGACCACTAAAGTTGGTCGCATGCCAGAGGGTCATGGCTATCCGGATGATCCGGGGATACCGCACGATCGCCAGCGAATCAACCAACCTCCTTGCCGGATTGCTGTCCTGGGATCTGGAGGCGACTGCCCTTCAGCGCGTCTATGAGTGGCGCGTGGAGGCGCAGCGCCGGGGTGTATCCCCGCTGCCTCGAGATGTCGAGGCGCGGCGGGAAGAGCTCCGGCGCGATCTCAGGGCAATATGGAGGGAACGACTGTCGCAACCGAGGTCCGGGCACGCCGCAATCGCGGCGGTAAGACCCTTCTTTTAGGAGTGGCTGGATAGGCGTCACGGCATCCTGACCTACCGCATGACGCAGGTCCTCACCGGACACGGAAGTTTCGGGAGGTTCCTGTGTCTGATAAGGAGGGAAGAGACGCCTGGATGTCACCACTGCGAGGATCGCCCGGAGGACACGGTGGAGCACACGGTGCAGGACTGCCCCGCTTGGGCAGAGCACCGCCGTGTCCTCTCGGCGGCGATAGGCGGTGACCTCTCGCGCCCGGTATTGGTCGAGGCCATGCTGCGGGGCGAGATGGAGTGGGAAGCGGTCGCCTCCTTCTGCGAAGCAGTCATGCTCGTGAAGGAGGAGGCGGGCCGCGTGAGGGAGAGGATAGCGTCCTCCCTCCACCCCAGCCGCAGTGGTAGACGCCCACGGCGTCGGACGTCGGCAGATGATCTCCGCATGCGGGCGGCGAGTAATGGGCGATTCGCTGTCCGACCATGGACCATGCCCGGGTCGACGGCGCGTTGTGTTCCACGCGCGCCTGAAAGAGTGTCAGCATAATCAATGACAGGGCCCCCCTCTAGAGGGCCAAAGCCTGCCGGGGTCGCGGGACTTATCTCATTACCGTGACCCCGGAACATAAAGGGCTATTGAAGGACACCGTGGATTTTAGTCAGTACGAGTCTGACAGTCCCTCCCGCTCTGCCCTGGGACTCATCCGATGATTTTACCACGTAAAAAAAAAGAGCACATCATACGAGACAAGATCGAAGGCCCTGGAGAGATCTAGGAAGCAGGCGTACACCGACGTCTTCCGAGCTGTATAGTATTGTATTGTTTATGACCAGTCATTGATAACGACCAGGCTGGAAAAAAAAAGAATTCAAAAATTGGTCCACAAAAAATATTTTTTTGTCTGAGGTTTTGATTATAAGACCACCTGGAAAGTATTCCCTTCCAAACAAAAAAAGAATTTTCGAAATCGGTAAAGGCGTCTTTGAGAAATAAGGGAATGAACTACTACTACGAAGTACTTTTTCTATGGACGACTGAATAACAAAACTGGCAATTTGTATATGTTTGCCAGTAAGGATCACGATCCTACCCGGTTATTATTTTATTACACTGTACTATTGTTAATTTGAGATACAACTCGTTTCTGCCGGAGCTGGGTTTTTTTTGAGCATCCTCCTTTGATGCGATGATTTCGTTTCTCATATACATGTATCAAACACGTTGTATACAAAATTTGTATAAAACTATATACATGTATAAAACATGTAGTAAGTATACAAAACTTATCGGTAAACTTTTAGTTGCCTACATGTTTATGATCTGTTTTTGTTTTAGTTAACTAGTTACACCAAGTTACACATTTTACACCAAGGTAAAATACATGTATTTTGTAGAATTTTTGTAACTTGTAGAATTCGAGACAAATTCAGTCCGTAGGTACTTTTATATTTTCTAATAATAAAAAAAAAACTGTTGTAACAATGGAAAGAGAAAACGCTGAAGAACTTTACTTCATGTGTGCAGTTTACTTCTATTTGCAAACTGAAGCCAATGCGTCTTTTTTCTTCCGACGATCTATATAAACTTTATTTTTCACATTCCACAGGCATTCTTGTACATGCAAAAGCTAAATGAGTTCTAAAGTTTGTTTCTTTGACCACTCCATTCTTCTTCTTCTTTTGTTTTCACCAAGGAAAAAACCTTAAAAACGCGGTCCGTCCGGTATGTTGAAAACTTTATCCAACAAGCATGGATAGAGTTTAAAACTTGTTTGTGATTAGTATTATACAGAAATTGCAAAAAAATAAACAATACTTGTCTAAACCACGACTGTATTTTGTAGGTCAGAACGCTATCACTGTATCAGATAAGTTTTGACATGTCATAGACTTCAGTGTAAACGCAAATGTGTTTTATACTTGTATAAATACTTTTTGGCTACACAGTGTAAACGAAAGAATATTTGAGACACTCTCAATACATGTATTAAACAAATAATTATGTTTTGACAAGTATTCTACAAGTTTTGTATGAAACTAGTATTTAACTTGTTTCTTGGTGTAAACGAGGGGTAAGGCAGCCTCCATTAAATATACTTCACTTTTAATTCCCTTTTAACGATGTTTAGAACGTTCCCTTTACTTTGTTTTTACAGTAATCTACTTAGAAGCGACTAAGAGATAGAAAATATAAAAAATAAATGAAAAGGCGCCGCCTGTCCATCTATATGAATGCGTTAATCTCAGGATTACTAGATGGATTCTGATAAAACATTTCTCAGGACGACTTAAGATGTTTAAGACTTTTTTTCGTGGTAAAAAGGAGCGTAGAATGCGAATTGCGAAATTGTGGGCAGTTTGTTTAAAGCTTGCTAGCTTTAAGTCGGCAGTTTTGTAAAGTATTAGCGGTAAGGTACTTTAAGAGAAAAGGCTAACGTTTAGTGGTGGAGTTTTTTTGGTGAATCAAGTAATTTAAATAATTTAGTACCCGTTTTGTGGATCAACGGCGGTGGAACAAAACTGGACTTGTAATTAATGTAAGTCTGAATTTGTTAACCCAAGGCTTTTGTCCTACATTGGAATATTCATAAGATTGTATTGTTTGTATAGCAACAAATAATTCACTTCAGTATATGATCAAGTTTTATTTTTGTAAGTAACCCTCTCCTATCACTTCTTCACCCTTTACCTTACAATCTTGTTGTGTAGGCTCTTCCAAATCATTCCCCTTTTGCCAGTTCTGTTTCATGGCTCCAATTTCTTCCAGCCACTTCAATGAGATCGCCCTTATACTCACCAAGTTATTTGTCTTTCCACATTCTTCTTTACCATCTTTGGTCTTCACTCCAAACCTTTTATCCCCCACTTTTTTTTATTCTACACCTAGCCACTTCCGCTTCCTTTTTGTTATTACTTTTACTATATCTTGCCTATGCCCGGGGTCGCGGGACTAACGAATATCGTGACCCCGGAACGTAATGGGCTATTGAAGGACACCATTGGATTTTAGTCAATACAAGTCTGACAGTCCCTCCTGCCCTGCCCTGGGTGGGAGAGCGTTTATCACCAGCAATGCTTATCTTTAGGTAGTTGTCGACAATCTCTTTGAGGAGACTACAGTTTGTCATTAAAAGATTTTAACTTTATGCCCTACAGCATTATCTTCAAAATCGAGCTGATATGTGGAGATGGCCACTTTAGAGAATTGCACCTAAGTTCATAGGGATGTCCAACATTACATGGCTCTTACCATAATTTGTAGTTATAACCCAACATTTTAGTTAAAAATTGTTTATCTGAAACCATATTCTCTTACCATATTACTACGTAAAAGCTGGAGTATTGCCAGTCCAATTTCCATACAGATTTTCTTTAAAACACGACGGTTTTATCAAAACTCAGAATCAGTGAACACTACCAAAATAATGAAAGTATTTGTTTGCAAAGCATGAGTGGAAATATTCTTTAGCACTGTGTTGGGATGCGAGGCACAGAGGGAAACATGTAAAGTAGTTAAATAGAATCAAGTCTGGGAAAAGATGTGTTTGAAAATGTAGTGAATTTATTCATTTACATTTTGGTGGGTTCTTTTGTGTAAAAAATGTTCTAGGATGGTATTTTTCTTGTATATATTTTGACTATGTTGTGAATTGTGAAGATGGGATAGTTTATTGAAAGAGGTCAAAAAACTCATAAGTCTGCTGATCAAAGACTACTCCTTGATCTCGATCCAGAGTTAATATGGACCCTGACCCTGATCATTGTTTCTGTCCAGTATATTGCTAATAATGATGACTGTATACAATTTTTTTGCTGTTTTTTGTTTTTATATTACAAAAAGTTCCGGTAGTTCGCTTTGAAACGCGATGGTGCTAAGATGCTGGTGCTGATTCTTTCGTTTTTTTTTTTTTTATAAAACGTTTCCCCATACTAGGCATTACATCTGTAACGTGGCTGCGGTAACAAACATACACAATCACTCAGACCCGAAACAACTAGTAGTAGTGTATTAAACTAACACTCTAAATTTAAAAATCACTTATGGGTTATCTTCCGTGATTATTTATTTGTTTGAGTTCCCGATATTTCGTCGCTGTTGCAAGCACCACAATCGCGGGTTGACTAATCACTGAAGATTTCCGTAAGTGACATTTTAAATTTAACTACTAGTAGGTCAAACAAATCCTTGTTCCGTGCGGAAAGCGAACCAGCGACAAGCAGCGAAGCAGTCTGTCAAAAAAGTCTGTCAAAAGTCTGGCAGTGCTGTCAAATCCAATCCCGTCATCATCTATCTCAAGAATATCTTATGTCTTGCCTCCTCAAGATCTGTATTATTAAATTCTATGCTGTGATATAAAACGATCATCGAAATATACTTACTCATCAACACAATGTCCAGCCGTGGCAATCCAGCCCTCATTGATGATGGCTCCTCCACACCGATGCGTGGATGAGAAGCCGAAGTAAGAAGTTCTTCGGACTGAGACCTGCCACGGCCACCGACCGAAGGTGGAGTCCTTGCCACCCATGATCCTGGACTCTGGACGTGGCCACATTGCTGTGAGACCACACTCTGAAAAATTAACACCAGTTTCTTCACTACAAGTCACGACTATTAGTCGCCTGCTTTAGTTTTAGTGGTTTTAGTAAAACATTGATCGTCATCGACCTTTTATTATTGTGATATTTTCCTTCTGTGGCCAGATGCCCATTATATTTTCTGTTTTTGAGTAAAACATCATTACATTCTTACGATTTCATACAAACTATTAGGCGGTCCATACATGGACTGCTCGAGTATTCCAGACGACCGAAACAGTTCAACTAGTCGAGCGGTTCCGTGAAAGAAGAAGAAATTAATTTGCTATTCAGTCGCAACTTAATGTAATAGTTACTTCAAGCAGTCTGGCCGGCCTTACAAACGTATCATCTAATATGCATTGTAATGTACTTTTTTTTAAACATTACCTCACACTAGGAATTCCTCCTGTATCGTGGGTGCGTTTACAAACATATAAACTCACATACAAAATCACCCAGACCCGGAACAACTACTTGTAGGTCATTCAAATATTTGCTCCATGCGGGAATCGAACCCGTGACACTCAGCGCAGCAGTCCAATCGCTCATCCACTGCGCTAACCATGCCGTCTTACTTACTCAATAGACTTACTTATTCAACAGACTTTTTTAAAAGCCTGACGATGGAATGATAACGCTATCCATTAAAATCCAAAGCCAAATGCTCATTCTAAAATTAATGTAGGCAATATTAGCTTTCACGATAAAAGCCGTAAATTATGATTTCCATTCAAATGCAGAACGCTGAAACTCCACACATTTACTGCACTTTGAGTGCTTGAACGAGGTCGAGATTACTCCAGAATAGATAGAATCAACCAAATGCATTACGGGAAGGTACGTATCAGAGCCGTAAATTACAGGGGAAACTGTGGAAAACCATAAAAAGTTTCAACTCGAGTTAATGGCTCTTATAATAATGCATTTAATGTAAGGGTTCCTAACGGCCAAGAAGATTTGTGAGCGGGAAGTCTATTTGGGTCGACTCTATATAATTTGCATTTGGTGATTTTAATTCTTTGGGAAGGTTAAACGGATTTTAATGCTATGGTGGGAATAAATTGTAGCTTTTTAAGGAGGGCTTAAGAAGTAATTCATCAGTTATAATTAATTCCAAATAGCTTAGAATATAAACCTTTGATGCTAAATTAAAGTTCACAGATGACAAGATGGAACGCTATGTGAACATGTCAAAGACATTGATGACGTTGATATAGGTCCTATCACACATCTTATTTTGTTGTTCCCTAATTTTTTTTGCAAGATTCCCCTGAGAGGACTGCACAGAACAAGTAGAATTGGAAGACCTTTGCCCAGTAGTGGAATAATATAAAGACTATAATCGCGAAAATCAACGGTAAATACCGTTAGTGTGGCCCAGCTATAAGTCACCTACATGTCGAAAATTGACACATTCGACATTAAGAAGAAGAGTGAGTAGATAATAATTACATGGTCGATAAGAATGAACTTACCAACAGTATTAGTAGCAGCTGTTGTTTGAATAGGCGCAGAAGTAGACTCCTCAGTCCTGTTAATCATATTCATCGCCGGATCCTTCGGCTTGATGTAGTTCTTGTGTGGTTTGCTGGTAGTGGTTGTGAACTTCTTCGTCGGCTTGGGCTTGCCCGCTGGCTTCTCCCAGGAAGGTCGAGGCTTTGTGATGAAGGAGGGCTCTGTCGTGGCCTGCCAGTGGATCGTGTTCAGGTTGCTTGGCCTTGAATTGTATTGGCCTGGAATTTTTTAGAAAGATAATTAGAATTTGTTGATCATTTTTTCGAAAACTGTCTCTTTTCTTTATTAGAGAGAGAAAATAGACAGACAAACATAACACGAGAAACGTAGGTTTGCTAAGGGGACTTCTTTCTGCTCAACCCTTTGGTGAAAACAGTCATAATTATTAAAATTATTAGGGATACTGCCATCTTCCAAAGCACTTTTAATTAATAACACGAACCACTTCTAACGACTGTCAACTGTTCCGATACTACAGGCATATTGATCTCATAGTTACAGATTCAGTGGATAGATGGCAGCATCGTTACATTACATGGTAACAAATAAATAAAACTAGATTCATAGGACTCACCTGAGTTGATGCTGTTCTCCGAATGCTGCTCCGACACAGCCATAGGCCGTGCTCCAGACAATATGCTAAGACTAGACGAAATCTTATTGTGGGGACTAGTTTCCGCTTCACTGTTCGGCCTATTTACATTTTGGTATTTATTTACACTGTTATAAGGTATTTTATTAACTATATCACTATTTTGTTCGCTACTTGAATCTAAATTTCCTAATGAAGGTAAGTTTATTTCTGGCGGCCGGTAGCTGTATGATGTAGGGGCGCCATCTATTGGTTTGGTCATGAACGACGGCCGCTGCGTTTGCCAGTTCGGCCGCGAGATTGTTTGTGTAGATGTCTCTGGCGCTTGAGTTGTAGTGCGCGCTGTACTAGATGGCGTTGTATAAATCTTCTCAGTGACTGTGACTGGCGGGGCAGGCTCTGAAAAATCAATGATGGAATGGTGAGTTTTGGTTTTTACTTTTTACACTAGATGGCGGTACTTGGATCAAATTCAACTAACTAAAAGCACTCTTCCCCTCGTGCAACCGCACAGTGTAGAAGTGATTCGTTTCGCTGTCGTTAATAATTAATTTTTACGTGTTTCGTCGTCGATTACCGGCTTGTGAATTGATCCTAGCTGTGTGCTTTGTGCTTAGTGATGGTATTGTGAGTTTTAAGTGTTATTACGCGTATTTTATTGGTAAATATTATAGTTTTAAATTAGTTCTCAGCGCTCGGTGAGTACTTTTTATTTTTTGGGTGTGGGGGTACTTACAGCGAAAAAAAAAAATTTTTTTTCTCTAGTTCTTTTTTTCGTTCTGATATAAATCTATTTATTGTTTTAATTCAATATGTTGTCCAGTAATGATGAACCACCTGATTCGGGAGGCACATCGCGTCGAATAACAAAACCACACAGGTCACCGACCTCCGCTTCTTCTAAACGTTTGTTTACTGAAATGTCTCCGTCATACTTAACTCCGGAGGATAGATCAAAGAGGCTGCATCTAACCGATTCTGTCGAAAAATCTCCGCCGGTAACATGGAATGTCAGTAACTCGAACGAAGACTACTACGATTTAGTTAATCAGGCGTCTGCATACTTATCGAAAATAAACGACCTTGTGAACGATCAGGGGTCCCGTATAAACATAGCCAATAAATCCGCGATTATGGACATGACACAGCGGATTACGTCCATTGTTTCTTTGTTAGCCATACGGTCATCTTCTAATGAAACGAAGTTAGCTAATATTGAGCGCGAATTGGATAAAGCAAAATTAAATAATCATAATAATATCAGCATTGTCAAAAAAGATTCAAACAAAGTTTCTTATGCGGATTCCCTTAAACTTCGCCTGCCCAAGGTCGCTCCGGTAATGGAGTCTAGACCACCGCTGCCGTGCGTAATAGCGTACCCCTCTAATGAAAGATCAGCTGATTTCGCGACGTCCTCAGCCACTAAAGAAGCGCTTAAAAAAGCGATTAACCCAAGTGACGACGGTTTTCAAATTGTAGGCATGAAAAAAATCGCGAAATCGGGCGTTGTATTACGTGTCGCTAACGACAGTCAAATAAGTAAACTTCAATCGGTTGATGCTATTAAGACCGCCGGGTTAAGACTTGAAAAACCGAAAGGCCGCAGGCCACGTTTATTAATTAAAGACGTCCCATCCTCAATGGAAGACAAACCTTTTTTGCATGCGTTGTACCGTCAAAATATCAAAGACGAAATGGCAATTAGTGAGGAAGAATTTATTAAGTCGACAAAAATTATACGTAGACGTGCATTAGATAATGGTCGGAAGTGGGTAGGCATTGAAATCGACAACGCCGTACGAAAGCATTTAATTAGTTCCAAAGAGAAGCTTTTTATTGACTTCGCGACTTGCCGATTTTTTGATGATATAGATGTAGTTCGTTGTTTACATTGCCAGCAGTTCGGTCACGTGAAAAAATACTGCGTTAATAAATCGCCTACCTGTGCTAACTGCTCAGAAGCACATGAAACAAAAGAATGCCCGCATAAGGATAATTTAAATTTTACACCGGTATGTGTGGCGTGTAAACGTATTAAAAAACCGTTTGACCATCGGTGCGGGTCTCAACAGTGTACCACCTATAAAGTTAGGCTCGAACAGTTAATACGCAACACTAATTATTAATAAAATGGATAGTTTAATAATAGGACAACTAAACCTTCACAATGATAGGGTGGCGACTTCTGAATTGGACAAATTAATTATCGATTACAAATTAGACATTGTACTGGTTCAAGAACAATACCAAAACACGCGCTTGCGCCACAAAGTAGTTCAGTTGGATAACAAGGCACGAGCCGGAATTTACGTGTCGCGTTCTTCTAACTATACAGTAACGTCTTTACGTAATCTCATGACGCCTCACTGTGCAGTTGCGGAAGTCTCATCCGCTACCTTTAAAGTTTACGTTGTCAGCTGCTATTTTCAATATTCAGACCCTGTTGCTCCTCACATACATAACCTCCGTCACGTCTTGCGGTCACTCGCGGGCTGCAAAGTTATCGTAGGCGCAGACGTTAATGCGTCTTCGTCCCTGTGGTATGGCAAAGTCCGGTCCACGGATTACGTACGGCGTTGCGCTGTTGAAGACTTCATTGCTGAAATGAACCTTACTATTCATAACACCCCCGATGCACCACCTACTTTTTGCAGCCAAATGGGCGAATCTTGTATTGACGTCACACTTTCTAGTGCAGACGTACGCTTGGATAGGTGGCGTGTCCTACCGGACGCGTCTTGCAGTGATCATCGCTTGATCGTGTACGAATTTGTTCCGGTTTCTACTCATGGTTCTTCACATGTAATTGGTAACTTTAGGTATAAAAGTAAGGGTGCTAATTGGGAATTCTTTAGATCGCTTTTTGCGTGTCATGCCAAAGATTTTACTCGTGATGGGCTGTCAGCTGAAGAAAGTGCTGAAATTATGTCAGACACCTTCACTTACTGTGCTGACATTGCCATTGGTCGCGGACCTATGACCAATGTACGTAGGTGTGATTGGTGGTGTGACTACCTAACCGAACAGCGTAAAATCTATCGTCGTGCGCGTAAACATCTTAATAAGCTTAAAAAACGTCAAGTCACCGGAGACTCACTAACCTCCGCTTTAAATACATTTAGAGTTGCCAGGTCCCGTTACAGAGCTTCGGTTGAAAAATCTAAGGCTAATTTGTTGCGTAAAGTAGTGGATAAATTAGAAAAAGAAGGTCCGTGGTCTCCTTTATATCATGAATTTAAAGCCAATCGATCGGTCGACCTCGCGTATGTTCAGAATATTAAAGTAAATAATAAACACACCACCGGTATTGAAGAAACAACGGAAGTTTTATTAAATACTCTTATCCCTGATGATTCACCTGTTAATGACAATGACTACCACCAACAGATTAGAGCATGGGCTACAGTTCCGCCTAAATCACCAGCGTCAGACCTTCCATCCACTGACGAATTCATTAATGTTGTTAGGAGACTGCCCCTTAACAAATCATCAGGTGAAGATAAAATATCTAATCGTATGATAAAGGAAGCGTGTAAAACAGCGGGTGACGCGATATTAACTGTTTACAACCGGTGCATTGCTGAAGGTGTTTTTCCTCGTATATGGAGACATGGCTTTATACGAATAATACCTAAAAGCGGCGACAAGCCACCAGATGACCCTAAGTCTTACCGGCCCATAACATTATTACCATCTTTGGGAAAGCTCCTGGAGCGTCTTATCGTCCCACGATTGTTACCGGACGGGCCCAAATTCCATAAAAACCAATTCGGTTTTACTATCGGCAAATCAACCGTTGACGCGGCACTTTCTGTTAGAAAAATAGTTAATACCTCCGAGCACAAGTACGTACTTGGAATCTTTCTAGATATTTCCGGGGCTTTTGATAACGCATGGTGGCCAATGCTACTACTTAAGATAAAAGCTCGTGGTTGCTATAATAATATATTTAATCTTCTTTGCTCGTACTTTTCTAATGGTTCCGCGAAACTTAAACTCGGACATCATTCCGTATCGAAACCTCTTACCATGGGCTGTCCTCAAGGTTCGGTTATCGGTCCTCATTTGTGGAATATAGGCTTCGATGATTTCCTCGCGATTCCACTTCCAAGTGGTTGTTCTCTAACTGGTTATGCGGACGATGGCCTTCTGCTCATTCAGTCGAATACTCGTGCTGGACTCGAGAATTTGGCTGACACTTGCCTACGATTAATATCTCAGTGGGGCGATCGAAACCGTCTGACCTTTGCACCACATAAAACCTATCAACTCATTTTAAAAGGTGACCTTAAATCGTGGCCTAGTATTAAATTCAATAATGTTCCCGTTAAGAGAAAGCAATCTGTGTGCTATCTTGGTTTAGTCTTAGAGAGGAATTTCACATTCATAGAACATATAAAAACAGTTGGTGAAAAAGCTAAAAATAACTTTTATGCCCTAACGAGAATATCTAAATCTACTTGGGGTTTGTCGTTTTTAACCTTAAAAACTATTTATGGGGCTACTTACTTGGGCTGTGTGTGCTACGGAGCACCTGTTTGGGCCGATAGGGCTACCATAGGGGCGGCACGACGTAAATTGCTTCAAAGCCAGCGCTTGGCTTTGTTATTCTTATGTAAAGCGTATAGGACCGTCAGTACTGAAGCTTTACCGGTACTTGCTGGTGTTCTTCCAGTAGATCTTGAAGTGCAGCGACGTGCTGCAATGTACTTTTCCGCACGGGAGACCACTGACGCTGATTTCCTACCGCAACGTGACCGTGATAAGATATCTAGATTATTCAAACCCCAGAGCGACGTCTGGGAGGATCTTTTATCCGAATGGCAAAATAGGTGGGATAATTCTGTCAAGGGGCGGCACCTCCACCAGTTCTTCCCATCCGTTCGTGAGCGGCTGGCTAGGACGTGGCTGGAGGTGGATCACTGGCTAGGACGTGGCTGGAGGTGGATCACTGGTGGTATACCTAGCTATAGATGGCGCGCTATAGCGCGCTACCGCGCGATCGCGATGTACCTATGTCAGTCAATAAACGAGCTTAACTGTGACAGGTTGTTTCCTTTATTAATCGATATCTCAGTGGCGACGAGGTGCTAGTTATTTTAACCACGCGTTCAAAATGGCGGCGTTTTTAGGAAATTTATCCGTTTTTGATCACAAAGTGCAAGAATGGGAGATATTTTTCAGCCGTTTAGATCAGTTTATCAAACTTAATAAAATAGATAAAGATCTAAGAAGTGCTGTGCTGTTAACGCATTTAAGTGATGAGTCGTATCGGTTGGTTAGTAACTTGGTACATCCAAAGAACATTCAAGAAGTGCCATATGTTGAGCTGGTTAAGGCTCTGGAAGATCATTTTAAACCGATAAGATCAACGTTCGGTGACAAAGCAAAGTTCTATGATGCAATGAAAGGGCACGAAGAAAGTGTCGAAGAATGGGCGGCGCGACTGCGTGGACTGGCGATCCACTGTGGATTCGGCGCAGCCCTGGATACCATACTTCGTGATCGGTTCGTGCTCGGATTCCACACCGGGCCGGAGCGAGACCGATTGTTTGAGCAGAACTCGACCGAATTGACCTTCGCAAGGGCGGTGGAGGTGGCGAAGCAGGCTACGAGCGCGCGCGCGGCGCGGGTGGCGGCCGGGAGCTCCCTGGCATCAGCACCGTCGGTGAAGGAGGAGCCGCTGTACCGCATGAGCGGGGCCCGCGGCGGCGCAGGCCGGGCCGCCGCCGGGCCCGCTCGCCCCGGGGACGCCGAGCGGTGCAAAGTGTGCGGTCTCCGTAATCACAATGCGGAAAAGTGTCGGTATAAAAATCTAAAGTGTCAAAAGTGTGGAAAGAAAGGCCACCTAAAGAAAGTGTGTGTAAAAAAAGAGTGTAGTGTGCATAACCTAAATGTCGATACGGAATGCGACGAGAGCAACCTTCAGGCAATCTGTAAAGAGTGCGAACTATTTCATTTGAGGTATGTCAACTATGACCCAATTCTAGTAAATGTAGACATAAACAAAAGAATATTTAAAATGGAACTCGATTCCGGTTCAAGCGTTAGTGTGATATCTGAAAGTTTGTACAACAATTATTTTTCAATGGAATGTTTGGAACCATGTAACCTAAAGATGTGTTTTTATAATGGCCACAAAATCACACCCGTTGGATGTCTAAAACTAAACGTATCTTATAATGGTAAATATGGTCAAATTATATTTTATGTTGTAAAGAATGGTGGGCCACCGCTTGTGGGCCGTGATTTTATGGCCAAGTTTAAAATTTCTTTATCGCAAAACCAAATTAATGTGGATACAAATGATGATATAAAACAGCTGATGAGTGGGTTCGATGACCTGTGGAAAAATGAGTTGGGTTGTTTTAATAAATATGAAATACAATTACATTTGAAAGAGAACGCAAGGCCTCGATTTTTTAAACCTCGCACTGTACCGTTTGCCCTAAAAGATAAAGTCGAACAGGAATTACAAAGATTAAGGGAATTAGGTATTTTAGTACCGGTTGATCATGCTCAATATGCGACTCCTATTGTTCCTGTACTGAAGGAAAATGGCAAAGTTAAAATTGCGGGCGATTTCTCGGTAACATTAAACCAAGATTTACTTGTTGAAAAATATCCTATGCCTAGAATTGAAGAAGTGTTTGTAAAACTAGGGGGGGGAGAGAAATTTTCAAAAATTGATTTATCTAATGCCTATAATCAGTTTAGGATCTCTGAGGAATCGCAAGGTTTAACTACAATTAACACTTCAAAAGGACTTTTTAAATATACAAGGTTGGTCTATGGGCTAGCCAACGCGCCGGCCATATTCCAGAAAGCTATGGAAACACTACTCGCGGGCATCGACGGTGTTAGCATTTGGCTAGACGATATCTGTTGTACCGGTCCCGATAAACAAACACATTTAAGTAGGTTGAGAGAAGTTTTTAGTAGGTTAAAGGACGCAGGATTACGCTTACAAAAAGAAAAGTGCGTATTGTTCCAAGATTCTGTGACGTACCTTGGTTACGTCATAGATAAGAACGGTCTGCATACAAGCCAGGAGAAGGTGGACGCGATCGTCAACGCGCCGGAGCCGACGGACGTCACGGGGGTGAAGCGGTTTCTCGGGATGGTCAATTACTATAGAAATTTCATTCCGAATGCGTCATCCATACTAGGTCCTCTCCATGAACTGCTACGTGCGGACGCGACGTGGGAGTGGGGCGAGCGGCAGCGGCGCGCGGTGCAGCTGGTGCGGCGCGAACTGGCGTCGGAGCGCGTGCTGGCGCACTTCGACCCGGCCGCGCGGCTGGTGCTGGCCGTGGACGCGGGGCCCGCCGGCCTCGGCGCCGTGTTGGCTCAGATAGGCGCCGACGGACAAGAAAGGCCATTGGCATTCGCTTCAAGGTCGTTGGGACAAAGTGAAAAAAATTACAGCCAACTTCAAAAGGAAGCGACGGCCATTATATTTGGGATAAAACACTTCCATCAATATTTGTACGGGCGTAGTGAACCTTTTATCCTCAAAACTGACCATAAACCCTTGCTATCTATATTTAGCAATAAAAACGGTATTTCCGTTACATCAGCTGCTCGATTACAAAGGTACGCATTACTACTGTCAGCATATAACTACGTAGTGCAGTATATACCGAGCGATAATAATGTTGTTGCCGATTACTTTTCGCGCGCCTCATTAAAAGACAGTTCAGTCACGTCCGAAAATGATACAGAAAAGCTGTATTTAAACTTTGTATGTGCTAACTCTTTACCAATAACATTTAATAACCTAAAGGGGGCAACCGAAAGAGATGTAACTTTACAGACAGTAATTAAGTATATGCAGAACGGCTGGCCGCGGAAAATAAGTTGTACTTCGATAGCACCTTATTTCAAATGTAAGACAGATTTACAGTATGAAAATGGTTGTTTATTAAGAGGGCATAGGGTTGTAATTCCGTTACAGTATCGGGAAAGAATGTTGGAAGAAATACATTCCGGACATTTGGGTATAACCAAATCAAAACATATGGCTCGAAGCCGAATGTGGTGGCCGGGGCTGGATAGTGACATCGAGCGGTACATAGGTTCATGCAGTCAGTGCGCGAGCGTACGCGCCGCGCCAGCCCGCGCCCCCGCGCCCTGGCCGCGCCCCGCCGGGCCCTGGCAACGAATACACCTAGACTACTTGTCTGTAGGGCAAACGGTATATTTGGTGGTGATTGATGCGTTCAGTAAGTGGCTTGAATGTATATGTATGAACAATGGGACATCAACTAGTGCTTTAATATTAAAGTTAAAGAACCTATTTTCAGTTTTCGGGCTGCCAAACTTAATCGTAAGCGATAATGATGTAAAAATTAATTCTGTTGAATTTAGAGATTTTTGTCTTTGTAATGGTATTAAATATCTAACATCACCTGTGTATCACCCTTGTAGTAATGGCCAGGCCGAAAATGCGGTCAGAACATGCAAAAATATGTTAAAGAAAATTATTTTTGATAACTCACAGACTAGTAATAAGCATAACAATGAGAAATTGACGGATTACTTATTCAGTTATAGGAATTCCATCCATTGTTCAACTGGAGTGACACCTGCTAAATTAATGTTCGGTCGAGATATTAAATGTAAACTTGATTTAATTTTACCTACATGCAGTAGTAAAAATACCGAAACGGCTGACCAATTAACAGCAAGTAGATGCTTTACTATCGGCGAGATTGTTTGGGCCCGATGGTTTCATCAAAGAAAGGAACTTTGGTCGTTAGGCATAGTAAAAAGGAAGTTAGGTAATCGATTGTTTGAAGTTTTTATCACTGATTATGGGGTTATGACTAAAAGACATGTTGACCAGTTGATAAAATATACGGGGCAATCGTTACGAGATATTTTAGTGGGGAATAATTGCACGCCAAGTGATTCATGTGAGGTAGATAGTAGACCACTGTCTCCACCTGCACCGCCACCGTTGCTACCCGCAGAGGAGGCTCGGCACTCCCGCGAGGAGCGCGCCAGCGAGCCCGGGGAGGTCACTGACCCCGCCCCGGAGGAGGAGGAGGAACAGTGGGCAGAGGCGGTTAGAGGAAATGAACCAGTCTTGAGTGAACGAGCGAATGATGCACCATTAGAACAAGCACCAGCTGAAGTTGCATCTTCAGAGGCGTCATTGGGTCGGTCACTCAGAACTAACAGAAAATTAGTAGATTATAAGAAATATTTTTAAGGATGTTAGTTAAGTTTAGTTATTTTAGGATATAAATATTAGTACCTAATTATGTTATTATGTTATTTACAGAGCTTCGAAATAGTGTTGGAGGAGTGTGGTATACCTAGCTATAGATGGCGCGCTATAGCGCGCTACCGCGCGATCGCGATGTACCTATGTCAGTCAATAAACGAGCTTAACTGTGACAGGTTGTTTCCTTTATTAATCGATATCTCAGTCGCCCAATTTCTAACGGGACATGGTAACTTTAAAAGTAAATTGTTTTCCTTTAAGCTTGTTCCCTCGCCTTTTTGTCAATGTTCGTCACCTGACTGTGAATATGAACAATCAGCACATCATATTCTTTGGGAGTGTATTCTCTGGCAGAACGAACGCAATATTATGTTGGATACTATTCAGACTACATCTGGAGTCGTTTATTATACGGACCTTGTGGAAACTCGAACAAACTTCCGTGCGTTCAAGCGTTTTTGCCATACCTATTATTGGAATCAAATTTAGCAGCTCACAATTTAGGACCCATTAATATTAGTAGTCATTTTTACCCGTGGTGCAAGGCAACTGGGCTTCTCCCAGTTGTAATTGTCCCTTTGTGCCTATTGGCCTTGTTTTGTTCTGTCTCCTGCTTGCATGGAGGGAAGTGGAAACATATTTTTTCCTACTCCTCCACTATTCTTTTCTGATTAATTTCGTGCAGGATCCAAGACAGGTAAATTCATTCTCCGGGACACGTCGAGCTTCATTGTCTCGGCGCTTTTCTGGTGGTTGCCACTGTTGATTCTGGCTCTCAGGAGTTGCAGTGGTTTGGGAATAGTGTGGTGGGTTTGTCCCAAAAAAAAAAAATAACTAAAAGCAATGAATAGGCAACAACATTATTAAATTATTTTTAAGTTATTACCAACACTGCAACTTAGTCGATCCTTCTCATCATCTGCTTAGCTAGCCTTTTTCCAGTTTTTTGTGGTCGACTTCCAGTCAAACCGGATGCAGCTGGATATCATTATTGGTAGGGAGCCACTGTCTATCTGATCTCCACAGCACATTATCTGGGTAATGCGATACCTCTAGACGGTGCATCTGTGCGGTGGATTAATGTGGACCACACTTTTACAGGTCTCAACCACGCTAGCAACCATAGCAAGAATGCAAACGGCAAGAATTTATCATGATGTGAATATAGTTAACTACCTATATTCACATCATGATAAATTCTTCCTATTTTTGGAAAGATGCTTAATCGATCTTTCATACCCTTCTTGAACACAGGCCTCCCCTCTGGGTATAGAAGTGGGCTATAATCTACCACATGGGTAAATGTCTGTTAGATATCACAAACATTTTGGTTTCAGTACACGTCGATTTCTTCTTTAGATTATGACGATTACATTAGATAAGGGAACAATGTATAATAAGATGGGGACGAGGGTTATAGTGAAGTACTGTTCGCGGTTGCGCTACGTTAGTGTTGTGCGTAAGTAAGTGTGTGTGTACCCATTATATGTAACCCGCGTCCCCGTCTTATACACTCTTCCCCTACTACCCAATGTTAGAAAGGGGGCAGCTTACCTTCGACAACCACCGGCTTGTCGGGCAGCCGACAGCAAGAGCCGAACATGAAGCCATCGACACACACGCCAGCATGCGTGCCCCCCACTCGGTTGCACTCTTGCACCCACATGCAAGCACCGCGCGCGCCGCCCGCCACGCACGACTTGCGTGACATTTGGTAACCTGGACAAAAAGAAATGGAAGATTTTAATTTGTGATGTGAGAGAAAGAGTAAGAAAAAAATAAGCTTTTTATTTGTGATGTAGGTGGGAATAATATTTAAGAAAAGAGGTTGAATCAGAAATGGTGACAAGAAACCTCAAACCAGTTAAAATAAATCAAGTAATAGGGCTAAATCAGTTAAAGTTGCATTAAACTAAGAAAATTTAATTGTTACATTAAATCTAAACTGTCTAAACTAAAAATTTTGTATCACTTTTAACAAAGGAGTATGTTTGTTTGTCATAAGCAGGTGAAGTTAATGTGGAAAAAAAGTGCATAGGTAAACCTAATTTTTCTGCTTAAAATTTCTAAGAATTATGGTCGACTTTATACCTATGTGGCTTTCACTAGTAAATTCTGTAAATATTTTGTGTGTCTGAGGTGGTCTCCAGCTACCTAGATAAATACCGGTCAATGTATCTTGAAAACTCGTCCGTCAATTGAAATTTCACATTTTTAGAACCTGATAGATGGCGTGTTTAGTAAATTGCACCCAAAACAAAGCCCGAGCGGGTCGCTAGAACTTTTAAAGGAGTTCAAATCACCATAAATCACTCAAACATTTTCATCAAAATCCCAACAAAAGGTTCCGCAGCCATAAACAATAGCTGCATGAATTTCAGAAAAAAAAAACACGGTTCATCAATTAACTCGACAACTGAAGATTAATTGACCCGGAAAAACATGGTTAAAACCGCTACCCAAAATAAAAAGGGTGAGGTCTAAAGTGAATCGATCCAATTCGACACAAATAGGTCCTTTCTATTTAGGAAAATTGGGGTCAATGGTTTGAAAAAAAAGGTTCAATAAAGCCTCGTGAATATACTTTTATTAAGAAAAAAACACGCCTCGAAATTGTAATACTTCACAGGACATAATTATTTAAATTGTTAATTTTAACTTCATTTCATGAAAAATCTACCATCGACAAAAGTTACGGTTGTCCATCATCATCATCATCATCAGCCGGAAGACGTCCACTGCAGAACATAGGCCTCCCCCTTAGACCGCCACGCCGAACGACAATTCGCCACTTGCATCCATCGGTTGCCCGCGACCCTCACGATGTCGTCGGTCCACCTAGTGGGAGGCCTGCCTACGCTGCGTCTACGGTTGTCCAAACTCTTTGAATTCAACACTACATTTGGAATTTTTAGACATTATTCTTTGGTTGTTCAGAGGTTGAATTTAAGAACTGCAGTCAACGAAAAAGATACTTAGGCATACAACAAGTTTTAAACGGTTTTCCAGTACATTTATTCTTCAATAAGTACACACTACCTTTAAAAACTAAAAATAAAACTAAAATATTTACAAAAATAACTAAATTAAAACTAAAATTAAAAATTTACATGGCGTCAAAAAATTCATCCACATCGCTGTCAATGGGGAAAGTGCCCAGAACGCTGGCAGCATTGCCGCGTTGAATGGCAATGCTGATCCTTTGACCGAGAAATAGGCCAGCCCTCTGGTCACGAGAGGCGTCGACTATACGCTTGGCGATGTTTTCCAGTGTAATGTTATCTATAATTTTCAATGTGTCTGACCACCAAACTATTTCGCTTTAGTCACGGACTAGTTTACCGTAAGCGGTACAAAAATCACCCATTCGCAAAAGACTTCAATTTAAAAAAAAAAAATAGAAACTGCAATTTGCATTCTTAACTTCTTTGTAACAACCCTACACATTTACCTGGCCCAACATCAGCATGGCAATGCAAACCGCTATTCTAAACTCAGCTAAAAACATCAAAGAACAATACCTTTCCGTTCCTAAACGCGCTAAACATAACACTTACCACTACCGTTAAAATCGCCTAACCGCCTGACTAAATGCATTGTCTATTTTCCATTTCGCGAAAGATTCTATTTATTGCCCGCCGAAGTATGGACAATCTAATCTGCAAGTCGCTAGCACGTTTCTGTTACACCCATTGTTGTAAATCATGTGCTGAGGAGGAAGGGGGGAGGGGGGGATGGTGCCAATAAATTTACAAGTGGTGGTCTACAAGCAGATCGCCTCAGGCGAAATTTGATCCATCTATGCAGGGTTGTAGTGGAGGTGAATTTGCAGTGTGGTAAGTTGGTTAAGTCTTTGGAACAGATGCAGTGAAGTAGGTAGCATAATGTGAAGCTAAAACAAAATTTTTATGAAATTTCAAAAAAAAATTGCAACCGGCGCAATTGATATGGAGAAAACAATTATGTAAACTGGAAAAAAAATCTATAGGTATACATACGGTCAGCCAAGAAAGTGGTGTACCAGTTTTGATTTAGTTTCCCGGTCATCGAAAATTACAACAAGGTTCGTTTTAAAAAGATATTACTGAAAGAGACAACATTATCATGACGTAAACCTATGTATTTAGTATTCATACGTCATATGTCACATATAAGTACATGACATTTTAACCTTTAGTATAAATGAAAAGGACATTAGTTTCTACAAAGCAATTGAAATGTTTCCAAACAAAAGTAATAAAAACTATTTAAATAGACAACCGAATTCCATTTGAAAAAGAAAACTGACAATTGACATTTTGTCAAATATATGCAAAAAATCGATATATTTTCCGTGTTATTTTTCAATCAACTGCATATAAAATCATCTCAATGCCTGCCAACTTGACCATTGCCGAAAGAGCACAAATAATTGCCCAATTTAATGAGGGAAGCAGTATCAGTGCGATATCCCGGAATTTGATTAAATCGAGGCGTTCTGTCCGCTTTTGGATTCGTCGTGAAGGAGAGGAGGGAAGTTTGTTGGATCACAGAAGAAGTGGTCGCCGGCCTGCACTCTCCAATAACGATAGAGAATTCATGAGACGGGAATATGAAATCAATGGTTTTAAGCCCACAAAACATTTTGCGGAGATGTTCGATGTGAGTGCCCAAACAATAAGGAATCATCTACATTACATGGGGTTGCACCACAGGCATTACGCCAAGAAAATATATTTGACGGATGCTCACAGACTTGCTCGTCTGAACTTCGCCAGAGAGCACTTAGAGTTTGATTGGTCTAATACAGTGTTTTGTGATGAAAAAACGTTTAAATCCAGTCAGCATGGACGTCTTCACCTTTGGCGATATAATTCAACACGGTATAAAGATGATCATGTAATCCCAAATAGAGAATCAGGTCGAATTTCCGTAAATATTTGGGGCTGGATGAGTGCGGATGGTGTAGGAGAATTGTGTTCTCTACCTCCTCGAGCGACGGCTGTAAATTATATCGACGTGCTTCAGAATGCAATGCTACCGACAGTCCGTAATGTTTACCCGGAGAACGAAGTGCCACAATTTGATTTTGTTCAAGATAATTGTTCAATTCATAATGCGAGGATCGTAAGAGCCTGGTTTTGTTCACACACTGACGTAAGGGTAATTCAGTGGCCCTCAAGATCGCCGGACCTCAACCCGATAGAAAATCTTTGGGGCCTTATGGTCCAACGATGGTCGCATCAAAATGAAAGAACCAAACAAGCTCTTATTAGTCACTGTAATTATATTTGGGAGGAAATGCGGGGAACCGATATTTGCTCACGGCTTGTTGGTTCAATGAGGTCTCGTCTTTTAGAGGTTATAGAGGCCAACGGCGGTTACATCCGTTTCTAATTTTTAAAAATTTTCAATATCTTCTAAATATTACTATATATGCTATGTTTTTGTTTGTTATAAGTATTTTAAAATTGATTGTAGAAATTTAATAAAAGGATAAATCTATTTTTAGCTTGTTTTTTATTGATATTGTAATTACAAGTTTACAGAAATTGTAGGTTTGTGGATTCGCCTTGGGCCTTTACAATTTTATGTAACTTGTTGATTACAATTCTGAATTTGTAGATACAATTTTGTCATCAAAATCTACAGACCCCCGCCGTTGATTTTACGACGTCATTGGTTCCATCAAGTTCAAACTAAGAACAGCTGTCACGTTACAAACAGTAATAGTCGTTATCAATAATCAGATAAAGACAGCAATAGAAGTTGTCAGATCGATCTGCAAGCGAAACTAATCTTTATCACCTATGAATCTGCAAGCGATATTCAACCTTAGGGTGGTACACCACTTTCTTGGCCGACTGTACCTACTAAGTACTTACAAAGCGAAATGTGAATCTGTCTTATTTTACAACAACAGATCAGATTTAACTGCACAATTAACATTAAATCCAGAAATCTGACAACAAGCATCTGGTAAAAATGACCAGAAAGTACATTAGGACACTCATTTATAATCCATATCAAGAAATATCTCCCATATCAAGAAACTAATACATTATGTAATTCCTAAAAGACGCAGTGAACTCAACACAAAATATTTAAAAAATACCTTGTTTAATATCCATATGTTCCGATTCCACCAATCCATATGTTACGGTTCCGATTCCACCAAGTCGACAGTCAATTTTCATAAACACAAAAAATTTAACCTTATGCAAAACATATGCCACAACGCCAGGATTTCATACATTTTTAGCTGAACAAAGAGTGAATAAGAAATGACGGAACGTTAACTTTTCGCCTGCTTCAGTAATAATTCCGCTTGACATATGGGTCACAAGTCACGAGGAAAACTCTGCGGGAATAACAAACAGTGCGGATGATTGCCCTGTTTTCTTTCTTTCTTTTCTGAATCAACATGTTTCTTTATTCTCGCCATAAAGGAAAGAAACATATGAGAAAGTGGTATTTATTGTTATTATCCTCTTTTATGTGAAGTTTTTGGAGTCAGCTATTTGGAAAATAAGTGTTGAGGATTTAGGATTAGTGGTTTTTGTAAGAAAAACAGAAAATTATGGAAAAATTGAAAATATCCGCACTTAAAACATGGGTTTTTAAGCTGCAAAGGTGCATGTAAGAGTTGTAAATTACTTTATTTATTATTTTAAGTTGTAAGGTTAAACTACTGTTGTATTTTTACAATAGCAATCTAAGTTTCAAGAAGAAATAATAGGCCCGCATACGTGGTCGTGATTTTCTAAGAAGAAGCAAGATACAGTTGTTACTGAGATCGTATTAACATGTTTAATTTGTAGTTTTCGTTTAATTATGCTAGTCGAGCAACGTCCCGTACTATGGAACGGAATGCGTCTAGAGCGGTCCATTTTTCGGAATGCACTAAAACTCCACCCCACTGTAACGATGCACATCGTAGATTTCTACGACGCGACGTCGTATCGTGAAACGTCACCGCATCGTTGTACGACGCGACGTCGTATCGTGTTTATGTGTGGGAGCCCTTACGACCTATAACTCGTCATTCAGGGCCTTTACCACTAGGCAATCACTGCTTTCCTGTCACTTAGTACCTACTTAGTTATCATAAAACAACACATTCTATCGAATCGATGATTCTCTAAATCAGACAGATGATCATCTTATTATCCTCGGTATAATAGTCGTTATAATGTTCATTTGTAATGGTCCAACAGCACGGCCAACAGCTTGTCGCTACCCGAGCTTCGGCGGATAATTTATAGTTGGCGTAGAACTTGCTAAGTGCAGCTCTTGTTACGTACTCGTGTAATTTACTTTAATGCAGTCTTTGTCAATGGATGTTGATTTTAGGGACTGTCTTTTAGTTCCCAGAACTATTTTTTTAGTTTTTGATGTGATTCTCTCGCCAAAAATCAATCCAATCTACCTACGCTAATATATAGGCAGACCGGATATTTTTTTTTTATTACTTACATCTAACTGGCGGGTGGCGGGACTGTCTTATGTTACCGTGAACATGGAACGTAAAGGACAATTGAAGGAACAGGGTTATAAGAATAAAACTGGCAAAGTATTGGTCTATCATTGAGCACACCTCTGCCCAGTCTTCGATGTTCATAAAAGTGATGATAAATGATTAATTTTAAAGATAAAATTTGTGGAATTTAGAGATATATCAGTTAGCATTTATCTACCGTCCATGTCTTAACCAAAACGTGAAGTTTTTATTAAACGACTATATCTAAAAATAAAAAAAACGGAATGTCCATAAAAAATGTTCCCCATCTTAACCGTGCATATCAAATCATATCTACACCCTAACATTACCATATCTGAAGGTTAAACAAGGCCTGTAAATAACAGCAATTCTGTTCTTAGGGATTCCATTTAAAAACTGCCATTGAAATATAAGGTCGGGCGCTCTGGGCGAAATGAAGAGCTCATGAAATGAACGCCTACTCGACAATGCATTCATTCATCCAAGTGGTCTAGTGACCTAAAGAACAAAGCTACAGATCTTGAGGTACTGAATTCAATCCTGAAGCAGAAAAATGTTAATGGTATTATAGGTACATACATCGGAGAATTACTTAGAACAGTGATGACCCAGTTGTGAAGGATTTACACGTTGTAAGTCTCAACTCTAAAGAAATGGTGAAAGAAAACAACGTAAGGAAACTGAATATCTTAGAACCAAAAAATAGAAGACATAATTTTAATGTAACAATCCGCACTGGACTTGCGTGATGGGTTACAGATCATTCCCTTTCATAAAGAGGAGGCCTATGTCACATCAGTAGGAATGTATAGGCTGATAACCGAGAACTGCAAACCGGGAATGATAACTAGTTCTTTCGATACAGTACTAATAAATAAAGTACCTACTGGAAGCTCTGTATGTGGAACATTGTTATATCTAGAGTGCTTAATCTGTAGAAGATATCAAGAACAGCTGGACAAAATCAATAAATCAAAATTTACATTATCTTGAACCAAAAAACTGGAAACTATTGATGAAGCCAAGTAGCAGAATGATGCTTACCAAGTAGTATTTTATCTACCCTATTTTTTGTTGACTTTTTCCAGCACGTTCCGCTATCTTCCACGAGAAAAATGTAGGTATCAAATTGAATACCGTGATGGGAAAATTCTCAAATATTTACCATCACAGCGCTGAATCTGAGTGCAAGTAAATATACAGTCCGAGAATGCTTTAGTGGAATCGAAATTCGGATTGAATGCAGTGCACATTCACAGACGTTCTCTGATGTTGATGTAAATTCTGTAAAATGTGATAAAATTTATACTTACGAAAGAGATGACGTGAGTTTTTTAATTCGAGAAAGTACAGCAACTTACATTTTTAATTTATAATGCAGTAAGGAAATGATGACTGCTACTTTAACTCTATAAAATAAATCTTTCTAGCTGCATCTATCTTCCTTAATTTGTTTTTAGTAATTAAGTTTAATTGTTTAAGTTATTTAAAAGATTTTTGCATTACCGATTTTACTACGGACGTGACAAGTTATGGCCGTCGTCAAAGGCTGTAAATGCTGTTGTCTTAAATAATTTATAACTTTTAATTTATCAGTCAATTAGAGTAGTCAATCCACATTAACTATGCCCTAGTGCCTGATATAAATAACAATAAGGAAAAAGTAGTCCAAGAAACTACAAAATTCTATTTTTAACCACCCCATTTAAAAAGTAGTATCTTTGAAGTGCAAGGCCGCTCGCTCGCAGCAAAATGAAAAGCTCATGAAAAATGAACGCTCGCTCCAGAGAGTGCTATTCAATGTCAGATGTTTATAGTTGAAGCTGGAATTACTTTATAGTTCTCTTAAAAAAACTACTATAACAACGCTGTTGGCATTTTAAAGCTGGTTGCAATGAATTAAGGTTTATTTTGAACTAAGCCATTGGTTATACTTGGTCCTTCGAACCGGATTGTAAGGATTCTTCTAGTACATCAAGTGTTTACTTTAAACTCGTACCCCCTTATTAATAAATGTGGACTAAAGTTACGCCAAGGTCTTAAAAAATGTATGGTTAATCTGAAGATTAACTAATAAGATTGGCGTAACTTTAGTCCACGTTTATTAATAAGGGTTACCTCACTAAAACTGTACCCAGTTTTAGTGAGGTAATCTTTAAGGTAAGAATGTAAATCTCAACTAGCTTATCCCAGTTATTTGTACTAAAGTGTTTAAGTGTATGCACATAACATACAAAACTTTCTTGTCAGATTTATAAGGTTCTCTGATGGAACGTATACCACTGTAATTATTGTTTTCATAAACCTAGTCTTGATTCTAGTCTGCGTACAGCCTTAGACATTAATATCAACTGTCCTTCAAAGCCATAGCTCAGTGACGTCACAAGAACAGAACAAAAACACTACCTCACACCTTGTATCGACAAGACATCTTGTCTTGTAGCTCAAATTCTACAATCAAAACACTTAGATCAATAAATCTAGCCCAATAAACTTAGGTGTCATCGCTATCAGATTTTCCGCAGTATTATGTACCAATAACGATAAATATGTCAATAGAACAGGTACTAGAACCACGGTACCTGCTCCTTCAAACCCTGGTTTAGTACAAAGACCTCAAGTCGTATTTTGTTAGACCCTGGATTTTCATCGAGAAATAATTTTCTAGTAGCGATAAATTGCAAGAAATATATTGTGAGTTAGTGCACAGAGTTAGCTACCGGTTTGCTGTTGTATGGTTTAAGGGGTGGAGAGACAACGAGTTAAGAAAACGATTTAGTATATCCCTACTAATACATAAAAATGTATGCTTACCACATTGGCCTCTGAGATACTCGTAGTTGCCTTTTTTTTAAGTGGTAAAATCATCGAATGAGTCCTCCCACCCAGGGCAGAGCGGGAGGGACTGTAAGACTTGTACTGACTAAAAAATCTAGGGTGTCCTTCAATAGCCCTTTACAATCCGGGGCCACAGTTACTCGTTAGTCGCGCGTGAACATGACGCGCCGTCGACCTGGGCATGGTTCATGATCGGACAGCGAGTCGCCCATTACTCGCCATCCACATGCCCTGAGATAGTTGCCCTAGATTCTGTCCGAAATCTTCAATGGAACCAAGACCGCTTCAATATTGTTCAAAATTGCAATTCCATTAGAATCTATCCACACATAGTTTGATCAAACTTGTTCCACTTGCACTCCACTTTCACATTCAGTTGCTATCATCCCAAAAATAACCCTCATTAAACTTGCAATTAATTTGAAATTATTCTTTCAGGGCAAACTTTTAGGGAAAGCAATAGATACATTGTAGATTTGTAGGCATTAATTTAAGTGTCACTAAGCGCTAGTGAAAATGAGCATTAAATCTACTATATTATACTGCTATTTTACCTTGTGTGACAGGTATAAATATTTATGCATGGAGGATAAATGGTATAAACATTGATCTATTGAGAGAAAAGGAAGGACAAAAAAAATGGATGGATTGTGTGAGAGTAAATAAGTATGAAAGGAAAATATTCAATGATGCCGTGATGCCACAAGGGAGAATGGACGAAGAAAACAAGTTGCGCTTACCTCTAACAAAATGGGATAAGTGCAGTAAGATGATAATCGCCAAAACCGCTAATCGCCCCTAACTCAGTCGCTATCAACAAGCTTGTTCAGTAGAACTTCATCGATGAGATCGGCGCACGCGACGCCGGCGAAAGTGTGTGCTCAGCTTACAATCATATTTACTTATCCTCACGGTGATTTTCTCTCGTGGAGTGGACAGAAGCCGGGCTAAGCTTTATGAGTCAATATTTGAATTTGTATGCAACAGATATGGTTGAAATAACTGAATGTGATGGAATTTTCTGAAATTAATGCTACCGGGTAAATGAAAGGTTGTTTGATTATGAAAATATATATCTAATATAGGTCAAGAGATAGAGACTTCAGAATGACTGTTTGTTTCGAATTCTCTTCTTTAATATTGGCTTACTCTTAACTGTAGACAAAAACGAAGTCAACGATGGACGGCACCTATAAGTGAAGAAAATTTTACCGAAAATTTCAAGTTTTTGTTTTTAATTCATATTTTTGCATAACGTTTTGTGCTGAACTTAAACAACATGATGATGATTTCCGCAGTGAATGAAACAATTATACATACGACAATAATGTCAACAATTCTTATTAAAATAGAAGCAATTATTTTTATCCAACAGCATCTTTACACCCAAAAGCAGCAATACAAGAAAATATGCAAACACACAAACAAACAGACAAACACAACTACAAACAAATATGGCGGCGACAAACACAGGTGTTGCTTATCTCATCACTAATTAAGGCAAGGGAAACTGTGCCGACGGCCAACTCCAATTTATTTACGTTGAGATCTGCTTATTTACGAGTCGTTTACTCGTGTACTAATCAAGAAAGGTTTGATCTCAAATAAGATTTGATGCTAACTTGAATTGCGATCTGAAAGTGTTGGAATTAGAGCAGATTTTGCATTAAATGAATTCACCTAATAACTTTTAATGTCCAAAATTATATTTTTTTTAAACAAACATTAGAAAGAATTTCCTTGACGTAATTTACAAAACTTGCAAGTGATAAAGTCAGTTCAATTTGTTCGCGTTTGTTTTGCCACAAAAATAATTCCCCACGAAAAAAAGTATGTATAAATTAGTCAAAGGTTTTCGTTATTTTAATTTTGATTATTATGAATTCGCCCCATTTCTTTGTTCCGCACGGATAGCAGAACAATTAAATACCGAAAACGAGGACACAGTGTGGAATCTAAACAGAAATATAACAGGATCAATACTTTTTTTCGTGGGGAATTAATTTTGTGGCAAATTTACAACAACCCGTGTTAGTGGTCACTGGTAGCACTGACTGATTATTTTTCTTATCAGAATAAGTACCTTAAGAATCATCAAAGCACAATTCGTTTTATTTTCATGGAATCCCAGTTTTCAAACCCAATCTAATATTAATGACGTTAGATCCCACAAAAAAATATTATGTATTTTCGGTCCAAGGAAAATAAAAGCATTAGCTCGTAACAAGGTATGTGATTTTTCACATGTTTTTGTTTGCATTTGTCATCAATCTAGCTCAGAAGCAAAGATAATAATATTATTCTACAACTATCACACAACGCCATCTAGTCCCAAGCTAAGTAGAGCTTGTGTTATGGGTACTAGACAACTGATAAACATACTTATATATATTTCTAAATACATAAATATTATAGATAAATTACACCCAGACACAGAACAAATGATCGTGCTCATTACACAGTATCACATTTGTCCTGGGTGGGAATCGAACCCACGACCTCCGCCCAGGCCAGATGTTACTTAAGATCGAGCAAACTCACCCAAAACAAACAAGAACTCAGACAGGTGATCACGTGCCAGGCGGCTCTGTAACTACCGTCAATAGGATCACTCAGTCATCACCGAAGGCTTATAGATCGCCTGTGATACCGTTGCCCGGTATGCGCTAGGAGGTGGACACCTATCGAAAAACTATCGTTATGAAACTCAAAAAAACTCACTACAAGAAGGAAAACAATATTGTATTTCCTTCGCAAATAAACAGACACATTATTATCAAAACATTTCCCAACAAAAGCATGGAAATCCGCATTCATCCCGTCTTTACCATTAAAAGTACAATAGTCGCGATTTCCATGTTATTCCGTCGTAGAATTGCTCCGATTCCGCTTCTCACAATCCCTTTCCTGTAGAATGTCAGTCCCCTGCAGTATCCCCCGTAGTATATTCCCCTGCGGAAGCCCATTCGACGACGAGATTGCGTTGGAGGCAGTGTTGCTCAAAGTTGTCTCTACTCTCAGCAATTTGAAACGGCAAACTTTAACAGAATGGAAATGTAATGTTCAATGACAAATGTTAACCAAACGCCTGCCGCGGTGGCGTGGCTGTTTAATGAAATGAAAATTAAATGAAATGAAATTGTTTATATGCCAGATTTGCATCCACATAATTATGAATATATAAAACTATACATAATAATTAATTAGTTAAAAAACAAATAATACATCATTCAAATAAAAGATAATTTATAATTGAAATAATTGAAACACAACATGACGCCACAGATTAAGTTATGGGCACATGATAGTATAGTCGGGTAACCTTGACCTTGGAACGATAACACGGTAGATTTTAGTCAGTAGGAATCTATGAATCTGACACTCCGGTCAGTTTGATGATAATGAAAGAAATAAGGGCTGATTTACGTTAACTCAGCAAATGGATTCAGCGCCACTAGATTGGAAAGGACCAATTATTTTGCAACAAGTGCTTGTAAGCCTAAAAATGTTTGATCAACTTGGAGTGCTCATAAAATATTAAGGTAGTTGACCACAGCAAGATATATTTTATACAATGCTTTTATGCATTGGCTTTGTCGACGAATTCGTCGAATATTTTTCTCCATTAAATCTTTGGTAGTAATTTTATACAGAAATTTTGAGTAACACTGAGTCAGAGGATGCGTTCAGTTTCTTTGCAGCGACATTTTAACTTTTATTTATTTCCAAGCTTCGAGTTTCCTCTGATAGGACACTTTCAAAACATCCTCTTTTGCGTAACATTCTATTTGGTGCATGATTTACTTGCTTAAGGGACCTTTTTTCAAAGATACGCCTGGGTGATTCTTCAGGAAAGGTACCTGTTTCGAAGGAGGTCACCACTGGATCCTTTTTACGCGATAAAATGAAATAACATTTTCTTGAAAAAGAAAATCAACCACAAAGAAACCTAAGTAACATCTAAAAAGATAAATCGAAAGGTCACGCAAAATGTTGGGTCCGAAGAGCTTTTATCATAAACTTCATCGCAAGGAAAACACCAGGAAAATGGTCTTATCAACTCCATATAACTTTAACAAAGGCTTCACAGGGAATAGCAAAATATGTTTTTATCTCGGAGCAGCCAGAAATACGATGAAATATTAAATATCTCATCTCACTGACAGCTTCAATAAGCGCCTACCTTTCCGAATCCGTTGGACGTTTTGGTAAACTTTTCAAATCCTTTAAAATTCAATTACGAAAATAAGCTTTACTGCTACAGTTTAAAGTTCAAAATACGTTTGAAATGTAGGCTGTCAATTAAGGCAACTCTCGTCCCCTGTCGCGCTTGATTTATGAATGAACACGAGAGGAATAACCGTTGATTCCCTTTGGACTTCAACTTTCCCTTTCAAACGGTTCGTGACGTGACTTGTATCGCCACAAACTTGCGCGTCCATTGAAGCGAATAAATCAATGTCGAGTTACATCATAGAACGGTTGACGGCAATGAATTCCAAATGATTCGGAAAAGTCGATTGTCTCGGGAGGTTGGTCGTTGAATAGTCATGAGCCGACATGAATGGGTCTGAATAATGTAGGGCGAAGGTTGAGCTGATACTCAAGGGACCAGGTTTTTTGGTTGTACTTGAATAGTAATAAAGTCAAGCGGGTTTACTTTCCCTTTTAATTTGAAGTTACAACTGTGGGCTAATGAACTGATTTGTTGATTAGTATTGATCGCACCCTAAGCTTGGGAAAAAGGTTCGTTTAAACAAGCTTTGCTTTCATTACCGATTTTGGGTCTGATTTAATTTGCTAGGAAACAGGTTGAATACCAAATACGTTTAAATAACGTATAATTACTTTACTACACGAAAGGAAAACGGAATTCTAATTCGAAAACAAGATAATTATCAACTTTAATCGCGTTTTAAGATAAAGCCGCATCCCGATTAACCGCCAGATAAAAGGAAAACTATTTTCTTTAGAAAACCGCCGATTACAATCAGAAAGTCTTTGACAAGTTTCCATTACCAATTTTCTAATTATACCTTATTAAAAGTAAGGAGTGATCTCCACACGTTCGCCGTTCGCTTCAGCACGATCCAAATGGTACGTATAAAATTATAAAAAGTGTATAGTAGCGTGTAGTATGTAGATATACGTTCGGTAAAAAAACCACACTAGTTAGTTAGTGTAAAGCGATATTTTCAGTTTATTAAAAATGTTAACAGAGTTTGAAACATTAGTCCTATTAGTAAAGTTTTCAAGAACAAAAGTCATAACTTGTCGGAATGTTAGTAAAATATTATTTTGTAGCATTTCTAACAAATTCATTTTGCATAATTTTAATGATTTTGTTAGTTTATATTTTGAACAATTATTTGTTAATCCAGTCTCTATTATTGAGCGGATTTTACGTAATACTGAAAATAGTAATGTCCAGTACTGGGCAAGTCTCTCTCCAAGTCTCGCTACGTGTAAAAATTGCTTCAAGTCGGCATTTTGTTCAGCGTTTAGTGCTCAATCGAAATTGCCGACCCGAAAGTCAAAAACAGACCTAACATTTCACTGAATTTATTGTACCTACACCAAATTACTAGGTAATACTCGTACATGGACAGACATCTTTAAATCCCTTTATCTAGGCGATCTACGCTGGAGGGCAGCAATTACACCATTAAACCTAAGTAGTGCCGGCTCTTAATTAAACATGTTAGTTAAATTACTGCCCTATTTGCACGTTTAATTAGAAGAAAACTAGTGTACTTTATATAGCGCATTTAGTACTCAACGTTTCTCTGAATGGAGATTTCTCATACTAATTATTTTGCTCGAAAGCTTACTTAATTATTTTAGTTTCAAATGTACCATGTTACCTGTAACCATGTTTTTTGTTCTTTTACCGATACAAAAAATAACTTTTTACTATGAAAGAGATAAAGTTTACAATAGAGTGAGAAAACTTGCCCAGAAAACACTGGGGGAAACTTATTACTAATACAATCGTTTTGGCAACAAAGAGCCCAAATACCACATGATAACAAAACAGAAAGAATTGGCTATCCAATCACACTTATATCCACTCTTTTAAGACTAAAAGATAGCCCACAAAGCAAAATAAAGTGCTTCATTAACATAACAAAAGACTACAATATAAAAAATCAAATTAGAATAGTACCAAATGATAGTAATTTTCTTTTTATTCCGTGCTTCCATTTATTTCTACATCAAACGAACAATAGTTGTCATCATAATCAAAAGACATTATTTTCATCATATACAAATGTTTCCGAAACCAACTCTTACTCCTATTTTTAATAGCGAATCCTAAAGTTACGTAATATTTGTGTTACGAATTCCGAATTCGGAAAAACTGGACCGTGAACCGTTTACGTTGGCCTTAATAACGTGAATTTTATTTTCTTACCCCTCTTTTGTTTTTACTAACAATAGGGTGTGATGTAAACGTTTTGAAACTTTTCTGTGTTCATTTATTTATGCATCATTATGAAGGTAAAAGGCTGGGACAATGGAGAGAGGATTTTGTTACCTTCACAAGGTATTCTGTCATGTAATATGTCGGAAAATTTGTCTGACATTCGTCTGCCCTATATTTTTGTTAATGGCCGTTGTGATGTTTTAAAATTCTGTTTGTTGTTTTGTTTATCTCAAGGGTTTTTTTCGCGTGAAGGATTAATCTTTTACATTGCTTCCTTTGTGTTTTGGGGACTTATTTCGCCAGTTTCAGAAAGAGTAGTTAAAATAAGACGCATTTTATAAAGCTTAATCGTTTGTTATCAACGGTTATCGTATCACCCAGTAACTGGGTTGTGAAGATCAAATAGGGCAATCACTCTCTATTAAATACTGGCTAATTTCAGCCGCGTCCGGCAACTTGAGAAACCGACCATGGCATTGAAGTACCTAGTTGAAAATGGATGGATTGTATATGCCAAGTAGATACCAAGGTTAACAATATGTAATTGTGTCCACAGGAACCGTTTAGAAACTACAGAAATAGAATTCATGTCATCCATTGTGTGTTCGAATTACGTAACACAAAACTCAATTCTCGTAACAGAATCATCAACTGACCAATCCAAGCTCACTTACTTACATACCATCGGAACAAAGTGAAATAGTTTCCCCTCATTGTAGTGAACAAGGAACTGTATGATATCTCCCTATTGTTCAAACAAATGAGTTAACTTCTTGTAAATTACGTCAGTAAGTGAATGGGGTTTGTTACGAGAGTTTTGAACAGGATAATCAGACTGTGTGAAGGGGTTGGAAGTTTTCGAAGTCGTATAATGTAATGTGCATATGATAATACAAACAGTAATATACATTTGTGTGAAGAAAATTATACGTCTTGAGTTAAAGAAAGTTTTAGGGGTAACAAACCAAATTTTCTTTTACGGCAACTCACATCGCAGGTTTAGATCAGACAATATTAGGTTCCACTTCTTCTGAATGCGCTTCTTTGTAAATTCATATAAATGAACTGGAGGTCTTAAAACGGTATCCTATCAAAATCCAAATATAAATTGCTTGACTCCCTGATAGACTAAGGCATAGACGAGACGTGGTGCTGCACTGCAGACGCGCTTTTTTTGGATTTTTAAAGCAACGCAGCAGCAGCGCTCTCTGCGCTGCTTATTTGAAGGTGGTCTTAATTAAGACATATTTTTTATTACAAGTGGGTGTGCAATATATAAATAAAATATAATTAATATGTATTTAAACCACTGCATGACTTTTTGGGGATACGAAGATTATTTAATGGTTTTCTTTCAGTGAAATATTTGTATGACAACATACAATAAACTCAATCAATAGTGGGTGTTCTTCGAAAATCTAAAAAGCCTCCTATTTACGACCAAATATATCACGATTCCATCCAATACATTTACGACCGAGTTACTACTTCTTCAAGAGTAATAATTAATTTCTGAAGGGTAATAAAATCAAAGAAAATGGCCAAGTGTAATGGATCGTAACATTACAAGCCAAAAATTTTTGGCCAGAAAATTATAGTAACGACTTGAGGTACTTGTATTGTTTACTGGCTTATTGCCAGTTAAATATGTACATAAACTATGGATATTAATATTTTATGTAGCGATAAAACTTAAGATTACAAATATCTTATTCGTATATCGAAAACCGCCATCTTTACTTACTTCACCAACATATTTAGATTGGTGCTCCTATAGAAAAATTTCCAGGTTTCACCAGTCATGTATATTACGTCAAAGGCCGAGCCTAATGCCATCAAACAGGCATAAATCTAGACACCATGGTTGGTCGCGTTTGCGACGACTACATTATCGAAAATCAATTATTTCAACAAATAACTTCGGTATGCATATTAGTTATTTATTTATATACTGAAAGATACAATAATTGAAAGTCAACAAAAAACGGAGCTTAGCTACTCATAAGTCACTCAAACACCTTATTTTTGACTTGGTAAAATAATCACATGGATCCTTCCACCCTAGTGGAGTCGAAGGGATTGTCAGACTATTACTGGCTAAAAAAATCACCTGGGTCTTTTCCTTTGCATTTCAGGACCATGGTGCCCTTTAAGTTTCTGCGCCCCCGCAAACCCCTGTGATGGTAAATTAGCATCAAATATTTTGTTTCATCATAATCATACATATTCTTTGTCTCATTAACATTAGAAGCAGTCCAACAACTTCGTAAAACCAACACGGCTTATTACGGAAGCAACTGAAGCCTGGTAATTATCAAAATACGTGTGCCGCCAATAAAATAGCTAATTGTTATAATAACACTTAAAATAACTGTTTACAACGACGCCTTGGAAGCGAGCAAGCTAGCAGGAATAGGGTTGATAAGTATGTAGACACGGGAGATATTAAAACTGGAAGATCAGATGAAGATGATGTTTATTTAGACTTAAAAGATGAACAAATGAAAGAAGGTGTAGAGAATGATGCCACGAGAGGTTTTAAAATCAATTGAATACGAGACCTCAACGTAAAGCAGAGACAGACGTTCTAAGTTTGTAATTAAGATAAAAAATGATGAAGTAAAAACATAGGTAAGTTTGTAAAGTTACAGATCAAATAAGAAATGATTATGCTAATGCTAAATTAAAATTGACAAGGACAGGAAAAATGATGAAAATTTAAGCATGTTAAATTGTAAGGCTGAATTATAATTATAGATATGAGAACTACGTGAGATATCATGCATGATGGACTCGAAGCATGAGAATGACAATAGCAACAAAGCTAACTTTGTAATATAGCAAAAGAAAGAAAATTGTTAAACCGACCTCCTGCTCCTAATAATTCTGCAAGAAAACAATGTCTAAAACTGTATTTTCAAATAATTTAAATCACTGGTCGTTATCTAAAGTAGTAACCCTGAAGGTAACATGACCAGTGAACTGCTTCAGCTATTTCTTAGCTGGCCGTGCTCATAATTTTAATGCGTCAAAACCAGTAGCTATTAAGATCCTGGATACCGTTGAATACCAAGGACGCGCAGCATACTCTTACTGGTTCATACTATGAGATATCGATTTAGAACTCGAGTGATTTGTGTTCGAGATTTCAATTTATTGATACTGAGGACGACAGATATCCAAAGTAAACCAAGTTACAAAGCCTTGGTCTTGTTTTTTGTTAAACATCGTGAAACCTTTATAAAAGTATCATGGAACCAACATTTCCAAGTCATTACGTGGCTTTTAAGTTTTGATTCCACGCTAATATAATTTGGACCACGCATTTTTTTTTTTATTTAAATCGGTTCATCTATTTTCTTGTAGTCTCCATAATATCATTCGATAAGTGCTTGAGGCAAAATGCACAGGAGGAACACTTTGGGACTGTCTTATGTAAAGTGACCTTCAAAAAGAGCTAATGATAGCAACCTATTTTGATTAAAAGTCTGTTATTTTTGAAAAGTTTAAAATTAAATCTCACTGCTACATCACCTTAGTAGGGCCAATAGTTTGCGGAAACTAAAGCTTAATAAACGGCTTGTAGGACAGTGCTGCATCTGTATTCCTAATCAATATGATTCGCCGGGGCTAGGCATTAAATAGCCCTAGGGGTAACAATTATTCAGGTCCAGGGTAGGCGTGGGGTAGGCTGCATAAATAACTTCTAAAGACTAAGAACTCGGCTTATTTATTGCGTTGCCATGGTGATCGGGGAAAACAGATCGTATCTAGTCTTGGTAAGTTGTGAACGTTTGTGAGAAAAATGTGGTGGTGATTTAAGTTTTTATGTCGTTCATTTAGGCTTGATTGTAGTAGCAAGGTGGTTTGCGAATATTAAAAAAGGCTTTTACACCATGGGCACTTGGTATAACATAAACTAAAATGATTCAAGTATTCTAAACATAATTGATATTGTAAAGGCATAAGTAAGTTTGTTACATTCTCACTCCTAAACCGCTGGACCAACTTTGATGAATCGCACAGTCATAGATGGGAGTATGGAGACAGTGTAGATGAGCAAATGAAATCGCGGGCAAAAGTTTCAACAACAATGAAAATATACTTGAATGCTTCCATTTAAAAAACACACACAAAAAAACATTCAGCTATTCATGCATTTCATTATAGACCAACTTAGGTTTTCTTGAGTTCTTAAATATAATTATGACATATCAATCTTATTTTGATCCTTGATAAACTTTAACAACAAAGACACCAGCAAATTACAAGCCCTAATAACACCCCAACCATGAGATTAAAAGATCAAAGAATACCAATCCTCAGTTTAATTCACCAACATTTGCATAGAAATCAAAAAACTTAATCAAGGCATTATTTTCTTCAAAATAAAAGCTTTGACCTACTTTATGGGCGAATTTCCTTTAAAGCGTAATGAGTTCTTCCCTTTGTTCGATGACTGTAATTGCAGATGGAGGGACTTTCCTCCGAAGATCCAATTTTCAGCCCAAGGTTGAGGCTTTTACGGGTTTATTTAATTTATCTTTTTTTTTACTTTTACACACATTATTGGTAGAATATTTTCGTATTCAAGAAAATATATTGAACGAATTTTGTGTTTGGTTTTGTTTTTTTTTTTTATATTTTGATGACGTGAATTTGATAGTGTTAATGGCCCAGTGGCATCGGCCTCGACTTACGAGTTGTAGGTCGTGGGTTCGAACCCAGCCAGGCGCATTACTTGTATAATTTATTATATCACCACTGCTCTCAAAACGGTGAAGGAAAACACCGTGAGGAAACCGGCATGTCCTAGAACCAAAAAATTCGAAGACATGTGACATCTACCAACCCGCACTGGGCCCGCGCAGTGGATTATGGCCCACTCCCTCTCACAGAGAGGAGGCCTGTGTCCCAACAGTGGGAGCATTTATAGGCTGATGATGAATCGATACCCTGAGAGAGACCGAGAGATTATTTTTAGTCAGTAAAAGTGTGTCCCTTCCGCTTTACCCAAAACTTATTTCATGATTCTACCACCCAAAATGTGATGAACAGCAAGCAAGTTGCTTGATCAGTAGTTAAGTAAAGTATTAGATAAAGTGCTGTACATTTTTACTACGAACAAACAACATTCCTTAGAAGTGCAATTTGTGCAAGAATAATGGTAGAATGTGTCTTGCTTAGCGATTTTTTTTTTCTTTTTGATAGTTTTTCCCCGAAATGCAACTAGAGAACCAACTAAATCTATTTAAAACTAGTTCAGGCACGGATTATTTAGCAAATGGTTGCACTTCAGGTTGCTATGAATGAGGTTCTCGTCAAAAAAGTTCCTAATCTTAACAACTTTTTGCTTCTTGAATAAATTGATTCGTTAACGGTTATCAAAATGATAAATGATTTCAGTCTGATCTTCAATTTAATTAAAATTTCAAATCCGCATAAAAAAACAGACTATCAAATTAAAAAAAGAAACAATTGTATCGATACCGTAAATCGAAACATAATGGGTAACGGAACGTATCTGATCTTATATTTGAACATCGATTAATTTTCTTCAAAAGAATAAAAAAATCAACGTAGTATACGACAAAAAACAAGGTATATCAATTAAATGCAACACCCTTGCTATGTTACACGATCTTCTGTTCAAAACCCTCACAGAACTCTCACCTGTACGATTTCAGCAATAAGGTACCTACATTTCAGCATGAAAGTTTTAAAGTAATTGTGTTAACATTAATTCGTGGTTGTACCGTGAAGAATAGCACTTTGAATTGAGTCGGAAATAAATGATCTGTACAGTTCTATTGTTAGTTTTGGCAAACAATGGGATGCGGTACGGTTACCGTTTTTTAGATTTTGTAAGTAATGATGAGTTTTATATCTTACATCCTTCTTCGGGCTTTGTCTTTAGTTAGGAGACACAATTGGCAATATAATACTCTATGTACTTGGTAGCTATAACAACTGTATTTAAACTGATTGCCAATAAATTGAAATCTCGAAAAGTGTTCGGCTTTGATAGGTAAGGACTCAGGTACAAAGGCTGTATAATAGTTATAACTTTTCTTGTCTTTTTATGAAAGTTTGACTAGGGCACAAAAAGCTAATTAGTGCCTTTATCAAAAAACATGGATCTAGAAATACAGGCAAAACTATCAAAGAGTAGATAAAAATGGTTTGCAGAAGATGAGATACGTGGATTGGCGGTTACCACATCGTGACGCTGACTGTACCTTGTTAAGACTAAAAAATACTTTTAATGACATCCATTTACAAAAGATATTATTAGTATCCGGCCATTAATTATCTTGACCATAACCCCGTTTCTTATAATAGCTCACAATATTTCATACAATTTAATAAACAGATAATTAATTTCGCGTTTTTCATGCAAATTACTAATTAATATCGAATATTAAACACCAAATGAGTCTAGAGAAAATAACGTAATCATTAATTTATATGTATATTTGTAATTAATTCCTAACTATCAATTAATGGACTTCCTAGGAGAAATTTTTAGTTTTAGTGCCAATTTGGGAAAAAGATACATAAGGAAAAGAATTCGTTCCTAAAATATATTATGTTAATTATCGTTTTTGAATACGCATAAAAACTTCTACGATGAGTAACTTAATTAAAATTAATATTTTTAAAGTTTCGACCTAGTTAAAACGGGATGAAACTTCTGACACTTTCCCTGTTAAATACCTAATAAAGAAAAGTCGTCAAAATTCAAGAAACGCTATAAGACTAGCATGTGGCAAAAAGTTTAAAGTCAATCCCGTAACTATCGTCACAAATCTGGACTCCATATTCTTAATGGAAAAACCTTCACCCACATTGTCCAACCTGGGAATCGGACCCAAGACCTCTTGCACAAAAGTCGCGACCACTAGTCCACTGAGGCAGTACTGTTAAAATTGTTGTAAAAAATATGAAAAGCTTTGAAAGTAACTGCCACGTCTCCTGCAATAATAATAATATCATCGTCAAAAAGAGGACTGCAATTACCTCATAGACCAAGTACCTTCAGAATTAATTCAATTAATACAAAGATATCAATTAAATTAATTAAGATGACTTGCGAATCGAAAATTTCGTCAATATTCCTATTACACTGCTGAATTCAAAACACTCTTTTCTCAAATAAGATGTTATTAGAATTGCGAACAACTTTTTTCAGCAGGATTATCTCAACAAACGTATTACAAGGTACATTGTACGGTCCGTTTAAAATTACAGTAACGGTTATCAAATCGTTAGGATTGAAATGGCTGATGACATCATGGTAATTATGCTGACGATGGTAAAAAAGATGATTATATCATATTACAGTTAGAATCGGTAGTGGCGTCTCTGCAGCCATGATTTCAGTAGTTTTTGTTTAAGTTGTAGCCCCATTAGAGAAACAAAGTAGTTGGAACCAAGATTTAGAGGTATAGGATTCAACGTATTTATTTGTGTTTACTGTGTAATCAATCATATAACAAATTATATTATTTATTAAAACGTGTGAAAAGAATGTGGTACAAGATGATTTCTAAGAACAAGGAGAAACATCACTGTAATATCGCTGATAGAGATGTGCCAGAGAAAGAAAAAGACGTAGGTATTGTATTGACCAATAAAGGCAAGAGAATGACGAAAAGGAACAATGAAAAGGCAAGCACATACATCCTAAAGCCTAACCTAAGCTAACCTCTGAAAACAGAAAACCGGGAAGGAAGAATTTAATCGTTCACAATAAAACCGAATGGAGCCGATCACACACTAAAATAAACACGTATCGAGCTGGTAAACGTTTTACTCGTTCAAGTAAAACCGAGTAAGGACTTGAACATTTCAACAAGTTTAATTTAAGTGTCGTAAAAAGCAGGGAATATGACCAATGCAGAGATAAAATAAAACTTTATCGACGTTTATAGTGCGATAAAGGGAATACACACTGGCTGTGCGTACATTTTTATTTTTGTTTTGTGATTTGTGGCAGGTGGTTGAAATGGTTTTATCGCGAATAAAACTGCCGTTTCAGTAAGAGTATAAGGACTTTATTAGTTTAATACAACAAGCGACGATGAAGGATGATCAAAAATACAAAAAAAATAGAGAGTACAGAAATAGATAGGATTGGAAGACTAAACGAAATGCCCCATAGGTAGCAGTTGAATGAGAGTTGTTGAGAATCGAACTGGTGGCGTGCAATTGTATGGGGAAACCTGATGATGCCGATAAATATGAAATGCAATATGACACGAAACTGAAACATCTTAAAGGGATTCAGTTAACAAAGGCAATTGATATAAGTGACATTGTTATGGGCTATACTAGCAACTTGAAAGCAATGAATATGCATAAACATTGGCATCATAGTTTCGAAGTGTCAGACTTGTCTGAAAGTCCTGAACGTTCAGACGTGTGGGCAGATTATGCAAAACGTGACACGTCAGTTACTCCTATCAACAATCTTAGTACTGAAACCTATGAAATTTATGGAGAAGTTATTGACATTTTCACTAATATCTTGTGCTGTCGATGAACATTCAATATGCAATATAAATTCAGGAATATTCGTCCAATACATTGTGGATGTATTGTCAGTTTCTGTCAACAAGTTTATGGTAGGAATTTTGCTTTTCAAAACTCAATTCTGTCTTCCGATGAATCCTTCTACAATATTTCACAATACTACTGTTGGAGATTCAATTTTGAACGCGTTCAAATAAAATCTACGATTCTCCAATAGGATTTAAGACAACAATATATTTTGTGTGCACTTCGGGTTTTTGATTTTTCTTACTCTATCTGATGACCTTGTTACGACTGATTTAGAAAGTATAATTATAGCAAACTTATGATTGTTGCGACTATTTTAATTTGACAATTAGTTCCGAATAATTAATGTCAGAATGGCCAATGTCAAAATAGTCATTCTATTTTGACATTGGCCTTTCCATCTATAAATTAATTTCTAGTTCTTACGTTTTAAAAATAACTTACAAAAGAACAGTTTTTAACATTACTATCGGCTTATCCATAAAATATGAGTAAAAAAACTTCTAATCAGCTTTAACGTAAATGCTTAATGTAATTCCATCACTTAGTTAAGTTGTTAGAAACCAATTATTACTATAAAATCCAAAAAACGTGTTCCGGGTAAAACATCTAAGTATTAAAAGTATTCGTTTTTGGGATCCACATTCATCAACCTTTTACCCTGATGGGCTTAAAATATTACCCGTCGCTCGAGATAACCTATTGAAATCCAATTCGTACTCTCCAATGTATATTTGTTTTTAATCATAAAATCCAATCGTACAGTGTCCGAATATAAACCAAATATTGAAATAGCCTAACAAACTCTGAATCTAAATGAACTTTCCACAGACCTCTAAATTCTACATACAAATTACAACCGATACAACGGAAAATAAATTTTGCTACCAAATTGGGCGGCAAAAACCAATCGACCAATGTACACAGTCCTTTCCACAATTCGTTTTTGTGAACGGTACATGAAATCACGTTACGGAATTTAATTCGGACATAATACTTGAATAGGGTCGAAAGTTGAGGCAGTCGTTTTTTTTAAAGACAATTATGCAGTCATCCAGATAAACGGCGATACATTCTGTTAACTTTTTTATCGTAACCGACCATAACTGTTTTATGGACACTTTGATAATGTTATTTTTGTTTGGAGAAAGGGATTGACAGACTTAATTGGCTTAGTTGTTATTGAAGACGCTAAACATAAGAATCACGAGAAATCAAACCTGGTTGTCACCTCTAACTAAATCTTTATGATTAAGTGCGATTGAACGCAACTCGGACGTAACAGAGTTACTCTTAAGTCCCTAATTGCAAGTCCAAGATAAAGGTTTATAATTTATTTATTTTATGAATTTTTGTTTTCCACTATTGAAAAATGTACAAAATTGACAAAACAATGGAAAGTGGTACAAACATAAATATATACAATAAGCCTCTTTGCAGGTGTGTTGGAATCGGCTTCCACCAGATTGGCATCAACTTATGAAGCAATTACCTTTCTGACTGCCACGACACCGATAACTAGTAGGACTGAATAATGAGTTGTCCCTTGGTTGTCAGGTTTTTGGGTGGTAAATGACAGCCTGCGGCCGTATTATGACGTCTTGACCAGGCTTGTTCCAGTGAATGAAAGAGACAAAACTATACAAGCCGTCTAGCGCCACGTCGTTCACTCACTGGAACAAGCCTAGTTTTAAGACGTCATAATACGGACCTTGGACTGATTAGCATGATTTTCGAGGCACAAAGGAAATTCGGTTTGTAATGATGGTCACTCAGCATGACATTTTATAAAATGTGTTCCACAACATCTATAACGTTTATATTATCAAACATAATCACAAAACGTATTCCTGTGAGGGTTGAAGTAGCCTTTAGACCACACAACTTAACTGTACACTGAACTTTAATCTCAATACGTAATTGTTGAACGTGACTTTCAGCACTACTGATGTATCTAGAGTTAATAGCAAATAGTTTAACTTGTGCGACTACGTGCTCTCTACGTTCTCGTGAGTTGCATTCACATTGTCGTGATAGAACAAAATTGTTATGTCTTATTATGCTTCATGTGTTTCGATTACAACTGTCAGAGGTTAGTCATGGTTGACTTCGAGCCGGCCTAAACCGTTTACTATGCTGTTCTGTTATAATTTGATGTGTTTTAAACAGTTCAATCAAACCAGGTCAATAGGTAAGGTAATGGCATGAACAAAAAAAACAATATATCTTTATATTAATAAGGAACCCCATGATAGCAAAAACTTTTGGAAGTATTTTTTGAACAAAAAATACGTGGACGGACTGACTTTAATAATTTGACACAGTTAAAGTTGTGAAGGACTACAGAGAACTAATATTTTTTTATAATATTACTGGATTCTTTTTAATATTTTAAAACTTACTTATTTACTTTCTTTTATTCTCCATCACTGGGTGGCCACTTATATATTTTATTACAAAATTAGCATCATTTAAATTCGCTACACCTTCTAACAAAACGAAAACAATTGAAGAATTCAATCCAAAAACAAATCATCCGATCTTAACATTCAATGGTACCCGGAGATCTTTTCTTGGTCCATTTGTTTCAACTGGAATCCATTTTAACTTCGGGTGCTATTAAATTAATCCATTCAGACTTCGATCCTTCCAGACATTTGATTTGCAAGCCCGGATTATGAGCTTTTAGTCTTGGGACAGCTTAATGGGCAGCGCTGAAAGGGTACTTTAAAATGGGTCTTTGATTTCGAGAGGAAACGTTTGACTACCCTCTCAATCGATATTTTGATTTGCGTAATATCTTTGTCTTGTTCATGGCCGAAATGCCCATTAATGTACGGTAACAAAATGGCTTTGTTCTCCAATTAACATGAACCTTTATTGCAATACATTCTTACACCATGCGAAAAAAAAAGTCATAAAGAAAATCAAAATGGGAGCTAGCCAATAACTCATCGGGGCTAATTCGACTGATTCCGCCCACTTCATAAATAAAATCAAGTTTACTGATAGCCAAACATTCATCAGTCCAATAAGAAGTAATAAAATACTCCACAAGCAAGCCATATTCGACGATGCCGCCGGCCATACCTAAAGTGGCGGGCGCTGGCCACAACGCGGCGGTTCCCAAGAATCATTCATACAGAATCAGGTCGTTCGTCACGGCCTTAATGCGAAACGAACAGCTGAACAGATTCCAGGTTAGAACACATACAGGGTGAATGTATTCGTGACTGTAAAAGAGGTGATTGTGAGTTGGAAACTGTTTTACAAAGAATAAAGAAACAATTTGATTATGTGTAAATATAAAATCACATATAGACGATGGATGGAGCATTGAGGTAAGAGAGCAGACTTATAGCTGTCATATTTTGCAATCAGAAACTAAGGCTTGAACGATTCTAGTACATTTGCATTCTATTAAGGAATCTTTAGGAATTAAAATGTCATCACTTCGACAGTACTACGCCTTTCACACAACAAATCAATAAACCTAATTCTTATTAATCTTATTATCTCATCTTGCTAATCACTCATAATATTAATTTCCTCCGGAACCGTTCACCACTTCATAACAGACAAGCAAAGATAAATGCACCACTAACGAAAGTAAACCACGATATAAAACAAAACACAATAGAACATTACTCGACTACAGTTTACTCAAGAGTCTCTAAGCATTAGCGTATCGGTAAAGTGCAGGTGTAATAAGCAAGCTATTATAGTGCTAACTAGCATAAATACACCAGTAACTAGAGTCAAGCTAGTTTACGTATCTGAAGAGATCTCAGTGAATAGCATCGTTTAATTTTACGCTACTCGCGGGGGTTCGGACGTGTCCATTCTTGACAATATATTGTGACTTTGTGAAGAATCAAGCAATTTATGCGATAAATTGATGTTCTTTGACTATTACTCTTCCAAAGAATTTGGTACACAGTGTTGATTATGACAGCTTTGAAGCAGTAACTGGAAATTCGAAAGAACCTACTCGAGATAACAGAAAGTCTGGATGAATATCTAGAATCTAGATGATTCTGTAAAGACGTATTCATTATTAACAAGGATTTGTTTCAAATATTAAAAATGCACCTTCAAATTATGTTCAAGCTTAACATAGTAGTAAAAAGTACCATTAGTTGACGAAAGACAATTGATGAAGAAACAGTGTTGCGCACATTCCCAGTAACATGGACCAAAAGAGCAGAAGATAATGATGCAAAAAACCTATCATTCAAATCAAATTGTTTAAACAACCCCATGAAATTAGTTCCTTACTTAAATAAAAACAAATAAAACCGTACCGCACAACAATGAAAACAGTAAACCCGTTGAATTATACTGCATCTGAGTGAGCCGCAAAGTGGAGTAAGCGAACGACCGATGTTTTCACTATCGTTCGGCCAGTACAGTTAGCTCGGAGCTCGCTGAGGCAACGACATCAGGTTAGGTTGGCTACACACACCGCGATTATGTGTTGCTGATGGTTCGATAAGCAAGTAATTTAAATTACGTTGGATTAATACATGTTGCGGATACTGTTTTTTTTTGTGTTGCAGGTCTAGGAGTAGTTTCGATTTTATTAACTGATAGCTCAGCTGCGATGTAAACAGTTAAGCAATTTATATTTGTTAAGTTTATGGGACAAAATTAATACGAGTATGTGTGTAAAAACGAAACAGTTTTTTTTTTATTTTACCAGAACTTCCTCTTCTTTAAAATTAAAGAACTCCCAATAGATACTATTTAAAACATGTTTCCCTAAAACATGGTACGCGGTCATGCTCCAGCCACTCCATTAAATTCCTTCTTATCTTATCCAGTAGCAGAATACAACTGAACTTAGGTATAGACGGCTCGCGTTTTCACTATCGTTCGACGGAATACAGTTAGTTGGATCTCCAGTCGAACCAACGACGTCTAAGGCGGCTTGCACACTGCACTACTGTGTCTGTTAAATAAGTTGCTTTGTAACTGACGTAACTTTTTAATGGGCAGTGTGTGCAGTGCCTTTATCAGGTGTCAATCAAGATGAATGTTAGAAAGGCGTTCGATTACATCTGTCATCGGATCATTCATGGTTGAGTGGTGCTTAACGCTAACTTAGATCTCGTTTTACACCTAAGGTTTTTTTACACGTATCGTATTTTTATTCATTTGAATCACAAGATTTTTCTATCATCATTATTTTTATACTTATCTTTGTTGACTAATAATTTTCTCTGTTCTAGCTACAGTTACTGGTTGGAGATAATATTGAAAATAAATTGATTAAAACAATCAGTACCTAACTAATTTGTTACTTAAATTACGATTTCTATTAGTTATACTATTCTTCGTTTCATACGGTAGTTGTAATTTATTTTCGTTCCAAAAACTTTCAGCAATATAACAATAAATACGAAACAAAAGTGAAGCTCGAAATATCAGTTTCAGTTTAGCTAGGGTATAGAATAGAACGTTTGGGCCGTTTATCACTCAACTTGAACATTTAGACATTGATAAATTGGAAGCTCCTGAAACACTAAACATTCTGGAAATACTACACTACTAACAATTTCAACCATGGCTAGATTCTAGCACTAAATAACATTTTTGACAATAAATATTTCGCTTTAAGTACTATTTACAATAGAGAAGTGTATATTGCTAGTATCTATTGTATGACAAATATCATAGATAAAAAAAGATGCTAAAAACAATATTAAAAAAGTGGGTTATACAAAATAAAAAAATAAAACATTTCATTGACTCCAGCTTAGCGTAGGTATTAAGGATCCTAAAGTGTATAAAATCATAGCTAGCAAAAAAAGGTGAAAATAAATGTAAATTCATAAAAAAAATTAAGTCACCTTGGATCCGCAATGTCACGTAAACTTGTAATAAATTAAGGGAAAAATCTCTTAAGCACGAAGATATATACTTTGGAATGCAAATTCAGCCTAATATAAGCGAAAAGCGTAGCTAAAGCTTAGGTCTCATTAGCGGGCGCGCAACCGTAACCAAGTCGTGTGCGGTTAGGTTGCTAGTCGGCAACCAAGTTTTTGTTCGCATTTTAGTGAATGGGCTGTCTTGTCCGGGCTGAGACCTAATTTTTAAGTCTGAAAATATTGACAGGTGTTCAACTGAAACTTTTTACACCTTCCAGATGTCATTCGCTTAACGTATGAACTTTTTTACACCTTTAAGTTGCTAAGTTGGCTCGTCAAATTAAGATATATACATACTTCTGACGGCATTGTTGGCACATTGCCTGACCGATTGACTGGTGCGCTGCGTGTCGCGGGTTTGATTCCCGAACGGAGCAAAAATTTGTATGAACACTGAAAAATACATCTACAAGTATTTGTTTCAGGTCCGGGTGTTCGTGTATGTGAGTTTTTATTTCTGAAAATACTGAAGAAATTGTAAATATATTTCAACATAGTTTAGTGAGAAAAAGAAATCCGCTCTCAGGTGTTCATATTATCATCAATTTCGTACGCTTATTCTTTCGTCAAATGCACCAACCTATAATAACAAAAAATCATGTACGTAGGGAACATCTCAGGCAAAATAATTTGCCAGCTAATTAAAGAATGAAGAAGTTCTTAAGGAAACAGGTTGCTTGGTTGCTCAGTGCGGCAAGCGAACAACCTGTCTTCATTTACACCTACTGCATTATTTAATCTCAATGAATTATTTCCGCACCGTGCCAACAGCTTGTGGTACCAAAGGCTCGTTAGCAAGACTTTAAATTCCGTTCAGTTCTTCAATTATCTTGCTGTTTTATGAAACACAATTATAATAAATATATGTGCTTATTAGAAATATACTGGACGGTGTTTTTATAAAGTAATTTCTGTTTGTCTTAGCTCTAATTCTGGTTAACAGCTTGAAGTCTAATACAACATCCTATAAATTTAAGTTTTCTTGAGTGAGTTAGGTTAATTAGATCATTATTAACGACTGTAAAATCTCTGCTAAAAGGCCAAAAAACTCACTTTATTTAAAAAATAATATAAAATGACCTATTGCCTCCACGTGTGTTTTATTAATATTTTTAGTTTAAATAACTTTCTTGTGTAAATATTTAATGAGTAGATTTTTAATTTTCATCATCAGCCTATAAATGTTCCCACTGCTGGGACACAGGCCTCCTCTCTGAGAGAGGGAATGGGCCATAATCCACCACGTGGACCCAGTGCGGGTTGGTGGATGTCACATGTCTTCGAATTTTTGGTTCTAGGACATGTCGGTTTCTTCACGATGTTTTCCTTCACCGTTTTGAGAGCAGTGGTGATGAAATAAATTATACAGGTGCGTTACTTATGCGCCTGGCAGGATTCGAACCACGACCCACAACTCGTAAGTCGGGGCCGATATAAATATTTATTTAATTTTAGTTTTTTATTTTAATTTTAGTAATTGTTAATTGATTTATTGTAATAATATGTATTAGTGCAATTTGAAAATAAAATGTAGCTTTTCATGGTTTATAAAAAATAGTTGAAAAACATATAAATCTTTCACAAGTTTCTAAAAAAATATGCCTAAATATTTTCTGACGGTCCATTTTTTTCTTTCAAAGAACTTTGGATCCTCCAGTGAGTAATAAGCCTTACTCCCGCAAGAATTGTGCTAAGGACTTATAAACAATTTCGCGTTGCTTATCACTCGTATTATTGCGCTGCGAAAAAGTGGGACAAAGCAGATATCGTTTTATGGGTTTATGTACTGACTATTGTTTTCTTTTTTTTTCTTAGATATGGGATTTACATATCCAGATAATAGTTTCAGCTAATAACGGGAATAAAATCATTATTATTTACAACACGACTACTTGGGTTGGTCATTATCACAGATAGCTAAACTTAGCTAGCTTAATTTTTTTTTTGAGTTACTTACTAAAAAAAAAAAAATTGACGCCACGGTTAGCGCAGTGGCTGAGTGATTGGACTGCTGCGCAGCGTGTCGCGGGTTCGATCCCCACACGGTACAAATATTTGTACGATCTACAAATAGTTGTTCCGGGTCTGGGTTTTTGTGTATGTGAATTTCTATGTTTGTTAACGCACCCACGACTCAGGAAGAAATTCCTAGTGTGGGGCAATGTTTAAAAAAAAACGTGTGGCACTCGTTGACTGCCGCGGTCAGGCTATTGCATAGCATTTTTTTATCAACTTAAGCAATTATATTTATTTATTTATTATACCTATTTATTACTGTACTAATTAGGCTATGGTCAGCCACGTCAATCAAGTGAAACGTCAAGAAACGTTCTCCTGCTCCTCCCTCTCCCTCAATAAAATTGCCCCTTGCTCAATAAAAGCGTGCTTTCGTGCTAGTAATGAGCACGTCTGTCCTTACCTTTATGAGCACGTCTGTCCGTACCTTTATGATTGCCGAAGTCTCCCGAACTGAATCGACGTTAGACGATGCGTGCTGTCAGATGTGGTCAGGAAATTTCGTTACGTTTTTCGCGCGCGCCGAGCTCAGAGCCTGCGATAAAAGCTATCCAATAGCTTAAAAAAAACATGGTAGGCACAGTGGCTGAGCGACTGAGAGACTGCTGCGCAACGTGTCACAGATTTGATAAACGCAAGGTACAAATACTTGTCTGATCTACAAGAAGTTTTTCGCAGGCAGCAAACTGATTAGACGACTTTAGGGTAAAGCGCCTGTCGAGGTCGCGAGATCATCTTAAAAGGGCACCGCTGCCCTATAACGCAAAGTTCAAAATGTGAAGGAATAGGGTAAGCAGTTTTTAGTCAGTGAGACTCTAAAAGTTCCTTCTGTCATCATCATCAATCATCCAATCCAATTAATGATTTTGAAAACCCAAAAATTAATTTAACACCCCAAAAGATAGAATCTGTTTGCCTCTCCAAATCACACGTTTGTTATTAGGTGCGTCCACACAGAGAGCGCAGCCTCGCGAGGCATTTGCTGCGCGAGGAAACTAACAAGCGAGACTGCAGCTCTGTCACTTGCCTCGCCCGAGACACGTCCACACCAACCGAGCTGCTTCGCTCGGAAAATGCCTCGCGAGGCTGCGCGCTCTGTGGGGACGCACCTATTCAAAATCGAAATCATTCGCAACAGTACCAGTCTGAAATATAGGGTTCCGAACAATTACACGCACTAAATGAAGGCTCTATATTCCCAAATTACTTTCGGTATATTAGGAAGACAGACCCATTTCATCTCACATAAATTCACCCAAACCTACTTATTGAATTTGAAGTGCTCATACAGGTAAAATCAATTTTGAGCCCCGACTGTTAGGAAATTCAATTTAGGCCTCAGCTCGCACTAGATTGAAACCTTCGAATCTGAAAATGGGTGAAATGAAATAAAAAGTGAATTCGGCAGGTGATTGATTTTCTACTAACCTAGATTATAGACAGCACGTGTAGCATGACATCGTAGAAACTGGTTTTTTCGACGCAAGAATAGAAAAATGATAGAACCTTAGATTTTTAAATGTCTAGATTCCGTGTCTGAAATAAAACGTATCGTTAAGTTTTTTTATAATCTAAGGTCTTTCTATGTTCTACATAGAAAGACCTTATACCGTCATAAGCAAGGCGTTGTTTAAAATTATATCTGTGATGGACAATAATCCGGAATTAAGTGAATTGGTAAGCTAAAATAGCAATGGGCTGGCTGTGGCCTGGTACTCTCGTAGGACTGACAACCGTTGGGGTAAACGTGTCCTTAAGTGGAGACCGCGACTAGGGAAATGCAGTGTAGGGCTCCTGCAGGCCAAGTGGACAGACGACCTGCGACCGGCAGCCGGCAGAGACTGGATGAGGAAAGCTTAGGACAGGCCTCAGTGGCGGATATTAGGAGAGCTCTATGTCCAGCCATGGACAAATACAAGCTGATGATATTTATTTAAATATAATAAAATGTGTGTAGGGGAACAGTGTATAAGACGGGGACACGAGGTATGATGGGAAATCACACACCTAAGGCAAACTTAACACAAAACTAACGTAGCACAAGCGCCAACAGGACGCCATTTACGTCTGGCCGCTTGCAAATGACGTCCTGATGGCGCTTGCTCTACGTTAGTGTTGTTTTAAGTATGTCTAAAGAGTGTATGTCCCCATTATACCTCGCGATTATTAACGTCCCCGTCTTATACACTGTTCCCCTACTTCGAAAATTTCGATAGCCGACCAACATAATTTGATATCGGTTCGATATTTATCAAGCACACCAAATTCGACTATTTTCGTCGTTCATTTATTATGCTCACTGAATACAGATGAGCATGTGCGGAAATATTTTCGTCTTCGTCCAATAATGTGAACGTGTCATCCCGTTTTTCGGAAGTAGTTTGAACAAAATGTCTTCTACAATTTTGGGAAAACTGAAACTAAACTTCTTCATATAGTAAATCTATTGCTCTGTTTTCATTTACATTAATTTGCAATCAATAAAGTATTTATTTTGTTGTATTTTGTTTGAAATGGGTTTGTTCTTAACTCTAGTTGAAAAAAGGTCACAGCGACTAAGTCGATATGGAGTGAACTTACCTAGAAGTGTTTCGTTGGATTGCTATGTACGGTCATATTTAAGCATTAGGTATATTAGGTGTTAGTAAAAACGTTTAATAGCCAATCAAATATCCGATAGACGTCATTTTGTTAGTGAGTATTAAAATCTGATAGTTTTATTGCGTAGATTGAAAGTTGCAAAAGCGGCGATGGTACCAGGACGCCATACCTTACAAGATACCTAATAAGGGAGTTAATAAGTTGAAAATCTTTACTTATATGGCTTTCAGAACTCGAAACACTGGCTGGATATAAACAAGGAATATATAAATGACGTTTGAGGCTGCCCTTCCGCCCAACCTAGAACGGGAGACCTCATCAGTTGATTTTCAACAAAAAATAACCACCTACCAACTTGAATATCTGGATTACTATCCTGATCCCGGTTTTTGTATGTAACCAATAAATATCTATAACAACCGAATTTCCCTAAATTCTGAGTCTGATATTCCAATCAGAAGTCAGAAGAAAACAGATCGGGATTTAGATTGAGATATTTAAGTTAGGTGTTACTGACTGTGAAACAATGCCCATTGAATTATGATCTTACGCGATTCTAGTATAAAGAACATGAAAATAAACCTGCCTTGTTGGACTAGTGATCACAAGTGCGACTACTGATCATGAGGTCCTGGGTGCTATGCCCAGGTCGGGCAAAATACTGTAGGGTTTTCCATCAGGATTTTTACAGTAGAAACCTAATCTAAAGTGTCCGGTTGATGGCATTAGGCTCACCGTATTACATGAAACTTTAACATAACTGGCGAAATGTGGATTCTTATATTCGTTACTGGAATAAATCACCCAAACTTTACAAAAATATGACCGCTTTGTACCCAAAATTACACGAGGCTCAAATATTACGTCGTGATAAACTACGGTACATGATTGATTGCAGTAGTCACCTAGCCAGCTAATATGATGGATGGCAGGGCCTCCAATGAGATAACTTATGTAAATCGGCTTGTGTCAGTTAAGTTACTTATGTGCTTAAGTGGCACTTTGATGTATTTTAGTAAAGGTTTAAGTTATAAAGTCATTGTTTATAGATTTCTTTTTCGTTTACATTCATTCGCTGTTCCCCGCGGTTTCACCCGCTACTCAGCTCCTATGGATGGTAGCGTGATGTTATACAGCCTTTCTCGATAAATGGTTTATCCAACACAAAAAAATATTAGTAAGTTCCTGAAATTAGCGCGCAACTAAACAAACTTCAGCTTTACAATGTTAGTATTTACGTAGATTTATTAGACTTTATTTTTACACGGTCGATATTTGTCACCAGCCGCATGAGGCTTCTCACCGAACGGCAAAAAGGTGGATGACTGAGGGGTTCACGATTTTAGTCCTTTGTGGCCTAATTGAAATGTCGCACCGACCGTTTTTGCCGTGTGGCTTTAGGCGCGTTTCCATTGGGGAAATCTTGCATCTTGTATGCAAGATTTCGTTATGACGACACATAGGTATACAAGTTGCTTTGATAGAAAAAAAACACAATCTACAGTTCAAATTACCTACTTGTAACTTGTATGCAGGTTTGTTCAAGTTGCATACAATTTGCAACTTGTACACAAGTAACTTGAATAATGGAAACGCGGCTTTAGGCTTGCGGCGCCGAAAATCGGCCCGTGTAAGTCCCCTATTAAAGTGACTGGGCCGAAATCCACATCACGGACGCAGTGCTAATTGGGGCATGTAACGTCAATATTTTCGTCTTTTTTTAGGATATGGTGCTTGCCAGGATTGTATTACTTTTTTTTCTTTCGTCCTTCTGAAAATACTGCCTTTTTTATCGTGGTAAAATCATCAGAGACCTCTTACCTATGCTGTCAGACTTATAGCGACTGAAATCCACGTTGATCCTGCAATAGGCTTTTACGTTCCAGAGTTACGGTTACCTGATGAGACAGTCCCGCGACCCTAGCAGGCTTTGGCCCTCTAAGGGTCCCGTCATTTTGATTTCGACCCAGGCATGGTCCATGATCGAAAATATTGAAAATAATGGCTGTAAATACCAGATAACTACCACTCTGTGGAAATGTGTGTTTATATGTTTTTTCCACTCTCTAGTGACGGTATACCCCAGAAAAACAAATTAACTAAATGACAAAATAGTAGGGTTATTTTAAAATCCCATTAGTAAGCTTTCAAGATTCTTATCTCGCAAAATCTTTATCTTTATTAATTTCTTAATTGAGTCGTATCTTTTTAATTAATATACCTACTTCACTGGCTTACTTTAACACATTATCTACAAACATAATGTTTATACATTTACAACTAGCAAAATTGCACGAAAAACGAGTTTTATACGGAACAAATGCCCACTAACTTTTGACCATAGCTTTACCTGTGAATACGTCAAAAATATCCAACGGGGATTGTACTACTAGGGATATAAATTATCCCATATCATAACTTATAGTTGCTGTAGGAACTTTAGGGTTGTGGTCTGTTAAAATCCGAAATGATTCTTCCTTCGCTCCGGGCGAAATTTTTCCATAAGGATTTTCTTCCCACTCAAAATAGATAAGACGCAGTCATCTGTGTTGTTTTAACTAAACAAAAATAATTGTTCTGCTGTTAAGGCATGAAAACGTTACAAAAAGACAGACAGAGGTATTTTAAGATTTATAACATTAGTATGGATTACTAAACTAAAAAGGTTAGAGATTTGTTTAATTGGACATGATTAAATATTTTAATTGATTAATTTGCATAATGTCGGAATTAAGATGTGCAAATATTAACTACGCATTAATTAATAATAAATCATGAATCGATAATTTGGCCCACTATCGTATTTTTCTCATGGTATTGAGGTGTGGGTAATTTATGTTATATTTATTAGATTTATATCGATACAGAAGCTATCTCGAATAAAATCGAAATGTCGACTTACATAGTATGTCGTTAAAATATTCCTACTTCCATGTTGTATATTTTCATAGTATATCACACAGTTGCGTAAGTTTGTCTGTACACGCATAACTTCCGAATGATTGAACCAAATTGTATAATTATTTTTATGTTGTATTCGTTATTGTCCGTAGTAGTTAGTAATGAATAAACATTTGGAAATTATACTTACTAAGAAAACTGAAACAATCAGTAATTTTAAACAAGCAAAGAAAATCAACACTTCATGGAATTTCAATTAATCTATACCTAGTCTACAACTTGAAATCTACAAATGTAAATACTTAAAATCATTTGAAGCCGCGTTAAATACTAGTTCATCATAAATAAATACGATAAGCATCGTAGATTTAATCAAAAAACATAAAGTCATCGCTGTGAAACATGTACAATTCATTCATCTTGTCTAATGCGACAAAATATGCTAAACTGTCTGTTTGTTAAGGTTTGTTTACATAAAACTTGGGAAATAAATGACCCAGTATTTTTCTTACTGAGACAATAATAATAATAATAATAAACCCGCAGGGCAGCTTGTGGCGAGCTGTTGGGCAGTTGCGACCCCACGGACCTGATCTCCCGGGAGATACCTTGTTCCTCATCTCTGGCTTGCCTTTATTGGCCGGTCAGAGTGAACACTGACGAGGAACAGACCTCCCACCTCTTTCTTGCCTTTACTGGCTGGCTAGAGTGGAGATTCGCAAGAGCAAACGTGCTCGGAGGAAGGAAGTATTCCAGTAAGTGTTTGTAGGGATCGACCATACTTCCGGGTTCCTGGTCGGTTCTGAGAACCGTGGAATACCTCTCCACTCCTCAAGCACCTCAGGATATGTTACCCCTTGTCGCTACGTCACCTAGTGCTAGCGATATGTTTTGGGGCCCATTTGTTGAGTGTGCAAGTCACCCCCTGCCATTGTATCTATGTATATAAAACATTGATTAGGCAGGGGCCATAGTTTTTCCATAGTTGTATATAACCAGTCCACCAAACCCACCAAACGCCATAACCCTATCTTTTTTTACCATAGTCCGCAATAGTCCAACTACATCCGGGGGTTGTCCTTGGGTATACTGGCATAGTGCATACAGGGATAACCGCCGGTTGGGGCCTCATTTCATTTTAAATGCTTAATGGGCCTCTGCAAGATGGCTTCGGCTCCTGGCATGCCCTCCAAAAATCCGGGATCACATTGATCCCGAGATGTTACAAGACATACAAATAATAATAATAATATTCCACAACTATCACACAACGCCATCTAGTCCCAAGCTAAGCAGAGCTTGTGTTATGGGTACTAGACAACTGATAAACATACTTATATATTTCTAAATACATACATATTATAGATAAATTACACCCAGACACAGAACAAATGATCGTGCTCATCACACAAACATTTGTCCTGGGTGGGAATCGAACCCACGACCTCCGGCATAGCAGTCAGGGTCACTAACCACTAGAAATATGTAGGTACAGAAGCTTTATAAATTTTCACGGTCAAATTGAAATATGGCCACGAATGTCTGAAATGTCTCAGCTTTACTGCTAAACTTCCAGTTTGATGCAATTCAACTCGCTGTTAGTTGACTTTCTGTGCATGTTTTACATTACACTGAAGGTGTATTCAACTCAAAATATTAATGTTTTTTCACTGTTGGATGCGATTCGCAATAATTTGTACAATTTTGAATGGTTATTGTCAGAATAGACATCAAAGATGCTATATTTCCTTTTACTGACATGGACAACATGGTTGATAAACGACGAGTCGTTGTGGCACTTTTTCAAAATTAAAGCCACGGTATAAGATATAGCCAGTTTCTTCTGTACGGTATCACCTATTATGGGAAGAGATCGCTTCCATCTGCAAAGCAGTAATTCAACTGAAGGAGGAGACAGAATACGTGAGGGAGAGGCAATCCTCCACCTCACGCCCCAGCTGCTGAGGGAGATGCCCAGGGCGTCGGCGTCGGCGATTTCCGATCACCGTAACCGCGGACTCGCAGCCTCCGAATAATGGGTGGCTCGCCCTCTGGTCAAAGACCAGGAATATAGGCTATGGTTTCATGATAATAGAGTTCATGATTATATGTAACATTGAGTTGTATGACAACGATGTCAAGTAGTGCAAGAAAGTAAGGAGAAATCTAATTAATAATGCCTAAGAAATCTGACGAAGTAATTAAAATAATAATGTCTTGATGCTAGTAACAAAACTGAGAGAAATTAATTAAATCAACTAAAAGCTTTCACAACCATTTTATCATTTATCCATTTCACTTGCAAATTCATTCTTCAAATCAGCAGAGAATTGTAACCCTTATCAGATCTTGAAAGTATTGTACTTAATAACTATAGTGAATAAACAGAGTACCCACAATGGATAGATAGGCAACGCCTGGAGTATATCTAATCTCATTTGGTACAATGGAACTATTTCAATTGTACGTCTATTTGATAGAGACATACTGACAAAAATATGGGCAAGTGGAAATTGGTCTATATTTTGCCACTAAATTCTATAATGGATGGATGATGATCGTAATTAAATGCAATAAAATTGTTTATTTTAGACTAAGCACACAGAAATTCGTACAAGTCCATATTATTGTTAGTAGGCAGAAACTTATAGTTATGTTAGTAAAATTTAAAATATTTTCGTGCTTTATTTATGCAAATAATACAAGAAAAATAATCTCTATACAAAAGACTTGTAAATATTGATAAGCATATGCATACACTTTCTACTAAAACCTTTATGATGAGGTGTTAATTGGACAACTAACACATCGTATACAAAGCTCTTGAGCCGACGAAGCTTTCGAAAAATTTACATAATTGCCAAATTAAAAAATAAACAATCTTCACAAAAATAAACATGGATAAGAGTTATTTTGCATAATAACCATGACGTTTAATAAACACTTAAAAATCTCAAGTACGACTCAACAGCGTAAAGCACTTGTCCCAATGTCGACGATTCGCGAGAAATGAGTACTAGCAACGATTTATCGCTGGGATTTGAGCGAGCACGATTGTCGCAGGGCGATTACTTGCGGTCAGAAACTTACTGGTAAGTTTAAACAGATCCGATCAGCGAGTATTGTACCATCAAGCGACTGTCGCTGAGCGAAATTTTTCTTTGAAAACTCTTGCTTGAAGCCACAAGATACAAGAATTTTCATTGAAAATTGAAACAAATAGGCAATCGCTTCCTCGTGCGTTGGGACAAAAGCCTAAAGCTTAGGGTACTTCAGACTTTCCACACCATTTCACAAATCGAGAAAGAGAAATCCGAGATAAATTCGTAAACAAACCCGTCAAGATTAGCAAGTACTTGTTTGTTATTATCAACATTATCAATTTCTCTTTCTAAATGCTCATGTTTTACTTGAAAATGTGAGCTTTATCTATACGAACGATCAATTTCCTACGAGTTTTAGTCTAAGTAGACGATCGTGTTGGTGTTTTGCATAATTTTAGTATTGGATAATCTGGCTGACTGTGTGTATCGTGCGTCCATTTCAACGGCAGCCATTTTCTCCTTTTCACCTTAATGAACTAAAGCATTGTGGCTTTGAAAGAAAACTAATGAGTTGGTGAAATATATGCTCGCTATATTTCGTTATAAGTACACCTTTTTTTCTTTATGGACTACATTGTTGAATTTGTAAAAATATTTTGTGGAAAATAATAGTAGTAGTAATCTAGGCGTATTTTTATTAAATAATGTTCTAAATTAAAAACAAAGACTCTTCTGAATGATAACTCTTTCGTTAACGATCATGAAGACACACTATTATTTTACTAAATCATAGATAACAGAAAGTTTATTTGTTAACAATAAATAAACACAGCATTTTGGGCTTAATTAAAAATATTTACACATGACAATAAATAAACATATTATCATATCCACAATACGTTTTTATCATCAAAAAATCTTCACGGAAACATAAAAATGACAAAAAATATCGACAAGAATGCACCCAGTACTAAAGTGTGCCAACACCTGCGCATGCGACCCGGGCACAAAGAGTACAGTCAACATAAAATATTGATGTGCGGCTACCCAACAATAATACAACATCGCTACATAAATGCTCAGTAAAGGCTTAATAATTGCTGTTACTATAAAGGAACATCCTCTATTACTTTGAATGATAGCAAGAAATACACAATACCACTCTTTTTGCTTAAACTTTTCTACAATAAGTATAACTTACTTAAAAACTTGCCCTAACTAACTTCGCAGACTTAAAGTTACAAAAAAATTTGCTACATCATTCTAACTGATCAGGTCTGAGCACTTTTTCACCATACCTAAATATTCTTCAATACATACTAACATTAACGAGGAGACGATGATGTGACAACTTAGCATCCGCTTAACATAGGCAAAAAAGTAGAGCTAACTGCCTGCATACCAATCTGTTTTGTGGTCTGTACCAACATTGTGTTTATGTACTGAGCGAACGAAAGTGACGTCCAACACGCTTTATAATATGTGAGGTAACTTAATATCGAATCGGTTGTAGTTCGACGAAATGTCGGTTTGTATTTTTTGAACGGGATGAAGACCAATTTGGAAGATAACTTTTGAAAGCCTATAAATTTTTATAGCCTTTAATTTTTTATTTCTGAAAGTTGTAAAACCTGTTGTTTATCATACTAACTAACTTATACGGCTATCCTATTAACTACAAAGTATCTACTTAATAGACTCTAAAAATCTTGCCATATTGGGCCTAATTACTAGAACCCAAAAGCTTATCCTTTTTTGGGATTTTGAAATCATCAAAATGAGTTTTTCCGCCCTGAATAGAGCGTGAATGTCCAAATCTTACTTACTAAAGATCTACTATGTTCCTTCTGTTGCCCTTTGCGTTCCAGAACCACGGTGCGTCGATCGGTTATTATTCATGTGGCCAATCGCTTTTGTTACAACGGACTAGGTAGGTATTTGTGGTCGCTAGCTATAAAATTTTTTTTTTTTTTTTTTATTTATTCTTTCAACAATAGTTACACAGTTTTGTAAAATACATATCTTCTGCCAAACTGCAGGACAGTTTGTCGGCAGTAGCCTAGGTACCTACAGATCTGAATATCAATAAATTCATTACTACTTTTACTTAAACTAAATTATCATCTGACAAGGGACAGAACGAGATAACACTTTTACAAATCAAATGACCTGAATCAATCTCAAAGAATTAATTAGATTTAACACCCACATTGGCTATGTAAATGTATAGCTAACAAATGATAGCATTTAATCTAATTGTAAGCTTAATACATCTCATTTGTTTAGATCACTTCGATTTTGTAGTTTGTAACTGTTAAGCTTTTAAGTCAGGTTGTTTTAAACTTCTTAGCTCGCGTTTAACTGGGCACGAGCAAATTATAATTTTAACAAAACTGGGTCATTATCTATTTCGAAGCAACACATTATTTATTTATTTCTGAAATTTAGATGATTTAAATGTCTAAAAATGTTATTTCATGTTTGTTCAAACAGTGTATGGTACAAAAGTTCTTTATAACAATGAGTAAAAAGACCTATAAGAGGTTTCTGTTAAAGAAAAACTAAACTTACATACGACATCGATTTAAACAAACTCTTCAACTAAACTTTATGCTACAAGAAAAACTAAGAAATTTTCCCAACAGCTTTTCTTTACAACCTGAATAGAATCGACAGTTGAAAGACAAATTCTAACATAGTTGCAAGTTCTTAATACTTTGTATCGCCACAAAAGAGTGAACATGTTTGAAATATTGCGTAGGTACTAACGCTTTGTTTTGGAAAACTTCACGCCAACTTGACCAAATAAACTTGGATGGAAATAGGGATGTGAATTTTCGTGTGTTTTCTTCGCGATCACTTTCATGAACATTAACTGGGAGAGTATCAATGAGATTTCATTATGTCGTTGAAATTTCCATCTATTACCAGCCTGCAGTTTATAAGTATTATATTTTATACTATCTGACCCGTGTCCACAAGCTTTTTTTTTTTTGGTTTAGGAAGAATAAAAATACTTTACGATAAGACTTTTTTTAACCGACTTCAAAAAGGAGAAACAAATAAATTTCCTTTCAGATGTCGGTGACATAAGTCTTTGAACTAAAAACTTTTGTGTCACCACAAACTCATCGATTTTTAATACAAAATTTTAAATTTTAACTTTTTTAGTCGTTTAAGTTGTCGTGATACGAGGATTTTTATAATATTACGGGCTGGCCACGGGACAATTCGCTGCATCAAAAATTCTTATCATTAATTGTACTTACACGTTCACTTACTTACCTACATTTACTTACTTACATATTTTAGTCCCTAGACTATTCGCTGATCAAGCTGCGCGATTTTTCGTTTTAGTGAATTGTTCCGTCACCGGGTGGTTTTTTATTTATTACCGTTTGACCAATATTTCGCCTTCAATTCTATATTCGTCGATGGTGAAGCACGCTAGCCTGAAAGTAACGTTTTTCCCAGAGCGTCAAACAAATAACTCTCACTCAAACAAAAGTAAGACACATGACCGGAATCGAACGAGTCCATGTGTCCGACAGAACATTTCTTGTCCACGGTCTATTGGCTCCATTGTAGGGCGTAATTGTAGGATTTCCGCGCGATGTGCAAATAGTTTCACCGACGAACGCCTCGAAAGTAGTCGCCGTGAACGAAATGACCGACTGACACGAGAGAGAGGCCTGCTGTTTGTTTTAAGGGCTGTGTGGCATTAGGTTTTGGGTTCGTCCGTTTGTTTTGACTAAAAATATGTACTTTGTACATGGATCAATCACCTCAGGCCTAGCACTCTAATGACAAAAATCTACAGATTCGTCAATGTGACGGACATGGTAGGTACTTTTTTTTTGGTGTTGGTAAAATCATAAAATGAGTTTTACAGCCTTGTGTGCAGCAGGAGGGACTGTCAGACTCTTACTGAAAAATAAATACACCATGTTCCTTCGGTTGTTCTTTACATTCCAGGACCACAGTTTTCTTCTAAGATAGTTACGACAACGGGAGGCCCTAGGCCCCTATTACATATAGGGGTTCCGTCAGTATGCTAACAGCTTTTTTATGAGGCATGCATTGAACACTACGCAACCTCGATTCAGGCCAGGTCATAATGACCTTCAGTAACAGCTGATAATAACACTATCATGCACGACATAATATTCTGATCACTAATCTTCACTACGATACGTAATAACCGTTACCATACCCACACTTTTTCCATGATCCGAAAGTCCCATAAACTTTGGTACGCATCTTAGTTTCCTCCACTTTCCACACGCAGTGGATCTCACGGAAATCCTACAATTACGCCCACTATCGTGGACTTATCATTGATGGTCGGTCGATAAGGAGTTTCACTTCGTAATCATAACATGACATAAAGGTACGGCACTCGTAAGTGATTGTTAAAGCTTCATGCACCTGGTGGAAAGCGGTGAAGTCACTGTCGTGACAGTTTTGGGAGAGGCCTCTGTCTCTGTTCCGCATCGGCTTGCGATAGGCTGAGTTGATGATTTATGCCTTCGATTTTGTGTCAATTTAAGTGAAATGTGTGAAAATGAAAACTAACGTTTGAGCCGCGACTCGTGGGAACAAGGTAAATAAAACTTGAACATTTATTTCAATTAAACCACAGGAAATCTTGAATTGCTAAGGATGCGGTCAGGCGGAAAGTTTATACAAGCTTACTACTTAACTCTCTTGCTCGTAGTAGATCCAAACAGACAGAGGCAGAGCAAACTTTGAATCTTAAGACCACGTTAAAATAGTTGGAAACTCAGTTTTGTTATACTATTTTGATTACTTGTCGAAACGAGAAACTATGTCCATGACCACTTATATAATAATCTTTACCCATATCCATTAGGATAGGAAGTATTAACTTCCTTATAGTAAAGTAAGATTGTTTGCTACCTTTTATTATTATAGATTACTAGCTTTTGGACGCGGCTTTGCTCGCGTTATCAGTCGAAAATCTAAGAAGATTTATACAAACTTTCAACCCCTATTTTATCCCCTTAGGGGTGGAATTTAACAAAATCCTTTCTTAGCGGATGTCTACGTCATAACATCTACCTGAATGCAAATTTCAGCCCGATCCATCCAGTGGTTTGGGCTGTGCGTTGATAGATCACTATATCAGTCACCTTTGAGTTTTATATATTTAGAAGAGAGAAGATAGATTATTTTCACTCATAAACCACAGACACGATCATCCTGTTTGCAAATATGTTGTCATTTGTACACAAAAAGGAATAGGCAAAGTTATTTCATCCAGAAAAAGAGCACGGTTCGCGATGATCGAGTCGCCGAATTGACTGTCAAATTATAAATTACCGCAAGTGAAGCCACAGACAAAAAACCCGACTGCGTAAAAACTAATTTTGAAAAATACGTGAAAAAGTTAACTTATATAAAAACTAAAAAGAAAGAAACAAGCCCAACAGAACAGCAGGAAGAAGCAGAACAGAACGACTCACAGTCGGGGCCCATTCAAATTTTACCAATCAAATCTTCCCAAGGGGCCCCGACTGTGAGTCGTTCTGTTCTGCTTCTTCCTATTCAACGACACCCCACTTGACATAGTTCATCGACTTTTATTTTTTTCATTTTGACAATATGGCATCTGGTTGTCGCTGTGGTGAATTTTGATTACTGTCATGTCTTTAGTGACACTCGCAAGGTTAAGACGAATCGATTGACGTAAGAATTATCAAAATCGGCCTACGCGTTTGGTCTCTAGAACGCCACATAGAAACAAACATACATACATACATACATAGACTGATAAACACATTACCCTCCTTTGCGCCGCGCAGTAGGGTAAAAACTAGTATAATATAAATTCAACCATCTGAGAATATTCTAAAAGATATCTCAAAGGCCTTCAGAATCAGTAGTTACATTCCAGTTTAAACACAATATTGTTTCTTGAACACAACATCGTTGAAGCAACATTGGCGAAAATTCTATTGTCTCAGAGATACAGAATTTTGTTGTAATGCAAATAACTATTTGCGACAGCGACATAATGTGGAGCTATCTAGTTCAAATATTGTAATAGCTATTTTATTGTTCGTAAGCATTTATTGAACAATAACGCACCTAGTTTGTAGGCTTTGGGTATTTCAATTGAAATTTTAGTCCTGCGTAATGTCTACTGGTTTTCCCGATGACAAGTATTCAAATGTTCTTATTAAAGACTACCTATTTCCCGTGTTTTCACCCTCACTGCTCAACCCTCTATTGATTTTAGCGAGATGTTGTACAGCCTATAACCTTCATCGATATACAGACTATCCAACACAAATATATTTTTTCTATTTGAACCAGTAGTTTCTGATATTACTGCGTACAACCAACTAAGCAACTTTAGCTTTATAATACATATTAGTATAGATGGGCCGACTGTAAGACTACTTTCGGACTAGTCAGTTGCAAATTAGCCGACAAATAGGCAGATATTTCTTTCGGTGGAGTTGAGGGGGAGTCAGTGCTGTATGTCGACTCGTGGCCAACTATTGGCTCTACAAATACATGATCTTCTATTTCTTCAAGACAAATATTTCTTTGTTTTGTACTTATATAGGGTTTCCTCATGGTATTTTCCTTCTCGTGAAGGAAAACATCGCGAGGAATCCAGTATGTCCTAAAGTCAAAAATTCGAAGGCATGTGACATCTGCCTATGTCGTGGATTACAGCCCCACTGGGCCCGTCGCAGAGAGCAGTCCTGTGTCCCAGAAGTGGGAAAGTTATAGGCTGATTATTATGCTTAAGTTATAGAGCACGAATCTTTGGACTTTCTTTTTCACGCATTTTTTAATTATTTTTTTCATTTCTGATTGAAGCAAAAAATCCTATAGATATCGACAAAAAATCACTTCAAAGAACTACCGATCGGCAAATAACGTTTATAGAACCGCAATAAAGTGGGTTGAAGGTATTTCTATGTAAAAGACTCAATTGAGACTTGATTGAAAGCCAACCAACCACGATTTGTGATTTTAGAGTTCTGAAAATAGATATCCCCGTCCTTAATAAATCCTGAAAATGTTGTTACTGGCCCAACGTTATCGGTACTGTCGAGTGCTCAAGTACTTGTACAAGATCGGTACAGACGAGCACTAAAGTGGATGGCAGCGATCGAAAGTGAAGAGTGTACTTACTAAACAACTTGAAAGCTTTTACTATAGCAGTAGAGAGAGCACTTATCGTGGAAATGTGAGACTTTTCTTTACGAGGTTTTTTTTTGATGTTCTTCGGCATCGGTTGGGTGTTACGAGTATATAGGTGAATGGGTCGGTAAGGCTATGAGGGGAAAATAGAAAAAGATAAGATAGTTTTTACGTGTGTTTCTTGCTAAAAAGATCTCAAACTCTCTACAAAAAGTTATCACAACTTTTTTTTTAGCGTGCAAAAATCATCAAATGAGTCCTCCCACCCCGGGCAGGGCGAGAGGGACTGTCAGACTTGTACTGACTAAAATCCACGGTGTCCTTCGATAGCCCTTTATGTTCCGGGTTCACGGTAATGAGATAAGTCCCGCGACCCCGGCAGGCCCTCGAGAGAGGGGGCCCCGTCATTATGTTGACGCTCTTTGAGGCGCGCGTGGAAACAACGCGCCGTCGACCCGGAGTTATCACTACTTTAAGTATTTTCAAATACAAATGTAATTTAATTGATAAACAAAATAATAAGAATGATAAAATAATAATGTAGTAGTATTACATAGTTCAACCACAGACTATATTGTTAAAAATGAATACCTTATTTATTAACCCCACCATATCCCATCGTCCCGAACAGCATGGTGTCCCCTTAAGGGCCACGTGAGACCAAATAAAGGTGTGTGTTAGATCCCATCACATCATAATTTGTATGAAAGTGAAACCACTTCGCTTTCATACACAAACTAGGGTTTGGGACACGAATGTGAACTACACAAACATTTCCGGAAAAGTAGCAAGAATTTCACAAGTTTCGATGTAATGAAAATCGTGTGAATTGGAAAGATTTTTTTTTGTTTGGTAATAACTTAAATTGGAGAGATTTTTTTTTTGTACTACTAGCTGTTTATTTGCTGGGAAAATATTACGTGAAGCTTTTTTTTTATTAAAAATGCGTGAAGTCAAAACATCCTTATATTTTTTTCTTTTGCAAGTTCGTGAGATATTATTTTGTGACATGATACACTCAACAATGTATTGTTGTGTGTAACATAGTGTAATAGTATTGCTAATTACACTATGTTACTTCTTTACATAATCTCCAAATACTCATTTTCCATGTCATATTTTTATTTATTGACAATGGATGACAAGTTTACTCAATTTTATAGATTTGTTTTTGTTTATGAGGAACACTGATTGTGATTTCCCCAGAAATTGTCATGGATATTGAAATGGTTTATAAGTGCCAACATTAGTTGTATTTACGAAGCCACTCGTGCATCTAACATCATAATTATCATCAAATACTGAAATTTTATTGCAAAACAAATACTCAAAGAAATTACCTAATAGGTATTGGAAATCATTGTAATAAACTACAGTAAAACCTATTCGTCTCCTCGTAACCTTAAGTCTAGACCAAAGTCATTATTGAAATACAAAACAGTTTGAATACCATTAGTGCTTTAAGACCATTTTTTCAATTAAGAATAAAATTTTATCTTGTAAATGAACTTAAAGCTGCACATTACAAACATAATCAACTTTAGTGCTTTTAAAACATGCGAAACAAACTTGCAATGTGCAATTAAATTGTGTTATCTCATTTATTAATAGATGTAGATTGCACAATTAAGATTATATTGGTACTAATGTAAGCATGATTATCATAATTAAAGCTCTCAGAGATCTATAAAGTATACTATTTTTCAAAAAGAATGAGCCAAGAATATTTTTTTTTTCTCTTTGCCAAAGGCGATGAGACGTGAAACACATGCGGTCATATTTTACCTACTGACTATAAAGGTTATTTATACAGGGTGTTTGGCAGAACGTTGAACATACGAAAATGGTGGATAGGTGGGGTTATCTGCTACTTACTCAGCCCTAATTTATTTGGCCCTGGCCCACTGGATATTTAAAAAAAAAATATTTCTTCTTGTTTCATCACTTTCTTAACTTTAAAGTGTTTTTGATATTAAACTACAAACTTTTGCACGTTTTAGTATGATACCGTAGAAATGAGTTCTGACGACGGAAGAATAGACAAAAAAAAACAGAACATTGTATTCTGTCTTCCTAATCATAGTGATGTTAAAAATCATCTCTACTGGTCGTGCCATACTCGGGCAAATTACTCTTGTCTAATTCTGGGAAAGTGGGAGCAGTGGTGGCCCAGTGGTATCGCCCTCGACTTACGAGTAGTAGGTCGTGGGTTCGAACCCCGTCAGGCGCATTTCTTTGTGTAATTTATTTCATCACCACTGCTCTCAAAACGGTGAAGGAAAACATCGTGAGGAAACCGGCATGTCCTAGAACCAAAAAATTCGAAGACATGTGACATCTACCAATCCGCACTGGGCCCGCGTGGTAGATTACGGCCCACTCCCTCTCAGAGAGGAGGCCTGTGTCCCAGCAGTGGGAACATTTATAGGCTGATGATGATGACGAATTCTGGGAAAATAGAGATAGAATAGAAAATGTTATTCGTAAAGAAAAAGAATCATAGGGTACATCTAGTTCCCTTAGAAACTAAACCCAACCCACCCAACCAATAACAAGAAGTTTTAGACCATCAACATTCCTCCCTACAATAATACAGCCCAATAACTTTTAAAATAATGCGCAGTGTCCACAATTTGTGTGAATATTTGAATAGAGTCTTGCGACATAAACATGTCTAGTCTTAGTACTAAGTGTTAATAAGTAGGAGTAATGTGACCACAATGTTGTGATGGCTTTTATATGGAAATAATAAGGCTGATTCAAGGTATATGGTTTATAAGCCAATTGGTATAAGTTAATGTTTGTTATGGGAAGATGGAAGATGGTGTCTACCTAGATACGAGTCATTGAGCTATATTTTTTAATATGACTGAAATCAATTTCTAATCGGGATTTAAGTCACTAATCTTAACTTTATCCTAACGGTATCCTAACTTAAAATTATTATAAATGATAAAGTGAGTTTTATTATTACACTTTCACGCGTAGATCATTGGACTGATTTTAATGAATTTTGGTACAGGGATAGATAGAACCTTATAAATTGTTGTGTGTAGTCTAATAGAGGGGGCCATGAAGCTGTCGACTAAGTTTAGAACAACGTACTCAGACAAAACGTTTTTAACCAAAATATGTGCAACATTCTACTCATAAACATTACTGAAAAATACTGTTACCACAGGGACTATTGAAAAACTTAAAAAATGCGATATATTCTTAAAACAACGTAACCAGATAAAAACACATCAACTTCTGAAACCGTAACTCTGCATGGGCCATAAAGCGAGCGGAGATAATCCGCGTTTTATGGCATATAGCTATAGGCGTGAGTGACCGCGGACAAAGTTTGTAAAACACAAGCCTTTGTTAATGTCTCAATGTAGCTTCACAAGTTACGAGAGGACATCTAAGTACTGATGGCAGGGTTTGCACGGTGACTGAGCGATTTACTTCTGCGCTGTGAGTCGCGAGGGTTCTGTTCCCATATAGAAGCGCAAGGGCACTACCTACCTTTTCTCGAAGTGTTTCGTCGTTTTTTTTGAACCCTCATAGAGTTGGTTTCCGATGTACCAGATAGTTCATAGTAGTAGTAGATAGTTTTAACATTAAAAGATGCGCTTCCCTGGTGCATGGAGTGCGCGGCAGCGCCAACAGCATCCTTAGCATGATTGCTAGTCGGCTGGACTGCAGTTACATCAGTCACTGCAGCTCCATTTGTCATGGGATGGCGCAGCAGTGATTGTTGTATTTTCTTCATTTTTATATCTTGTTGTGGTTAGCTTAAGTTTTACTAACACTAGTCTATAAGAACATTGTTACTAACAAAATGGACACCATGGTCTGAAATAAATAAATTATCATTATTATTATAGTTCATATTCTCAGGATATGATGCCAATAATACAGTAATTAAACATACAAAGTTTCAATTAAATAGCTCTAATACTTTAGATTTTATTGATATCTAAAATACACCGATTTCGTCACTGACACACTGATGATCATCAAAATGTTTGGCTACTTCCTGAAGTGCTAGAAAGCTGAAATTTGGTATGTAATGACAGTTTAGTATACAACTAACAAAAAAAATCTTAAACTTATAACTTTCACCCCCATCCCCTAAAATGGGCTTGGCTGTTTCGTTACTTACTTCAGAAACTAAATATTCGCATGACCTTCATGACGGTAGCGAAACGGCGAAGCCATACATTTTAACTGATATTATGTAGAATTTGTGAAGTTAGGGTCGGTAGAGTTAGGCCGTCCAGATTCAGAAGCATGAGATCTGATATTTTTTTCACAGGGCAAACATTATGTGGTCGTCTTGGCAACATTTTACATGAAATGTTTTTGGTGGGATATAGTTAACTTGGAAACACTGAAAATGATTGTTTCAGTAAATGTTGTTGTTTTAACATTGTTTCTTTTTTAATTTTTCAAATTGTTTGTTTTTGAAACGCAGGCCCACGAGGTGGATTACAGTCCTAACATAGAGGAAGCCTGTCTTCAAGCAGTGGAACTTCAAAAGCTGATTAAGACGTAAAGTACATATTATGCTAGGATCAATCATTGCAAGCATTCCCGTAGTCATGAAATTATGATCGACATTTAAAAGGTAAAAAAAGAGCTAAAAATGTTGATATCATCATGGAACCATCATATTATAGCGACATTCAAACTTAGTTTAACAACTTTTTAGTAAGAAACATAAAATCTGAGTATAATATTTGCGGTTTACGACAGACGGCGTATAATAAACCACAATCTTTGTTGGTGACCCAATACCAAAGACAATGTTCCACAAAGAAGCTGAACTGAGGCTATTATGTAGCCAAAATATTGGGGCAGTCAGACATTTTGATGAAGAACAATGAGCTTAATATTTAAAGTAGACCAAGTTTATTGGGTCAACTGTCTTTTACGTTTCCAAAAGGCTGTTTTTTTTTTAATCTGTCGTGGCTGAGATGATTATTGGCTATAAATAATGAGATCAGTAGGCGTTTAATGGTTATCAACTAATGTGTCAAAAGCTACCTTAACTTTAAATGGTATCCTTAGCTGGACAAAGTGAGAAAATTAAAAAAACGTTATCCAGTTGTAATTTTTTGTGTAGCAACACAAAAAGCTCTGAAAACGATTGCTTCTTGCCAAGTCTCTTATTGGCTAAAAAGTTTCTAAAAGATAACCTCCACTACCTACTTAATAAAAAAAACTCGAATATTGTGTTAAACTCAAGATACAAAATAGTAATACAACATAAACCATGTCAGATACCATATTTTCTCAAGGATAACAATATTCTTTGAGCCAAACAATCTTTCTTGCAAATAAACAAGTAAATAAACGTAACATTTCGATAAAAAAGAAAACCGTATTTCGCTTCCATTATTTTCTGTCCAATAAACCAAAATATATACGGAGAAAAACTATTTTCTTTGTCAAAGCAAATCCCCACAGCCCCATCTTTCATTACCTCACAAAACTAGATACGTTTTTTTTTCTTTGCACAGATAAAAAAGTTCTTACAATCTGAAATTAAAGACGAAACTGCTATTATCTGCCAGTAATCAAAGTGTCTTAAGTCCCTGTTGTAAGGAAAAAAGAAAAAGAAAAAAAGTTTCAGTAAGCGCTGAAATATCGGCGCTGTAATTCTACGTTCATTCCGACAGTTTAAAAGTTCTTTTCTTCGCTTGGAAGGAGAACAATAAAGTTCTTGGGACTATTTTTAATAAAACTCTGGGTTTCTAAAAAGGGCACTTTAGCAATATCATTATAGTATAACAATATGAATCATAAAAACAAACTATCACACAATTCATCCTTTTTGCATAGAACATGGACTGAGCCTTCTATTGCAAGAGGGAAAAAAATTGTAAGACCATCTATCTCTTTATTTAACGCACAATACACCTGAAAAAAAGAGGTAGATGGTCTGACAATTGTTTTTCTCTTTTTCTAGAGAGTATTGCAATTTTAAGTAGCTAATGCTCAGTGGACCGCAAGACGCAACGTAAGTAGGCCTCCCACTAGGTGGACCCGGCGACGACATCGTGAGAACCGATGGATGCAAGTGGCGAATTGTCGTTCGGCGTGGCGGTCTAAGGGGTGGCCTATGTTCATGTTCAGTAGTGGACGTCTTTCGGCTGATGAAGATGATGAATGCACAGTATGTCAGATAATAATTTATGAAATGAATCGAATATAATTTTGCTTGGGTGTGAAACAACTTCACTAATATAAGTATTGTTATTAACTTTGCTGGAAATTCACGAAGTGAATCACTTTTAGACTAATTGCTTAAATTGACCGTTTTAGACCCCTTATGCGGTGTAATTGATTTTTAAATAATAGCAGTTGCTCGAATTGGGTTCATTCGTACGCAAGATGGAACTTAGCATAAAGACAAAATAACCAGAACGCGGGACAAAGCATAAAATAAAAGTTTTTTGGCAATTGCTCAGTAAGGTGAAAAATATTACGGACATAAATTAGTCGTCTAAGAATTCGGTCTCATTGAGTAAACTAAAAAGAGGAGGAAAGTTTAATCAATTTGAAGCTTAAATTCTTAAACGTAACTCCAAGTTTAGAAGTCAATTACAAAGTTTTTGATATACAGACCAAAATTGTAAGTTGCTGTTATTTCTAATTACAAATGTAAAAACTCTTTCCGCCTTACCACTAAAAGATAAACATCTGTTGAACAGTTGTCTAAAAACAGTGTAACTGCAAAACGACCCTTATAACAACGTGGAATGTTATTTTGACAAGTGTTCAACAGATGTTCAATCTTTCTAGTGGTAAGACGGTTCAACTTTTCAGAAAAATAATTGAACCAAAACAATTCAAGGTTTTTTCATGTTACATCCAGCAACTAAACACGATAAGGTTTACTAACATTATAAAAATCCACAATCATATTATATTTTAATTAAAATGTAACATGCCCATTGGAATTTCCTATAGTTCAGTGATGTTTAACGTCTGCTTAACTAAACTCTTAATTTAATGAGAAACACCTCTATAAACATAAACACAATAAACCAAAGAAAATCGAAAGTAAGTTAGTGCTTACTGACGTCACATTGCTTTAAATAGTGAACAGTCGCCTGATTGCGCATACGCACCTTACAAGCACAAAACACTGTGATTATTGCGTCGTCGCGTTTGTGCGTCTACTCCTGGTGGCCTACTATGACGTTTAAAGCGTCAGTAATTCCGCTGAAGGAAAGCGACAGAACTATACAAGTCGTATAGCGCCATCTCGTTTCCACAGCTAAAGTACTTACGACGCTTTTCATGGTAGACCACCTGAACTGGAGCAACCGATAGTGTCGCTGTGTTTATCTTTATGTTATTACTAAAAGTCGAGTAAAAGGTAGATTAGTTGGGTATAGCATCAATAGAATCTAATATTACTACTGCTGGGACCAATGCCTCCTACATGTTCCGCTTTCGTATACAGAGGAAGGCGTATAGTCTCTGTGTAGTACATCAATGACATAATGAAAGCAATTTTTACTGTGAACTGCATCAAAATGCAGAAGTTGACCCATAGCTAGTTATAATACCGTCTTACTACAAAAAAAGATAATATCTGTTGATAGTCTAAAACAACTGTCAACGTCAAAACGACATTTCACGTTGATATAAGGGGTCGTTATGCAGTTACACTTTTTTTAAACAAGCGTTATACAGATGTTTATCTTTTTGCGATAAGCCGCAATAGTCTGGCACTATCCAATATTTTAAGATAGTAAGCAGTCGATGGAAATCAGATAGAGAAGAAGTATCTCTTTAAATGTTACCAAAAATTTGACAAAACGAACTACTTCTAAATTAAACGATGGTGACTTAATATATAACGCAGATCAAGTTCAGTAAAGAAATATTGAAGGAAAAACACCGATAACACGAACTCGTCCCGCGACACTATAGGTTGCCAGTAGGAGCGCAATCACGCGGGAAATAGTGCACAAAGTGATGCTTACTGTAAAATTGCTCACCGTTGCCCGCCCGGGGCGCAGGGCGGGCGGGCGCTGACAGCGCTAGCAGCGCCACCGCCCACCACCATGTCATCACAACCACACCTGGAAAGAAGAGAAAAGGAATATAAGTATGAGGATATTGAGAAAAGTTTGGTTACCGCCCGACTCTTGCTCGATGAGTCAGCCCGCGAAGCTGAGCAAGACGCTTTAAATTCCCCAAATAATAATTCGACCCAGCCTGACCCTTGTTTTCCCCCCTCCCCTCAATGAAGCACTAAGCCTAGGCCCGAACCCCACAGGGGGGGCCTTTAGTGACGTTCATTTTGAACTTTAATTGTAAGCTTTGGCTGGGCGGGGGCCTTAAAAGTAATTTTTATTTTTGGATACCACAGGATTTTCTGGTTAAGTAGCGCAGCAGAGCGCACTTTAAGATAACAATTTAATCTAAACCTTAACTACCTTGATATACGGTTGATATAAGAATAAATTCTGACACGGTGCTCGGAGCGCCCTCAGGGTACCACAAGAGAATGCGCGCGACCGTATAACAAGGTAGATAAGGTTTATATTAAATTGTTTTCTTAAAATGCGCTCCGCCGCGCCTCCAGCGGTGTGCCCTGCAGGCGTAGCATGGCGCCGTAGAAAGGGGTTTTGTCGACGGAAGAATAGACAAAATGACAGAACGTAGAAATAATTTTAGCGTTTTAAGCATGGTAATGTAAAAAATATAGAAAATAAACGTTCTATTCTTCAATAGTGTACGAATGGTGTTATATTTGTGCAAAAAACAGTCGATTTGATTAGAAATAACGATGAAATAACTTTGTCTTTTCTTCGTAGAATAGAGATAGAATCGCCATGCTACGCGTGCTGGGCCCTAGAGTTGTAGCGCTAAGAGAGGCCACGTCAAAAAAAAAAGTTTAGTTTTGATTATCTGGTATCGTACTGCCACATAGTAAGAATGCCGTAGTGGCTGACAAACCGGGGCAAAGGGTCTAGATGAAATGAGTAACTAGTTAGCTAGCGATATTAATTGTAGAAAGACATGTGCGCAGGCATACTGACGGCGAATAATGGGTGAATTGTCGCCCGATCACGGATCATGCCCGGGTCGGAGGTACGTTGTGTTCCAAGCACGCCCCAAAGAGCTGTTTGCAATCTGACGGGGTACATAGGGCGAAATGCCTTCTGGGGTTCCGGTTACCGTGACCCTCGAACGTAAAGGGCTATTGAAGGAACACCGCTGATTTTAGTCAGTACGTGTCTGAAATTCCCTTCCCCTCCTCCCAGGACTCATTTGATGATTTTACCACGTAAAAAATGGAAAATCACAAATTCATAACAGAGTCAATAACACATCAGATTTTCATAACCAAGCAAGTTGACAACGAAAAAAATACGTAAAATGAAAAGGTGCCAACTCGCGCGTACTCCGGTATTTGACACTCGTCAGTTAATGAACAAGTCATCCGTAACGCCTATCAACAGTATTCACAAAGCTTCTCAGTCAAGTTAATTGAAAAACTTCGTAGAAATCGAACGCTTTGAAAATTACTTTTCTACTAGGACCTGAGTTTTTGTGACATTACGCTTACTTTGTAAACGTTCAAAGCCTAATTTGATAGGTGACACAATTAAATCTTCAGATCTTATAAATTATTTTCTACACAATACTCTTCATACTACAGAAAATGTAGCAAAATTCAATCATAATTTAGCACTGGAACAAAAATATACATACAGCAATAACAACAAAGCTTTTCTACAACGAAAATTAAATTCAACTCGAACACCTGTTCTCTACAGAATAAATTGAAAACACGTTTATTTCAGACAACCGAAACTGAAAATGAATTATTCAGCAGCAATTCCGTGTTAAAACAAAAACAATGGCTATGAATTATTGTTTGATTAAGTGGGTAAAAGAGGTTTTAATCGACCTATAGTTAAAAGAGATATGTCTAGAGGACAATGGATGTAGTAGATTATAAAAACATTTGGTTGTTCTACGCTATAATGTATTTTCGAAATACTGAACTAAAACAGGCGTATGTTAAAAAAAAATACCGACCGAATTGAGAACCTCCTCCTTGTTTTGAAGTCGGTTAAAAATTAGGCAAATTATAATTTAAAAAAAAACCACGACGGTAAAAATCTAATTGAAAAAGAATAAAATATCTCAAAACCTCCAACTTATCCCAATTATTACGTAAAAATACTTAGAAAAGAGTTGATATCTCGAGAAATCGGTAATAGATATAGGTACTTAAGTACCTAAACAATGAATATCGAAATTTACAGCTTTTCCTAACGTGTCTGTTTCTCGAAGATACGAGTAAACTTAGAAGTAGCAATAATAATTTTACCATAATATATAACCGAGGAATATCCGTCGGGGGCTGCCATTAAATCAGCTAAAGGTTTTCTAGTGCGGTGAATACAAATATGGAAGAATTGTAGATGTTTAACGACGACATAAAATACATTTATGAATATGATTAAATTTTTGTTGAAATTTCATAAAGAAAAGGCAGCCCCCGACGGATATTCCTTGGTTATGTATTATTATTATTATTATTAGAGCGATTGGTTCCCGCACGGAACAAATATCTATGTGATCTACGAGAACTTGTTCCGGGTTTGGCTGTTGGTATAAGTGACTTTAATTTTTTTAAACACACCCTCGACTCAGTAAAATAAAGTAGGGCAACGTTTTTCATCATAAAAAGCACTTTATCTAAAAAAAATAATTATACGAAACAATATATTTTGATATACACATTCAAATAAAGACACAGGTACGAGTATTTCCAAACATGGTAGGTATAATAATATATATTTTTGCTGGCCCACTTATGCTATGGACGACTATTAAAGTCAACGCCATAACTCGGGAAAGCAGACGTCGTTAATATTTATATCGTATTATAACAATACTAAGTTTATATTATTTGTGAAATACGAGCTTTGGTGGTGACTGCAAAGCTCTAAAAGTTCAGGCTTCGATGGGCGAAGTGAATAATATAGGTCTCACAACTCAACAATGCGGTCTGCACAAAGATTGAATAGAGTACCAGTACCAGTGACCTACATTTTTTGGAATTGGGTCACCAAAAGAAAGATCAATTTATTCATTTCTTATTAAGTCCTGACAAAGACAGGGTAAACAGCAGTAAATAGCTGTTTCTAATATAAAATCTTAAGTTGATGTGTTAAATGATGAGCTGAAAATTAATCAGCATACCTATGAACCAAGCTCTGGTAATCACAAAATAAATGGGACGTTTTCTCGTTAAAACGTATAATACCAATTTTGATAAATTTTGGCACAAAGATCCATGGAACGGTTATTGGCTATAATATTATTGTAGGAGGGAGTAAGCGAAGCAATGGAGAATTAATTTATTTTAGTATAATAACTCTACCCAGAAAAAGAAGTCTCATATCAAATCACACATGATTTTTAAGACTAAAATAGAAAATCCGACAAAACTCAATGCCATTTTCATTTCTGACGACACCGACGCTCACAGAAAATCTGAAATAAAGTTCAACAATACATCATTTCGAGCAGGCGACAACGTTGACAAACTTCAAAAATTGCTTTCATATCTCATAACGTCCTCCATTTTATCCCTCGTCACGGCGTAACTTCAAAAAATGTTACACAAACTATTTTGAGGAGGGTAGTTCAAAATTTACATTAAAACTTTTGTTATTTCATAAACAACTTGCTTTGTGTGGTGGCACGGTGCTTTTGTGTGTTGTGTACTGAAATGGGTCGGTAACGGTTAATTGAAAATGATGTTTTATCATATAACGATTTGAATATTTGCAAGGTTTAATAATTTCCTTGTCTACCTTTGTTTTCAACACAAATATAGAAAGTTTTTAAAATATTTTGTGAGCATTAACGCCTGCGTAGCATAAACTTTAAAGACGCATATTCAGAAAGTTGGCAACGTCGCATAGCTGTCAAATATTTACAAGTTTTAATTAATTTGGTAAATGTACTGTATGAAAATAAGAAATATGGCTCTGTAGTGCACTACAAAGTTGATATAGGAATGCAATTAAAACACTGAATTTGATGTTGTCACCGTTTCAGGTGTAAAAAACCGGCCAAGTGCGAGTTGGAGTCGCCCATGAAGGGTTCCGTAGCAGCAAGCATAGATTAGAGATATAATTATATTGAGATTAGTAAGTAATATACACAAACAATAAAAATAACTTTGTTTTTCATAGTATTTGTATGAATGGCAAAGTTATATTTGCGGTTTTTGAAAATGTACTATATCTCAAAAACTGCTAACTGTATCTCATCCAAACCAATTTTCGTTGGTAGTTTTGGTTGAGGTCTACATTATATATTTTTTTAGTTTTATCATTCTCTTATTTTAGAAGTTACGGGGGGGACACACACTTTTTACCACTTTGGAAGTGTCCCTCGCGCAAACTGTTCAGTTTAGAAAAAAATGATGTTAGTAACCTCAATATCATTTTTAAAGACCTATTCATAGATACCCCACACGTATGGGTTTGGTGAAATTTTTTTTTTGAGTTTCAATTCTAAGTATGGGGGGCACCCCCAAAATTTGTTTTGTTTTGATTTTTGTGTGAAAATCCTAATGCTGTTCACATAATACATCTTTCTACCAAGTTTCAACAGGATAGCTCTTATACTTTCGACAAAAAGTGGCTGTGACATACACGGACAGACAGACAGACAGACAGACAGACAGACATGACGAATCTATAAGGGTTCCGTTTTGCCATTTGGCTACGGAACCCTAAAAAGGCATTTGGAAGGTTTCCAAATACTTTTTTTTACATCTAAAACTGTTACGGTGTTACGATATTACTTATTGCATTCCCTTATCATTTTTTTAGTGCACTGCGGAGCCTTATTTCTTGTTTCCATACAGTAACACTGCTAAATTAATTAGAACTTGTTAATATTTGACAACTATTTGCGACGTTGCCAACTTTCAGAATATGCGCTCTTAACGTTATGTTACGTTCAAAAAAGGGATTGAAAGATTCGGTACACGTTTTGGAGTACTAATCCGATAGGACCTAAGCTAAAGTCCTACTCGCAGTCGGATCAGTATCAAGCAGCATACATCAGTGACTTTCGTTGTTTGTTGCGGTCATTTTGACGATATTTATAGAATCTGACAGTTCTGACAGTCTTTTCCATTCCATCCAGAACAGGGGAGTTATTTGAAGTTTCTCATCCACAAAATACAACGGACAAGTCATAAAAATAAAGTGCTCATTAAACCACTAATAAAAAGGAGAACACTTTAAACAGAGCTTCATATCTGAAATCCAGAAAAGTTTTAAAACCTATTTTAGATATTCTTCAAGAATAAAATTATGGATTTGGAGATCTCAATATAGATGTCTGAAGATTCAATAAACAGCAGGCTTATCATACTACATGTGTGTTTATCTAAGACACTTCCTACAAATGCAGTAGACAAATTGATAAATCACCTCCTCAAAGATACCAGTCGCCACAGATAAAAAAGATCAATCAACCGATCATTAGAAACAGCTCATTTTCACGTCAACCATCGAGACGTGATCATCAAAATACCATTTAAGAGTTCTCATACCTGTCTGTGCTAATTCGTTTAGCTATCGTAAAAATATTTCCGACAAGAAATGTTCTGATTTAATGACTAACTGGATGGGCAATAAGTGTGGCTTTCCTGTGGATGATATCTGGTGCATATTATTCAGCCAATCTGTAGGATATCGTTGAAACTATGTTAAAGATATTATGGTTAAAGCCTCGAGCAGACACACACGATTAATCGCGCGGGGCGACTTGTCGCGGTCCATTCGCAGTACATTTAGAGTGGAAATTAGCTTGGCTCGTAGTCGCAGCGCGATTAATAGCGTGTGTCTGTTCGAGCCGATGCGTATAAAATTATGATACTATTACCAGCTTTGAAACAAAAATTTCATAAAACAAATTCCAGAAACATTACAAAACCTAACACATTAATCCAAAACCAAGCAAAGATATCAAACATTTATGTTTATCCCTCCCTCTCACAGAGAGGAGGCCTGTGTCCCAGCAGTGGGAACATTATAGGCTGATGATGTGATGTTTATTACTACACTTAAGATAAAAAAACCTCCTCTAATCTTTTAAACGCACTCAAAATCCGGGATAAAGGTGAAAGTGATGAAAGAATCACATTTTACGATCGCCGAAGGTATTACGAGTAGTAGAAAACATTTAAACTTGACGTAACTGGAACCCTGCACTTAAGTTTCGGGCCATAAAAACAGAGAAGACCATTAAAAAATGGAAAGTAAAAGCAATGATGTAAATCTCACCGTTGATGGCCTTTGTTGAGAATCGGAACGGAGAAATAAATTAATTAATTATTGAAATTGAAAGCTTTGCAAGTTAATAATAATTGCCGGTGAGTTTGAGTTCTTTGTGATGAAAATACTTTAGAAGATGTGTAACTGAACTGTAACTTTTTTTCGGTATATTAATATCATAATTTCATTTGTTTGACAGAATTAATGTTTTTTGTTAGAGTTCAAAATTAGTTTTGCGGTGTACGTAGTTGTAAAAAGTTATTGATAACAGTCTTTTCAAAGATAGGGCCTATTTGCCACATTAACAATGATAAAATGAATGCTTTGAAATTCTTCTGTTCTATAGATAAATCTTTAACCGAATACGAATAGTAAGTTTTAAGATTTTAATTACAATTTTTATTATAATTCTGCTAAAGTGATCGTTCTTAAACTTTACACAAAATGCGACTAATCTCTGAGACTTGCGATTGAGCGAAGACTTTTTACATGTTAATATCATCCAATGAGCCCAGGGCGGGTCAGGTCAAAATAAACTGAGGACGATTTCCACGTCACGGCACTGTCTTAAAAAGGCAATGCGGCCCTAGAACGCAAATGGCAACTGAAGGAACAGGGTAGTTTTCCTTTCCGCTTCACTCAGACCTCCACAGTCTCCAAATGAGTGGTCATAAAACCAATCCAAAAAAAAACTATGATTCTCACGTCTCTTACTTTGAGACGAATAGAGATGATTGAGATCTCTATTCTCAAAGCCCAACTCGCCATTATATCGTGTACACTGATCGATCTGTCAATAAGTCTTTTATTGGAAGAGAGAGTTAAACGATTCGAAGGAGGAAACCCCTCCTCCCAACATCAAAGACATAAATATTCTCCGTGCATGGACGGAATTTTTATTAAAAAAGTCGTCCTTTGTAGAACAGTCTTGTTAAGTTATTGTTGAGGAAGGCTCGTGTGTCTTTAAATTATTGTGGGCGTTCATTTGTGACGAGAATTTGAGGTTTTGCAAAGGATTCAAAACGATATAATCATGGACAGATTTTATATTGTATTTTTTACACAATCCTTTAGAATTAGGTTACCCTGTGCGGTGTCGGCGCGGTAGCGACCGTATACACAGCCTAGAGGCGCGGTGACGGCGCGGCGGGGCGGCGCGACGGCGGCGTGGTGTACATGAGCGCTTATTCTAAAGGATTATGTAAAAAAAAAACATTCTAAGTTGTTGGTGTAATCTCACAAAAAATATACGAAATGTTATTATTTTTTTAAATAATAAAACGGTTCGATTCCCACCCCTGGGTGAACCCACGATCTCCGGCATAGCAGTCAGCGTCACTAACCACTAGACAAACAGGCCTGTCGAATATAATTATGGGCACCATTGCTGGTGACAGCACCACTGCGTGGAACGAAGTTCTGAATCATACCTTAAACTCGCAAAGCAAAGTCCAAATCCCTTCAATCAACAATTAAGTATTTTGACCAAAAACTTGTCCCTGAAAGCTCAGTGCAACAAAAATAATTATCTGGTCAAGCTCAGAACCAACACATTTTTCATGGAGTTTTCTTTAAAAAGTATCGTCAGAGAAAACTGGGTTGTGTCAACCTGTCTTGCTTCATCATTATCTGGGACCACCTGAGTTAATATACCTCGAAGTCTTAAATAGAAGCGCTCCGGTAAAAAGCTGATAGTCTAGTTGCACAGATGTAAAGGTATACTGAAAGAGCCTACTGCATTCTAAACCAGCAACTCACGATTTGCACGGGTGTCGATCAATCGATGTGTTGACATATCAAAACCACAACATTTAGATATGTGTTGTGTAATGTATACAAACTTTCTTCCACTGCTAAACATAGAAAGAAACAAACAAAGAACATACAAAGAACTCCCTTATAGATTTACAATTGGAAGCCGCTTGCGTCAAGCGCTATCCTGCGGACTTGCGATCCTGCGGTCGGCTGTCGCAAATCTATTTTATTATTTAGAAAATCTATGCTCTATTCCTGAAAACAGGTAAAAATAAAACAAACACGTGATCCTAAAATCATTGTAAAACAAAGACTTTTTTTTCCAAAAAAAAATATAGCCATGTTCCTAACCTCATAATTATTAATTTCCACAATAATTTTTAACATAAACATAAAAAGGTTGCCCTATATTAAACACAAAATAATCTTAAAGTGTCTCTTCCAGTTAATTAATCTATGTCCTTGTTCTTTCATCAACTAGACGCGTGTAGACAGGCGTGCGAACTAATCACTAGAACTACACTGTCAGACTATACTTACTGATGCTGATACCGTTTTTATGCTCGCAGTTGTAATTTAGCATCAATGTAGGAGTTGTCTAGAGCTTGACACTTTGTCTCGTGGTGTTGTCCGACATTTTATAGTGGGGAATTCTATAAAGCTACGGGGTATTTTATTGAATATCCTCTGTTAGATGACATTTGTAGATCTTTGACAGTCGTAAATCACAGTCAGAAGCTCAAAAATGTGACAACCAGTCTTACCATGGGGTATCGTATTACCCAGTTACTGGGTTATGGAGGTCCGATAGGCAGTCGCTCCATGTAAAATACTGATTTCAGCTGCATTTGGCTCGACTGTAAGCCGACATCAATATAATTAGGAAAAGGCTAGACATTTATGTCGATATAAGTTTGGGTTACTGAAAATGACCGATTAGACTAAGATTGTCGATTTTCGAAATGATTCGATTTCGTTACCTGAATAAAAATAATGAACAAAAAGTAGGTGACTAATTAAATTATGCCCACTTTAGACATAGATATTTTATATTCTTTAAGGTCGTTCGATCGACTTTCTTCTTTCATACTTCTTTATCAAGTAAAGTAACTGATATAGCCTCCAGAGTGAGCAAACTGAAGTGGCAGTGGGCTGGCCACGTTTATCGAAGGACCGATGGACGGTTGAGCAGACGAGGCCAAGAATGGAGACATCGTAGTGTGGGACAGGACCAGGACAGACTAGATGCGGAAGCCAGAGAATAGGGTCATATGGAGTAGCCCAAGAGGGGCCTATGTCTAGCAGTACCCGGGACAGTCCTCCATGCGCGCCTCTAGGAGCTGTCAGCACAATAACGGGGCCCCCTTACCAAAGCCTGCTGGGGTCGAGGAACTAACGAGCTACCGTAACCCCGGAATGGGCTAACCCGTAAAGGGCTATTGAAGGACACCGTGGATTTTAGTCAGTACAAGTCTGACAGTCTCTCCTACCCTGCCCTGGGTGGGAAGACTCATTTGGTGAATTTACCAGGTTACAATAAAAATGTCCAGAAGTAGTCTGCGTTAGGCTGAGTTGACTTATTATAGGCTCCACATCCTTCACACACTTCATTGGATATTTTCGCTATTTTTTCGCTCTTATACCCACTCAAGTTCATACTCAACATTTTCAAAAGGTACAGCTTATCGAACATCGCCATTCTCTAGATAATATTCGAAAATTGTACTCTATCTACCTCACAAGCGAACGGACAAACCGAACCATATCATTATAACATTACAGGCCACTAATCAAGAGAAATTGTACTTTCATTGGAAAACAAAATGGAAAATGGGAAGCGTATCACACAATTAGATGTCATGCATAGACCGTTTCATCGCTAAATTGTCTGTACTTAACCATAATTACGGGTGAGCTGCACTATAAGCTAAGCGATGCGATAGCGACGATAATATAAGGTAAACGGCCCAGTAACCGTGAAGTTTTGAACTTCACTGACTTTGCAGGTACGCTATGGTAAAACTAGAAGACTTACAAAAAAAATAATAACATGACTAGAGAGATAATTTAAACAAGTTTTATTGTAATATTCTTTTTTTTAATTAGTATAAATTTTCTTTAACAATAAAAGAAAAATATAAAATAAAGGGCTAATTGTACCAGTACCCGGTAGATTTGTACTAGTAAACGTTAAATTGTCCCTGAATCCGGTAATATTCAATGCGAATTTGAACTCTATTGGTTTACGTTAAAGTTCACAGAAATACTATTTTTGCATATCTGTGTAAAATAAATAAAGAAGGGCTTATCCAAAGAAAAGACATTTGTATAAATGAACAATTTTCAAATGTATTTATGAAAATTATTATAGGTAATAATAGTTAACATCACGAAGTTTAAACTAAAGCCTCCTGCAGACAGACGCGATTAATCGCGCTGCGACAACGAGCCAAGCTAATTTCCACTCTAAAAATACTGCGAATGGACCGCGACATGTCGCCCCGCGCGATTAATCGCGTGTGTCTGCAGGAGGCTTTAGTATTCATAATGTTAGTTAGTTTAAACTTAAGTTTAAACTAAGTATCATTATGAATACGCGTAATTTGTCATCCAACGTCTACCGTGAGATACCGAACTGCCTGGCAGCAGCTTAAATTGAGGCTCCTTTTATGACTGCTTATTATTATCAGCCCATTGCCATCCACTGCTGAACGTAAGCCTCCCCCAAAGAGCTCCAACCCTCCCGGTCCTGGGCAGTCTGCATCCATCCGCTGTCAGCCACATTCCTCAATGACGACCCATCTTTTCGCAGGGCGTCCTACACTACGTTTGCCCATTCGCGGTCTCCACTCCAGAACTTGTCTACTCCATCTAGCATCAGCCCGTCTACAGACGTGACCGGTCCACTTCCACTTCAATGTGCTTATTCTACGCGCAATGTCGATTACTTTGGTTCTCCTTCGTTCCGAATTCTATCCGCCAGAGAGACTGAGTGTCCACGTTTCGGCTCCGTAAGTCATTACGGGTAGGACACACTGGTTGTAAACCCTGGTTTTGAGAGATTGTGGGATCGATGATTCGAAGATATGACGCAGCTTCCCGAATGCAGCCCAGCCCAAGCGTATCTTTCTGGTTGCTTCCTTCTCGAAGTTGCGTACGTTTGGCTTAGATATATGTTTTCTTGCACAACCTTGAGGGCAGCACCATTTATTATATTCCTCGGTCTTTTGGATTATTTGCTTGAGGGTATGTACAGTCATGAGCAATAGTATGTATACACTAAGCAGTTTTCAAAAGCGTTTTTCTGCTACTATATTGATTAAACTTTTGCCTTTTCATTAGACTTCTATTTTGGAAGCCATGCTATTACGAAATAGGTCTTATTTCAAAGTGGAAACCAGTATTTCACGGATAATTTGCGTTTGAATTTTGTTAAGTGTATCCATGTTATTGCTCGTGACTGTATGTGGTCCATGTTGCTGTAGCCTTTTCGGAACCCGGCCTGCTCCGGCGGCTGGAAGTCATCGAAATTTGGGCGAGACGATTCGAGATAACTCTCGAAAACAACTTGTAGACATGGCTCAGGAGTGAAATGGGGTGGTAGTTTTTAAGAAGCGTGTTATCTTCTTTTTTGAAAATAATACCACCACGCTCCTGTGCCATGCGTCCGGTGATGTGCCAGCTTGACTGCTTCCATGGCCTTTAATATGGCCTTCTGCCTGTAAGACATGGCTATCTGAAAAAAAATAACACTGTTCTTGAAAATTTCTGAATTCGTATATATGAAAATATTAATACCTATGTTTAAAATATTTTAACGACGGTACATTAAAACATAGTAGTAATTGTGGAATGGATATCTGTCCCCCAGGGCATGCATTATAATTAAAAATCTTGCCTCAATTTTCTTAAACACCTTAAATTAACTCAAGCTCAAGCTTACATGATAGAAAAATGGATAGAGCAGCTGCGTTATTAAAAAGAACAAGTTACACAAAATTAAAATTAAATTGGTCGAGTAATCCCAGATCGAGTCATGTAAGTTTTCCAGGTCCATGTCTTTGTCCAAAACCTGTTCAATTTGACCAATCACTCACCACTCACCAATCAATCAGTCATTCGCCCAGAAGCTCTGCAAATCCTACCGCACCGTTTCACTGAACGCGTCCCTGGTGCTGGCTGGGATACTCCCACTCGACCTCCGCATAAAGGAAGCAGCCGCTCTGTACGAGGCAAAGAGGGGGGTGCCTCAGCCGGCACTTGCGGATAGGGAGGTGGAGCGGGTGGTGGGATTTGCGGAGACTCCGCACCCGGCGAAACATACGGCCATGGGGTTCGTGTGCCTGGATGACCGGGCGCTTGTGGAGTCTCACAACCGCCAAGCAGTCAGAATTTTCACCGACGGCAGCAAGATCGAGGGCAAGGTCGGAGCAGCGCTGTCACTCTGGGACGGTGCTGCCGAATTCAAGTCAGTCAAACTTTGCTTGCCGTCATACTGCACGGTCTACCAGGCTGAACTCCTGGCCGTATGCGTAGCCACGCGGGAGATCCTCAGGCGCGGGGAGGGAACCTTCGGTATTTATAGCGACTCGAAGGCCGCCTTGGAGACAGTCACAAACCATGGTTCCCTCCACGCGCTGGCCGTGGAAGCGAGGGCGAATGTTGGCGCGGCTCTGGCCCAGAGCAAAGATGTGTCCTTGTTCTGGGTCAAAGCACACGCCGGTTTTGAAGGCAACGAGCGCGCCGACCACCTCGCCAAGGAGGCTGCGCTCCGATCTAAAAGGAAGCCGGACTATGACCGCTGCCCGGTTTCATTCGTCAAACGACAGATCCGCTTGGGGTCGCTCGACGAGTGGAACCGGAGGTACCAGTCCGGTGAGACAGCCTCGACGACAAAAATATTCCTGCCCAACGCCATCGATGCCTACCGATTAGTCAGGAAAATAAAGCCAGCTGGAATAATCACGCAGATCTTGACGGGGCACGGTGGGTTCTCTAAATACCTGCACCGTTTCAGGTGTAGGGAGAGCCCATCGTGTATATGCGAACCAAGCAAGGAAGAATCGGTGGAGCACGTTCTGCTAGAGTGTCCTGTGCACGAGAAAGATAGGAATGAAGTTGAAGGGAGACTAGAAACAAAAATCGATAAAAGTAATTTAAGTAAAATATTAGAAAACAAAAAACAAAGAAAAACATTTTTAGAATATGCTTATAAAATTGTGAGTCAGGTGATTAAGAGAAACAAGGATGCCTGATGATTTTGTGTTCTCTCCTATATGGATATTTCAAATTTGAAAGGATATAGAGATTAGAGCACAAAATCATCAGAACAGGAAACAAAATTATGAGTATCGTATTTAAACAGCTAGAAACCATCCTTAAAATGATAAAAAAAGTGAACTTTTTCTTTTCTTAAAATATATACAAATAAAATAAAAGAATTTAAAAGAAAACGAATAAAAAGTTCCCTGACCATGTTAGGGGGACCCCAGCAGAGCAGGAGTGGGTTTTAGCGGGTTCAAGTCCCGCACTATCTCGACTGTCTCACAATCTCCGTGAGATAGTCGAGATGTCCGAAGGGATTTCCCACTCCTGCCAAAAAAAAAAAAAAAAAAAAAAAAAAAAAAAAAAAAAAAAAAAATCAATCAGTCACTCCCAGAAGCGATAGTAAAGATGTTAATACACATCAACAACTAAGGAGGCAATCGAATCCAGGTGATTACAACACAAACAAGGAACATAGAAACTGCATTCTGTTGATTCGAAGGAAAAGAGAACTTAACACAAGGCAATAAGGACGATGTCGGGTTTAAATGCAACTTTTAATGCAAGTCCCAATATCCGGCAATGTATTCCACAGTTTTAAAGGAAAATGAGACCTATTTCAAGGTAATAACTACACAATAACGGGTTTCGGTATAACGTGTGTTACCGGGTTCATCATGTACCAATATCCGGTAAAAAAATTACGATTTTAACGGGTACTAGGTCAAGAAGGGTTTGTTAGTACCAATAGATGTTAACGGCAAAATAATTTATTTCTCAATTAGATTCACCTCAATTTATAGGTTTTATCGCAACATAACATACTCATATATTTTAGAAAATTATCACTCTTACCTTAACATTATCCGTCGCAGTATGGCTAGCTCATCAATGCGACGTGGTGGATTCGTAGTTCACTGACAGAACTTTGAACTTACATAATATTTTCACACTGCAAACTTTTGTCATCGCATGGTTTTAACGCCATTAAACTTATTGGACAATGTTGCCATTACAATTGTACAAAATATTACAAAGAAGGTATTGCCATTTGCAAACTTAACCTTATAATTGGTAGAAAAATGCAATAATAAAAAAACTGACTTGTTAACGGGTACTGGTACACTAACGGGAATACGTACTTTTACCTTAATAGCTTCTGGTTTGATAGCTGGTTTTTTTTAAGGAATACTCTGCCCCACACAGTAGGATTTTTTCCTGAATCTTAGGTGCGTTTACAGACATGTAACACACATTTACAGCCACCCAGACTCAGAACAACTTTTTGTAGATCACACAAATATTTGTTCCGTGTTCCGTCAGTTTGCTTTGCTTCTGGCATTAATTGAGGCAGAAGCAAAACCAATTTTAAATAAATATTATATGTCATAAAGTCATAATAGTTTCCATGCCATCCATACCCATTCACCAACCTCTCCCTTATCGATCATCATCATCATCAGCCTTTAAATGTTCCCACTGCTGGGACACAGGCCTCCTCTCTGTGAGAGGGAGTGAGTCTCCCTTATAGTGACAGAAAATTCAATAAATTTCGTTCCTTTCATCTTCTTCAGATGACTTTATATCTGACTACGGCGGATGATCTCTCTACTCAAAGACCCCATTTCTTGAAAACCCAGAGAGTTCTCATGCCTTCTACAGAACAGCCAGATCTTCACCGATACTACAAGTTAAATCGATTACCAACCAGCGCGGCAGCGCTAGGAAGTCATTAACACAATAAGTTTTTCTCGTTCCCGGTATCAAGGAAATCGAATACTACAAGCCAGGGGCGGATCGTGAGTGGGGTCTTGGGCTAACACTATTTGGGGCCTACCTAATTGTCCAATAATTGCCATTGTTAAAAAAAGTGTCAAAACAATACTTGTATAATTAAAGTTGGGTCGTAGGCCCTTTATACACAAGGTGCCATGGGCTGTAGTCTAAAAAGCCCTTAGATAAATCAGGCCCTGCTACGAGGGACCTGATTTGCAATTTCTACAGAACATTGCGGCTCAATTAAATTGAATTATCTTAACTCGTTTAGCTTCGCTTCGGTTGCAACTTTCTACGCTTTTAATTTGTTGTATGACAGCTGACTTTATTGTGAGTAATAGGTCAATTTGTACTTTTGTTTCCCTCTTTAAATTGATGTGAGAAATGAATGAAAATGTCTTTACGTTTTTTTTGAATGCTACATTAGTCGGGTAGATTGAGCATATGTGACGGCCAATGAGGTAGCTTCTGAGTTTTATTATAATATTGAAAAAGATTTTTATGATTGAGTATTATTCTTAGTCAGCCACGTATGTTATTATCTCGTATATAACTAGATATATTTCTGTTTACTAAGATATAAATTAAAATATCGGTGTCACACAATTAAAAATATGTAAGTAGTCAAATAATAAGGTTTCCAAACTTTTTAGAAACGTATCAGTTTGCGGAAAAAAAAATGAGGATATCAATAGAGGTCCCTGTAAAAAAAAAAGATAGTTAAGAAGACATACGAGTACATAGTTCTGCTTAGCTTTTATTAGATTCTCCCCTTTACCCACCTCGTTCAAACAATTCAAATCGAAAGTTAACTTATACTAGGACCAGACTATTAAGTTGAAAGAGTAAGCTAACTAGCTTAGCTTCTAAGCACTAAGTTATAACTAAGATGAAAGGATTAACAGCACTTACAACATATTTCTTAAGTAATAGCGCTTCTATAAGTTCGTTCAGAGAGAAAGAGTTTTATAAAAGTTTCCCTTTCAGTTTTGTCTGAGTAAGTTTCGTCCAGAAATAGGCACTTGGAAGTATAGAACAGATATGAAAGTTTTGAAGAAAGTATTGAAAATAACCATCCGCACTGGGCCCGCGTGGTTGATTACGGCCCACTCCCTCTCACAGAGAGGAGGCCTGTGTCCCAGCAGTGCGAACATTTATAGGCTGATGATGATGATGATGATGATTGAAAATAATATTCAATTGCTCGCGAAGGACAATACTGTTAAAGTACTCAGTATTATTTACAAAGTATTAGTTATTTGATTTAGGCGCTATATGACTAATTCTCAAAATGGCAACTGATTCGCAAAAGAACAAATTCAAGAACAGCGATGACCCAGTGGTAACGGCCCCGACTTACGAATTATAGTGTAGAATTCAAGCCAGATGAATACGCCTGAAGAGCAATGGTGATGAAATAAATAAATCACCCTTGCTCTCAAAACGATGAAGGAAAACCTCGTAAGGCAACCCGCATGTCCTTTAACAAAAAAAATACATGTGGCACTCGGAGACTGCCGCGGTGAATCTATTGCATAACATTTATTTTTTATTTTAAAAGAATAAAATCGCCTACCGCGTATATTTAACGAGAATATAATTTATTTAAAATGTTTGTTGTGCACTACCGTAATAGAGAACTTCTTTGTTGTAGGAGAATTTTATAAGTAGGTTTCATTGTGAAAACTCCTTTTGTAGCTGGCCGTTTAGAATCAGTTATAAAAAGTAAATTGTTTTTATGACGGATATTTTTATATGATTGACGAAGTCTCCCGAACTGAAACGATGTTAGACGATGCGTGGTGTCAGGTTTTTTCCTTAGGTTTTTTCGTAAGGTTTTTTTGATTCGGTCGCCGCGCCGCACTGCGCTCAGAGCCCGCGATAAAAGCTATGCAATAGCTTAAAAATTCGAAGTCATGTGACATCCACCAACTAGTACTAGGCCCGAGTGGTGGATTACATCCCACTCCCTCTCCCTTAGAGGTCTGTGTCCCAGAAGTGGGAACATTAATGTTTATAGACTGATTTATGTTTTAATCTTAAAACATCGTCTTTTTTATGAACGATGGGTTGAAGACGAGGTCGACGATGGAGCGAGCTTACCCATAAGAAGCCAGTTCACTCTAACTTTGAAGAGATTATGGTTGTATGCGTTCGGAAACACAGACGAAGGCAGAGAGTTCCACTCCTTTACTGTTCAAATATTGTGATAGGAAACCTACGAAACAAGACTCAGAATTCACTTTCCCATATTTCTGTTCACCCTCTAACGCTAGCTTCTAGCTACAAGTATCATACAACACCTTTCGTTCCCCACTCAACATGTGCCCAAACATACATTATTTTAATACCTTTCGCACCCAAGATACACGTGTACATATCATACCAGTAAAGTGGGTCACACATGTTTTACGACACATTCAAGTCGAGGCAATGTTTTAAGTTTTCGTATTTTGAAAGTGGAAAAAGACATAATTGTGTTGTCTTTAACCAAAGAAGTTCTTTGTCGTTTCAAAGGAGATTCAAAATGAGATTTTTTTTATATATCTTTTTTTTATTATTTGAATATTACTGCGAAGTACAGACGCCAGAACATCAATCTACCTCAGTCTATCGAATTTCTTTAACAGATTTTCAAACATATCACTAAAGTAGAAGGTTAAAGTTCGATTGGTAAAATTTGAAAGATTGGGGTATTGTGACCTTCTGGCCTCTATACATAATAATTTTAGTTAAGTTTATCACGAAAAAAAGGGAAAAAAGCTTGAAAGCTCTCTTGCTCTTAACACATCTTACTGAACTATATTGTACAAAATACCTTGTAAAATATTAAAACATACACCCTCTGTTAATTTTCAAAATAACTTAGCGAACTTATTTTTATTAGAAAAATATGTTTATAATTAAGCATTGTTTAATTTGGTAATATTTTATGATCGTCCAAAAAGCTCGTAATAACAACCGTGTGCAAAGATATTTTTTTACATCTTTTAATATATAAAATTCTCGTGTCACAGTTTTCGATGCCAAACTCCTCCGAAACGGCTTGACCGATTTTGATGAAATTTTTTGTGCTTATCCGGTATCTATGAGAATCGGCCAACATCTATTTTTCATCCCCCTAAATGTTAGGGGTAGTCCACCCCTAAATTTTTTTAAATTATTTATATGGCAAAACAACGTTTGCCGGGTCAGCTAGTTAATAATATATCTTTACGATCTGTGAACATTCTTTAATCTGTATTAACTATTTTATGAGCGTATAATGGCTATAAAAATTGTAATTACTTAATAGGATTTCATCAATAAACATTTACAGGCTAAAATATCCCTGAAAATAAAGACTCCTTCAGTCTCTTAAGCACTCAAGAGATTCTCACCAAAAGGGCGTTCGTAGACATGAATATTTACCTATTCAAATGTAAGCATTCGAATTTTAAATTCAGCATCTGCATGGAACGTCTTAAAATGACGCCGACATTTTCATCTGGACTAGACTTTCTTTTAAAGATATTGGTCCAATTCTGTTTTGTAAAAATAAACTAGAGGATTTTTCTGTTGAAATCTTTGGCCCAAAATAAAAATAAAAAAGGACTGAGCTGTCAGTTTGACAGCTGTCCACAACGTTCATGCTTATTTGACAGTAGACAAGTTTAAGGAGACCAGCTTCACACTTTCTTCTACTCTTAGGCTGCTTTTCCACCAGAGATGCGCTATGTAGCTGTACTGCGAGGATGTAAAAGCTGAGCTACGAAACTGTGTGATCGTTTCCACTGATGCTACGCTATGTAGCTGTGCTGTGAAGATGGGTAGCTGCGCTACGAAGATGCGCTGTCACAAGGTAGCTGCGCTATTAGGCTGCTTTTCCACCAGAGATGCGCTATGCTACGTTGCTGCGGATGCGTTTGATATCCACCAATCATATTCACTGGTTTACATAGCACAGCACTGGTGGAAACGGATTCAACTAAGATGTGTTTTTTATATGTAAGGATGCGTGCTATGGCTGCGTGCTGTGGCTGCGTGCTATGGCTTCGTGCTGTGGATGCGTGCTATGGGTCGTTTTCCCTAGTATCGATACATCGCATAGCTCGAGCTGCGCATCTTCATAGCGCAGCTACCTTGTGACAGCACAAAACGTAGCACAGCTACGCATCTTCATAGCGCAGCTACCTTGTGACAGCACAAAACGTAGCGCAGCTACGCATCTTCATAGCGCAGCTACCTTGTGACAGCACATCTTCGTAGCGCAGCTATGCATCTTCATAGCGCAGCTACCTTGTGGCGGCGCATCTTCATAGCGCAGCTACCTTGTGACAGCACAAAACGTAGCGCAGCTACGCATCTTCATAGCGCAGCTACCTTGTGACAGCACATCTTAGTAGCGCAGCTACGCATCTTCATAGCGCAGCTACCTTGTGGCGGCGCATCTTCATAGCGCAGCTACCTTGTGACAGCGCATCTTCGTAGCGCAGCTATCTTCACAGCACAGCTACATAGCGTAGCATCAGTGGAAACGGTCACACAGTTTCGTAGCTCGGCTTTTACATCCTCGCAGCACAGCTACATAGCGCATCTCTGGTGGAAAAGCAGCCTTAGGCTGTATTTTTTTACCATCGACCACATCTTCCATTTCGTCAATTTCACTTGACCATCATTGAAATAACTACTTGGGCATTTTATTTTATATCGAATGGCAAGCAAAGTAGATGTTAACTACTCTGCAAATATCTATGAAGTTTGCTTGATAATAAATATTAAAATGACATAAATTATTTAATTTAAGAACTGTCAAGCTGTCAAAGTGTCAGCTCGAAAATTGTCTCCATTTTTTTTCTTATTCTGTCTGCTTCGTTACGTTTTTAAATGGACTAGAACAGAATCAGCACACACAGAAAATGTAGAATTCAATTGATTGTTGTGTCTCTTCGAAGCTCGATATACGCCACTCAATCTATCTCACGACTATCGTGATGATTTCGAAATCGTCAGATAAATTTCTACGTGTATGTTAATACAAGTAGGAAAGTAAGCAATTTGGTTCAGAGATTTTTCTTTACCGCTATCTTGCAATAGATTGGATTTATCTACTTTTGTATATTGCAGTAATAAAATGGTTTAGTTATTGAAGATTTATATTTTTAAAATGTAAAGTGGTTATGTGGGGAATATTTATTTTATATTCCATTAGGTCTACTACTTTATCATCAACCTGAATTCGTCCACTGTTGGACGTCATTGTGTGTGTCCACACTAGAAGCCTAGCGCGACGGCGGCGGCGGGCGCGGTGGCGGGCGCGATCTGTGTCCACACTGCCGATCAAGCGTTTCGGCGACTTCAGGTGTTGCAAACCGGTGGTACAAAGTAGATTCTATAAATCTTGTTTAAAGAAATTCATTTTAAAATGTTTAATAGGTTGTGTAGGATTGTGTACAACTAAATTATCAACCATTCTACATGATTCAAGTCAAGTACAGTACAAATAATTTAAATATTTACAAATACCTCCTACGGTAGTATTTTAGTACATGTCCTGAGATGGCGCTGACTATAAGACCGAAATGGTTTGCTACACCTGCCACCCGCCCGATAAATCTGTTGTTGCCTAGCAACGCCTGGCTCGCAAAATCGCTTGAACACATCGCGCTAGGCCCCGCCTTAGTCACTTCAGTGTAGCCATGAGCGGCGTTTTCATACGTTCAATATTATCGCGCCCGCCGCCGCCACCGCGCTAGGCTCACAGTGTGTTTGAGCACATTGGCTTCTCTCAATGTACGCCACTGAGCCCGGTATTTAGCTTTCCTCATCCAGTCTCTGATGCCTTCGCAGGTCGTCACTCCACCTGGTTGGCGTCTACCCCAATGGTTATCGGGTCGATTAACAGTTAACTACTACTGTAGCAGTCAACCCGTCCCAAAGGCCGAGATGCCGCAAATAATAAGGGACGGAAGGGTAATGGGACAATTAAATAAGTAGCCCCTACAAGGTTTAGTATTATGTTTATTACACTCCAAACGTAAAACCCTTTATCAGGGTAAATAATATTACAGTAACAATATTCTTTAAAACTTCATTAGAGTTATAGGAAGCACACAAGATAACTGAATTTACTTTAAACATGAAATTAGATAATATTGCAGAACAGGTGCAGCTGCAGCAAGGCTTATTCAAATTGTACTGACCAAAAAAGAATTGAAAGTGACGCAATGACAGAATGAAAATTCGAAATACGAATATTTAAAAATTATTAAAAAAATAAGAAAAGAATAAGATCTTAAAGTAAAGAGGTTGAGGCAACAGAAGAGGTGCAATACCTCTCTGTTACACTACTTTTTTAAAGATGTCAATTAATTAATGCTCCCGCCCTGTGTGATGCGGAAGAGTCAGATACTTATTGACTATAAATCCACCTAGTTTCTTTAAATGCCCTACCCTTTCCACGAAATACAATTTTTGTATCAATCATTAACTAAATAACCAGCTTTAAACGTTTAAACAAAGCTACCGCCATCTAAACAATAGTCCACATTATCTTTCACCCACACATCAATCCATACAACAAAAATTACCGAGTCACGAGTGACCTAAGGGCACGCAACACCGCACAGCGCACTTTCTTCAAATTCGTTATAATGTTTTGACAAGTAAATTTGCTTGTACTTAACCAAGCTTTCTAGTATGATTGACAGCTGTGTATCAATGGTTTTAAGTGTCACTTTCGCTTGACAAGCTGATGTACAGACAGACAGATAATGATTCTAGAATTAAATTAAATGCGATGATTGATTCCTTTTGTTGTGTTGAGTTTATTGGAGGTGTATCTTCACAGATATTGTTGGCTAATTGAATTTGAAAGGGAAATCTTTTGTGAATGCAAGCGGAGTCTAAAGATAAGCCTGTCATTATTTTCAATGAATGGTTGAGCAGAACTGTGCCAGTAGACATTTTTTCAGTACCTGTGTGCAATTATCGTTTTTGTTAAAAAGAAGTTGGTATGATCAGTCATTAACTTAATTTGATTGGCACTTGCGCATCTGTGCACATAAGTAGCCAATTATCGAAATCTGCTAATGGAAGTGTCAATAGGTAAGTTTTTTATGACTTTAAACAAGAAACACACTGATATTTATAAAAGCTATGACCTATTTTTTTACAATGATATATTTAGGTATCATCACCATTGAGAACACCACAGACTGAGAAAATTGAGCTGAATTTCAAATGTTTTTAGTTACTGTTTAAATTAGTAGTTTTTTGTTTTCTAATTTTGTATGAACTTATTTTCTGTTTTTGTTGTTGTCTGTTCTGTTTTCAATGTTTCATGTATTTATCTGTGGAAACTTGTAAATGGCCTTCAAATATTTATTAATAAGAAAATTGTATAAACAAGATCTAAGTTTCCCGAATAAAATAAAATGAAATAAATCAAACTTAAGGCAGGCTAGCTAGGTTGTTGCCCTTATCATTAACTTGTTGAAACGCATAATTATCTGCTAATTATATTTTATTTCTTGTAGTGAACTATAAAGCCTCCTGCAGACACACGCGATTAATCGCGCTGCGACAACGAGCCAAGCTAATTTCCACTCTAAAAATACTGCGAATGGACCGCGACATGTCGCCCCGCGCGATTAATCGCGTGTGTCTGCAGGAGGCTTAACGCAAATGCACCGAAGTTCACACCAAAAAGGTTTTTTATCCATACAATTAGTTATTTGACCTACTGTTCACCGCACCACGCCCTATTCTGACTCCAATAAAGAACAAGATTATTTAATGACGCTTCTAGATAGGTCTTTTAACCTGTTATTACCGACTATTATTCAATTTGCATGTAACATTGAAATTCACTCTCTAAAATTAGTAGCAAAGTGCAAACCCTTTACTTGCTTCGTATTATCTTAAGTATAGTAAAATAACTTCGTTTAAAATAATAACAATGTTTTGAATTTAGAAAGCACTTTTCTACTCAATGTAACTAGTTGTGAAAAGGTGTTTTTTTTTCTTATAGGCAGGTGTTATGCCCATTACAGAAAATAAAAATAATCAGTTAAATACGTGTATTTATTATGCTGCCAGTGTTTTCGCCCAGCTATTACACAGTGATTGTAGACGAATTCTTTGGAATTGAACTATTTTTATTTTTTTTAAATCGAAACTGTTCAGAATTCAAGAGTAATAAACCTTATTTAATACTTTACAATCAACTTTAAGACGATATCGAGTAGTTCATAATTGGCTTTGTTATAATAATGTATGTGTTTCCTGATAGCTATATCCTTGAGTTCTTTAAGTCAAGATTGAAAATATTACTTCTAGACAAGCGTATAACTTCACCGTCAATCACATCTTCGCTTACAATCTCAGGAGAGCTAGTGGTCAAACGCTGGCCTAAGTATTGTTAAATAAAATAAAATAAAAAGCTCATTAATCCTACACTAAAAAAAATACCAAAGTGACGAAGAACGACAATGCACATGACATAAACACGTACTTAACCCCGAAACATTAAGGTCGTAATTCCCACACGAGAACTACAACGGGAATCCCTCCAAATAATTAAATAAAGACAAAAGCAACGAGGAAAACGGTTGGAAAAAGGGTAAGCTAAGGACTTATGGAGATTGATGGCAAAGGGGCGAGGTACAGTAGACCTAGTTGCACATTTGTGTACCTACATTTTATTCGTGAAAGTATTACACATAGTCCGGGAGACTTTTATCGCCACTAGTGCGTATAAAATCGTAAAGAGCCGAGAAAGAGTCCCAAAAGATGAACATTGGTGACTTTTGCTTGAAAATGAAAATGATAGGGAAAGGCTTACTTGTGTTTAAAGTGTATTTTTGCCAAATAACTTGCATGTAGAGAAAACGTTATTGTTTTTCATGATTATAGGCAAACTATTTTTGCTCTATACTGAAAACCATAATGCTGACAAAAGCAACTTGTTCTAGTATGAAAGGCGACTCAAATAGGTATGTACAACATACGAACGACGATGATACTCGTAACAACATCTCATACATTCTCCTTTCAAAACGACAACCGCCCAACTCATAACTAAGAACCACGAACGTGCTAAAAACGACACTATAACTTTGTCCGAATATTCGGACCCACGACCCAACCGAAAATAGGACCCTCAATTCACATAAAACAAATAAAAAGCGAATATGTGACTATCCCTTGAACCATTGGTTCCGGTTTTGTGAGAGAATATGTAAACAGAGAATCAAATAGTAACGGGTGACCTACATCGGGTAAAACATTTACACTTTACTCTTTTGGGTGGCAGATAGGCTATCAGAAGTTGGCCCATTTATCATTCTGTATCGAAACCGTCAAAATTGAATGAGGGATTGGTTGCTGTTGTTTCTCTTTATTTTAACTAGTTGTTTTGTCCGAGGTTTCACTCGTGTGAAGGTAAAAAAATATCCCACAATTACAAACTGGGATTAAAATCATCTGACAGTAAGAAATGGGACAACCTGTTATCCCTCAAACATATGGCACATGAGGACCTTTTCCAGGTCATGTTTTCTCTATGTGCCAAATAAAACAACAAATCTGCCTAGTACTCAATAGTAATGTGCCAATACCTACATCAATTATTTTGACAAGAATATTTTCTTAAAATGATGAACTTCAACAATTGATAGTCAATTGAGTAACTAAAGCTCTAAATAAATATCAATCATCGAAATCCATTCAGCCATCAAAAGGAAACAGACAGGCAGACAGATAAAATTTCTTGTTACTTTCTTATATACATATACCTAGTATTAGTACATATTGTACTTTCGGCTTATCTTTTACAAGTAGAGCAGGTTGATACGCTCTCGTTACGGTGCATCCACACCGCCGGTAACATTTGTAACTCAACGTTTCCAAATGTTACTCGGTAACATCAGCCAACAAAATGTTATTTAATGTTACTAAGTGTTGACGTGTTACTGTAAGTCGAGTAACGTTGCTCAACATTCGGTAACATCCGCCAACAAAATGTTATTTAATGTTACTAAGTGTTGACGTGTTACTGTAAGTCGAGTAACGTTGCTCACATTCGGTAACAATGTAACCCCCATTATCTAACAATGTTACAAATACCGGCACGGTTCTTGAGCGCTCGGCGTAAGAGTGGGGATCGCTTTGCACATCGTACACTTATCGACAAATGAAACGCACAATAAAACAAATAAAACGCACAAAACAACGAATCCCGAGTGGCCGCTATGACGCGATGCGCTACGGCACGCTACGCGGGCCAATCACTACACTTTCCCCGCCCCCGTTCCTCACTTCATCTACCAAAGGGACCTAATAACTCACTTCTGCGCAGGTGAAGGTCAGCGCTCAAGATCCATGCCGGTCACTGTACCGATTGTCGAGCAACGTTACTCGACATACAGTAACACGGCAACATTTGTTGTCGGATGTTACTGCGGTGTGGATGAGTAACAATCAACAAATAGTCGTTACTATTTGTCAAGGAGCCACAAAAGTTACCGAATGTTACCGTGTTGCCTTTTGTTGCTCCACAAATGTTACCGGCGGTGTGGATGCACCGTTAATGTACAGACAGGGCTGTCCGTATGACCTCTATGCTATGATGACCTTTCAGAAATGTAGGTTTTGAGCTATCATTGAATCGGAGACAGGTGGACATTCCACTGAGCTAAGGGCCTTTGGACATGGATAACTATTTGTTCAAGTGCCTAAGGGCTAATTGGCTTAAAAACACAACTAATTTGGTAGTTTAGGAACATAGTGGTGTGGTCAGGGGTCTGAAGTGACGAAATGCGAGTGCACTTTTTTTTAATAACTTCCCCTCACACTTTTATTCGACTATATCGTGGGTGCGTTTACAAAAGTTTAAACCCGCATTCAACAACATTCAGACCCGATACAACTACTTGTAGACCATACAAATATTTACACCATGCGGGGATTAACCCTGCAACGCAGCGCAGCAGTGGATCGCACCACCACTGCGCCAAAAATATCGCCAAATATGTATATTAGGTATACTTCTGCCTTACCTTTTGGGGACTATCAGTCTAATGTTGCCCAGTTTTGTATCAATCAGACCATAGTAGTACCAAAAAGCTTTCTTTCCATCTCAAAAACATAAAAATGCAATTCATCATTAAAAACCTGTCCCTCACTAAAAATAGGCATAATTACAGTCCCATAACAAGAATCTAATACAACATGTTAACGATGTAATTACTGCCACCTATATCTCTCCATTTCCTTCTACAAACTGGCTCTGCCATATACCACAGGCTACAAAATAATTACTTGTAGTCCATTCCAGTACAACAATTTGCGAGGAAATGTTCTGATGCCATAATTTTCTAACATTACGTTCCATAGCCGAGAAGAAACAAGTAACTGAGACAATTCAGTTTAATGACAGAAATGACAATCGAAATTATTGACACCTGTACCCTTAGCACGAATTTTCACTCTTTTACTTTACAGCGTCTTGTCACTATTTACAGCGTTTCTTGTATGAAAAACTGAAACAGCGCCTCTGATGTGCGAAGAAGGAACTAATTTTTCCTTGAAAATTGTCAATTTGAAGTTGTCAAAGTTCCAGTTTACTTTACGTCTCAAATACTGAAAATTCGTGCTAAGGGTACTGTTCAAGAAATAATAGTATCGGTACTAATGAGAAACATCATTTTTTTAAAACCACTAAGTACTGTATCCACATCTGGGCAAAAGTACCCCTTTCTCCTTCTAAACCAGAGGGCAAAAGCCCACCGGCCTCCCTTTAGAGGGCCAAAGCCTACCGGGGTCGCGGGACCAACGAATTACCGTGACCCCGGAACGTAAAGATCTATTGAAGGACACCGTGGATTTTAGTCAGTACAAGTCTGACAGTCCCTCCTGCCCTGCCCTTGGTGGGAGGACTCATTTGATGAGTTTACCACGCTAAAAAAACCTCTCTATTTTAGGCTATTTCTGGCATGTTTGAAACACTTACATGATCCGCGAATTCACAAAAAGTAATAATATATTTTTTCATCAAGATAGTCCAAACTGTCTTGATGAAAAATTATAATTATAATCTTTTGATTACACATTCTCAAGAAATACATTACATGGACGTGCAACATAATCGTTTCATATAAACAATTCATCCATGCTCGAGTATATCATAGAGTATCGAGCACAAAAATAATATCGCAACAGAATTCGCTACTTCTGCAAGATGTATCGGACTCTGTTATCGATTCTTTTTCCAATCCCCAGTTTTCCTAATAAGGCCCGGTGTTCCATATAGGTCAGTGTGTAAGATCCATTGGTAGCGTATTTCCAACATAAGTATGTGAGTTACCGGTCGTCTCGTTAAGGACTGTGCAGACGAGAGACTTTAATTTGCGACATGTGGAAAAACCGTCAACCGAGGACTTGTCACGGACTCAACACTTGGTGTGAGATCTTTCCGGATATTAATGCTGATCAAAATTTTTAAAATGCGTCAGTCTCTTACGTTGGTAGCACGTTAGTTCTAAATTTTTTCGGTAACGTCTTTAACGTGGTCTAGTCTGTGATATGCTATATAGGTAATTCTGGGAAGTCTTTGGGTGCAAAAGTTCTAGTCTAGAATTTGTCACGGTCTACTGCTGAGCATGGGTTAAGTAAGGGTTTGAGTCCCACCCGAGTCAAGCGAAACGTTGCTGCTACAAAGCCACGCCACCAGGGTTTTGATTGCAACTCCATGGATTGATTTGCGGTGTCAACGAGGTTGGGATTGCCCTATATAACATCCTTTTTAGGGTTCCGTAGCCAAATGGCAAAAACGGAACCCTTATAGATTCGTCATGTCTGTCTGTCTGTCCGTCCGTATGTCACAGCCACTTTTTGGCGAAAGTATAAGAGCTATCCTGTTGAAACTTGGTAGGTAGATGTATTATGTGAACCGCATTAGGATTTTCAAAAATAAAAACTTTTTTCACCAAACCCATACGTGTGGGGTATCTATGGATAGGTCTTTAAAAATGATATTGAGGTTACTATTATCATTTTTTTCTAAACTGAACAGTTTGCGCGAGAGACACTTCCAAAGTGGTAAAATTTGTATCCCCCCCCCCTGTAACTTCTACAATAAGAGAATGATAAAACTAAAAAAAAATATATAAAGTACATTTTCAAAAACCGCAAATATAACTTTGCCATTCATACAAACACTATGAAAAACAAAGTTATTTTTATTCTTTGTGTTTATTACTAATCTCAATATAATTATATCCCTAATTTATGCTTGCTACTACGGAACCCTTCATGGGCGAGTCCAACTCGCACTTGGCCGGTTTTTTTCCACTTAAATAATTCCCGTTGTAAAGTGGGTACTATATATAATAAAAAAAATAATTAACAAACAGCCATACCCAGAACGACTACCTTTAGGTGTTAGAAATTATGGGCCATTTCTTCCGTGTGGCAATCGAGAGCGCAACACAAAGCGCACCAGTCAATCACTTAGTCTTTGGGCCAACTTTGCCGTTAAAACAACTAGCAAAATGTTGGTATAGGTACAAATTACCAAACCCTTCGGAGATTACAGATGTGACGTTTATTTTATGTAAAAAAGAACTAAGGAAAGAAAAGTCTCTCGTCTGCACAGGCCTTTAAGTGAAAACGTCGCGAGTATGCGCTCAACGCTCGTTGGAAATCGTGTAAAGAATTATTGTTCAATGTATGTTGGTTGCTTTTCTAAGATTTGTAGGTATGTGGCTGGGATTTGTGGTTAAATTTTTGTTTTATTTAAAATAGTAAAATTAATGTAGCGTGTACCGATCAGTCAGCAATAAAAAGAGTTATTTGGTAGACTTGGTTCGACATAACCGCATGAAGTTTTGTACGATACAACAGCTGATCTTTTTTGCAGTTCCGATATTGGCATTTAAATGATTGTTGGTCTATATATAATATAGTGGTCTATGGCGGTGGTCAGTCCTACAGAAAAATCAAATGGTTACTAGCAATCTTTTCTGATAATGAAGTATATATTTTTTTAATAATATCACAATTATACATATATTCGTAGCAGGGCCCTTAAATAAATGTGACCACATATTTCCGGAATACGCTGTTAAATTTTTTTTTATGTTTAATGGGTACGAAAATAGAAGAATTCTATTTTCGTACGTAATATTAATTGATTATGTATTTTTTTTTTAAATTGTCTACATTATCAAAAAAAGTTGCTAGTGACCATTTGATTTTCTGCACGTTTGTTCAAGGAGTAAACAATAACAATATTATGTAATTATATTACCTAAAATAATATTTTTCTTAAACCCAAAATCAGAACCTACCTAGAAAAGTCCTTTTTTATGTATCTTCATTACATTTCTGCTTACGCAACCAATTTAAAATCTTTGGACTAATCTCTCATAAACAGCGGTAAAAAAAATAATCAAAAAAAAACTTCCGAAAAGATTCCCATTATAGATTCGCGTCACAGGCTGATAACAACAAACTTTGTTGAAATAAAAATTAAGTTACAGATTTCTTTTCCAGTTTACTTTTGGAAAAATTCCGTTATGAAAAGAAATGCCCGAAAGACGTTTTTATTTCTGTTAAGGGGATGCACGAAAGAAACGAAAGGCGAACAATTATTTTCGTCAAATAAATAAGAGATATGTTTAATATATTTTTAAGTCGTTGTGATTATTCATTAAAATATTTCCTTAATAACAAGTCGCCGTCCGGGTCCCCCGCCCCGGGACCCAGACGGCGGCGCACGGACGTGGCACGGCCCGGTCCCGGCCCGGTGTACCGTGAATCATACTTCATCTAGTTGAAGTTTACCTCTTATTTAATTTTATGCATTCCTGCATGTACAACTAAGTTTTACAACACTAGTATTTTTTACATTTAATGAAAAGCGTAGAAAAATAAATAGAAAAGTTTTATTCCGCCTTAAACCAGAATTCAATAAAAGTCTTTTCTCCCTTCGTCTTGTTAAACTTTTTAACAACCTCCGTAACTTTGTGCCGTTCGTAACAGTTATTGGGAACTACTCTTAACTCTGAACTCCGTCTGTAACTTCTTATCCTTTAGTTTAAATTGACTTAATAAAGCATTAAGTAAAATACATTGAAACTTGGGTTTATTTTGTTTAAATCTTTGTTTACTTGGAGAGATTGTGCTAGCTTTGAAAAACCTATTGTTGTTCTACATAGAACTCCATAATGATTCTACAAATTACACGGAGATAGAAGTATAATTGTTGAGATTAAATAAATATTCCAGAAAATATACAACAAATTGAGGCATTTGCCGCGCGCAGCAAATGTCTCGCGAGGCAGCTCGTTCTGTGTGAACGCACCTATTGAAAGGACCAATTAAAATAATGGCAATCCAGTCATAAAAGTTGACATGATGTGATTTGACAGAAGACTTAAAATTTGTTGTATATTTTCTGGAATATTTATTTAATCTCAAAAATTATACTTCTATCTCCGCGTAATTTGGAGAATCATTATTACATCACGATGAAGCGTTCAAAAGCACTTATGATGGAAAGGTATCATTTACATAAATATGTCTCCAACTAGAAAACTGAAGGAAATGTAACTACAACGAGTGTAATTACTCCCATAAAAGTTACATTTCCTCTACACTGTATCAAATGAATCATACAGCATTCATTTAACTTATGAACGTTATAAATTGCGAGTATCTCTTACGATATTTTATCTTCAACCACGCCCAGACTTAGTACGGTAAGGATGGCGGGCAACCAATCAAAATACTAAACTAGATGCTAAAGCAACCGCAAAATGTATGTATGTAGAACTAAATTAGTGGTTCATACGGAATCTCATTTGATCAACGTAATTGGTACATGAATTTTCTAGTCGCGACGACTTAACGTGGATGGTTATGGTTCTTATTAATCAAGGCGTGGTTAGTTTTATGTTTGGGTACTAACTACCTAGTTGTTGATCTGTATAATTAGGGGAAGAGTGTATAAGACGGGGACGATACTAATCGCGAGGTATAATGGGGACATACACTCTTTAGGCATGCTTAACACAAAACTAACGTAACGCAAGCGCCATCTGGACGTCATTTGCAAGCGACCACCATTAACAAATGGCGTCCTGTTGGCGCTTTTGCTACGTTAGTATTGAGTTAAGTTTGCCTTAAGTGTGTGATTTCCCATCATACCTCGCGTCCTCGTCTTATACACTGTTCCCCTACTGCTGCAGTTGCGTGTTTGTGTGAAACTTTGTGTGCAGTGTGATTGTGCGTAGCTATTTGATAGTTTTTTTTTAAGCTATTGCATAGCTTTTATCGCGAGCTCCGAGCGCGACGCAGCGCGGCGACCGAATCAAAAAATTTCCAAAAACTTAACGAAAATACCTGACACCACGCATCGTCTAACATCGTTTCAGTTCGGGAGACTTCGGCAATCAAAAAACTTTTTTTTTAAAAAGTACCGACTTCAAAACAAATACAAAAAAGTTTAAAATAACTTTTCTTTCGGAGGTCGGTGGCAATAGTCAATGACACAACAAAACAAAGCCACCGACTTCCGAAAGAAAAGTTATTTTAAACTTTTTTGTATTTGTTTTGAAGTCGGTACTTTTTTTAAAAAAAGTTTTTATTTTACCCATTTTAGTTTATTTATTACATATTCAACCCAAATTCTTGTAAAATACAAAATTTTCTTACTATGCACTAATCTTGTAATCCGTCACAACATAAAAAAATCCATATCTCTAAAACTACTGAACCGATTTTGATGAAACTTGCAGTGTACCCTAAGTTGAACAATACCTAGTACAACAAAAAAAGAATTACTTAAATCGAACTTATAGTTCCGGAGATATGCGTGCACAAACATAAAAACATACATAAAAACATACATACATACATACATACATACATACATACATACATACATACATACATACACTTACGAAATTTGACACATTTGTTCAGACGCTGATAAATGATAAATGATGATAAATGATATTTATTTTTGCAAATAGGTTTTCGCAAACACTTTTACATGTCAAAACACTTTTTTTATAGCTAGATGAGGCCGGTGTTTCGTACCTGACTACTCTGAGAAGAAACATCCGAAACAAACTCAGAGGTCATCGTCTCTTTTAAAGTCCAGACATTAAATTGGTTAAGTCATGTGAGGACCCTGCAGGTTTGTGTCTGAGATGGTATTTTGAAGAAAGAACCAAACAAATTTGAGTGGACCTGTCCAGTCAGTGCAAGCATTTGTCAGTTATCGTGAAGCTCGATTCATAACCCAAGGTATGATATAGACTAACATATATGAAAACTGGGCAGTTCTGATAATATTACATACATACGGGTCGAATTGATAACCTCCTTTTTTTTGAAGTCGGTAATAAAAATATCCGACAATTTAATTTTTTTTACTGATTCTAAACGGCCAGCTACAAAAGGAGTTGTCACAATGAAACCTACTTATGAAATTCTCCTACAACAAAGAAGTTATTTGTTACAGTAGTGCACCACAAACATTTTAAATAAATTATATTCTCGTTAAGTATACGCGGTAGCCGTTTTTTTTTTAAATGTTATGCAATAGCTTCACCGCGGCAGTCTCCGAGTGCCACATGTATTTTTTTTATTAACATACTCTACCTATAAATTTATCTACAAGGACATGCGGGAATTCATACGCGTCCACTGCGCCAACCGTGAATTTGATTGGACTTGTATTCTTCTCTATCCAGTGAACTACATAAAAATTGCACCTTTCCTGGTTAAAATACTGATTCAGATGCATTGAAAGCCGAACACTCAAATCAAATATTTTGATAATTTAACAATATTATTGCTAATTTATGCTCTTTACTTTTCAACAATAATATCCAGCGAGATATTTTCGTTGTCAAGCAGATGAATTTTCATATTTTTAAATATGGAACGATGGAAGGTGTATTGCACAATAAAGTGTTGATTATCCTGAGTGCTTCACATGTGCATTTCAATGTGCCACTTTTTGAAATGCATTCTTTTCATATCTTGCAATCTTCAAAGAAGTAGCTTTAAATTAATAATCGTTGAAAGAATATCATCATTCCTAGATCATGATTGTGTATCACAGATTTACTTGCAAAATAGGGCTTATTTAGTTTCTTAAGAAAACCTGTAGCTAGGATTACATATTAGTAAAACAATACGTATTATTACTTAACTAAGGAATATTTGGAACAGTAAGTGGAGTGTCTTGCCCATTCTTCCTACGAATCTACCCTTGTGAATGTGTGTAAAATTAATACCAACCCATTTTCTTTCATTTTAATATTCGACATTTTCTTCAAAAGTTCCTCTTTGATAGACTAGTTAAAATAAATGATTTCACTTTACCTTCAATATTTTATCAAACTATAATGGTCATTTCGAGGGGTGAAAGGCTATTTGGTTTAAGCGACATCTTGGGTGATATTGAGTTATATACATATTCGGAATCAGCAATTTTTTCTCCGTCGAATGATGCCGGTTTCATCAAAATCAGAGCACTTTTATGGCGTTTGAAACAACACTATTTTTGGGTTGCTTCCAAAGTGGCAGCGTATTATCCGACGTCCATTTTGCATTTTTTTTCCAGTCATGTACTTGAACTATACAATGATATAAAGAACCGAGACATAAACCAAATACCCTTTCTCAGATTAACGATTCTATATCGGTTAAAGCGTTTTTCATGTTTCTATTTCTTATTAACATGTTACTTAAATCATTTGGAATTCCACCATTTACACGTTGTGGTGCCGCATAAAGCATTTGTCCGTCAACCAAATACGATATGGAGTGTCAGTTAAGCTCTTTCAGCTGCATCTTTTTTCTACTTAGGGTGCTTCTTAGACCAAATAGACGTTTTGTTTCAGCTATTTTGCATATTCGTTTAAACATTTTTGTCCAATTATTTTTTCAATTAATGTCGCTTAATACAGGCGGTAAAATGAAAAGTTGGGCTTTAAATCGTTCAATTCCAAAATAATACATTTAATTCATGTCATATAACACCATCTCCATTCCATCTCTCGGGAGTTAACAATAGTGATCATTCAACCAGACTACAACACTCGGTCGCTTCATTCGAACTCCAAGTGGTTCAAGGAGTGATAAATATGAATAAGCGAATAATGGACCCGGGTATGTTCTTAAACTATGACCAACTATCGAACGTCGGGCCCCCTCATTATGATTGACACCCAGTCTCCGGCATCTCCGCTATTCCTGGTCTGCTTAGTAGATCGGGTAAGGGCGAAGCAGGTGATGCAACCCCTAACGAACTTTGGCCCTGGCAACACGCAACATCTGTATATTGAGCGATGAACAATTGTCGAACTGTTCATCGCTTGATTCAATCATTCATCGATTTGAGCAAAATAAGCTGGGATATCTTGGGATTATCTGAGTTCCGAAGAGAAGGTCAAGGTACGATGGTTCTAGATTCCGGCAAAATGCTCTTATTCCAGGAAGGAGGTGTTGGTTTTCTCGTCCACAGGTTCATTAACAACGTTGTGAAAGTCGACAGTATGTCGAGTAGATATACATCATTACATCATTCCTTATTCTTAGAATAACCAATCGGTATTCGTTAAAGGTCATACGGGTATATGCACCGACCTTGGCACATTCTGATGATGAAGCAGAGGCTTTGTATGAGGAGGTATCCGAGGCCATACGGTATGTATGGCCAGGGATATCTCCAAAACATACTTTACCGTTGTTGTAGGGGAATTCAACTCGAAGGTGGGTCCAGGAATGGCAATGAGTTAAGAATGGGGTCATTTGGGTATGGGCAGCAAATCCATAGGGGCCAGCGGCTGGTCGACTATATGGAACAAGAAGAACTTCATTTGATGAACTCCCATCATATAAGCGGACGTGTGTAAGCCCTGATGGTACAACCAGAAATGTGATTGACTTCATCATGACGACCAAGAAGCGAATATTCAGTGATGTCTCTTTGATCGCCAACTTGAAAACGTGGCGATCACTGAATCGTCAGAGTCACCTTGAATATCAATGTAGAGCTTGAAAGATCACGTCTGGTGAAGTCTACGTTCCTGGTCTTGCTCACATTCAGAACCACCAAGACTTCCAACTCAAACTGCACAATCGCTTCCAGTGCCTAACCGAATGCAAAATTGTGTACGTGATCAACAACCGTGATTGGTGGAAACTGTCCAAGCAGTGGAGTCCAATTTTTTTAAGACTCCGGAGTCAGCCTCTAAAGCTCTCGAACGAAACCATCAAGTTGATCCAAGACCGGACCGAGATGTGGCTGCAATCTTCAGCTGATATGTCGGAATATGGCAAACTCAATAGACATCTCTAAATCAATATGACGTGACCTGCGTGCCTATAATGCAGCACGGAACAGAGATGCAATAGAGCGGAACCAAAGCTCAAAAGTCTTCACCATGAATTCAGTTATTAGGCAAATGACAAAGTTGAAGATGGCGACGGCAGTATCATTTCGTCAAAACCGGAGATCCTGAGAGAGCTTGACAAGTTTTACGGAAAGTTATACATTTGCTCCGCCAGATTTTACAGAAGTCAGAAAAGTATAGTCCATTATAGGCCATTATGTCTAGCGTCAAAGTCGTCCTAAAAATCCAATTCGTATGGGCAGCGTTAGGAAACCACGTGCTATCTTCTCATCGAGAATCCCACGGTGTCTTAAGATAAAGGTGTTTAACCAGTGTGTGTTGCCAGTGATGACATACGGCTCTGTAACTTGTTCGAAGTTATGCTCGGAGTTTCTTTGCGGTATGAAATCTGGAACAAAGATATTCACGGAAGAACCAGAGTCACCGACATGGCTCGTAAAATTTGCAAGTTAAAGTGGCAATGGGGAAGAAAAGTTACGCACTGTAGGCAGGCCGCCCACTAGGTGGAATTGTCGTACAGCGTGGTGGTCTAAGGGGTAGGCCTACGTTCAGCAGTGGACGTCTTCCAGCTGATGATGATGATGAAGCGGATAATACTTTAACGGATGTTTTTGTTGATAAAAATAATTGATGTTCCTACATTGAGACAGTTCTACTTTATTATTATTCTAGATGAATACTTAAACTGATCTTGCGTTGTGTATACGTATATTTTGCTTTATTTATTAATTTAAGCACCTGTGATTTTCGGTGATGGCGATATATTCAGGTCGTTTCAACAGCCATTGATAATATTAGATGTAAAAAAATGTTACATCAAACGTTAAATTTTCAATACTGTTATGTCACATATGTCTATTAGCCTGCCATTCAATTCAATATCAATTGGCAGTTGAGATAAATAGCTTGCTACTATTCATTTTGGCCTGCGTCACTTCATGCTGTTTGGCTTATTCTGAAAGTATACTGCAGAGTCGCTTAAATCTTTTTTCCTTTCTCTGAAAAATAGGGGCTTAAGACAATTTGTATTAAGCGACATTTATCTTTGTAATTAAAGGTCCTTTTTATTGGGTAAAGGCATCAAAAAATGAACGTTTTTAAATGAATTTCAATTTAGTTTACCCCATTCAAATAGCTGAAGGAGTTTTTTTGTTATGATTTTTTTTCGATTTTTTAAAACTTTAAATGGCTCTCCTGTAAAGTTGCAAAAATGTCGCTTAAAGCAAATAGCCTTTCACCCCTCGATTTATAAATGTATATTTTGACCGTAATCAAAATACTTCAACAGTCATGTTGCATATAATACATGTAACGTAATTAATGCACACCCCTTAGCAACTTTATTTAGTATACTATGATAAAATCATAATACAAACATTATTCTACAAATTATATTAGCTAAGAAAATGCAATAAAAATCAGTGTCCGTTTTATTATTCATAATAACTCAATATAATGGAACTCCAAGCCAGGGAAAGTAAAAAACACACAATAGCCGTATCTTTACAATAAACACACCACCATCTTAAAAATAAAACTTTATGGTATAAAATATGAGATAATAAATTATAAATTATTATGCGATTTATAGCGAAAACGGAAAGTTAGCTTAAAACCATTAAAATATCGTTAAAAATTGGTTCGTGATCTCATTTAGTGTGCAATTCTTAAGTGACTAGCGTGGTGGGATTAAAATATCAATAACTTAATAATGAATTCATCAATTACGTAAACAATGTTAATCTTAGAAATAGTGGTCAAACTGCCCAGATATGGCCCTTACTCGATCGAAAAACTTTAGTATTTTATGACATCAAATATTGTTTATAAGAAACCTTCTTCTGTGTCTCACTATGAACCAGAGCAAAACAAAAACAAATATCAATTAAATTAAAAAAAAAAAAACATCTGACTAAGTGCACTTTAAGACGCGGACTGACTACGATTTTAATCGCTTATGGCCGCGTAAACTATTGTCACCACTATGGAGCGTCAATAAGATTGAAAATTGAAAAAATGACATTTGTGTTGAAATGTGACGTAAGCTGCGAATGGGCATTTATTTTACTGCTTTTCTTTAGATTATTTAAAATATAGACATAAAATTAAATAATGGTTCGGTTAAAGTTTTAAAAAAATGGAAAACCTACTAAATTCTTAAAAAAAAAACTGTTGTTATCGCTGGAAATACAGAGATCTTCGACGTCAAAGTTTATTTTTGTGCTACAACTTCCCAATTTTTATTGGGAATATCAAAATCTTATTTATTATTCTGTTCGGTTTAAATTCTTCTTTATACCCTTCTCTGTTCACTGTATTTTTCGCGTTGCTTATTTTTATTACATTACGTCATACTCGACGTTCTAAGAAACCAATTTTTGGGAATATGAGATAAGACCGCGCCGTTAATCTTATATCCAAGAGCAAACGACCTAGAAACCTCATAATACATAGGATTTTAATAACAATAAATCCAGCTATCACTAAGTTTTCTAATAAGCCGCGGAATGACCAGAAAATCGGTACATTTCGCGTCATAAACTTGTTTATGTCTGGAACCGCATAAATTGGCGTTTAACTCTAAGATTGCGCACTAGATTAAAATCTTTCATCGGCCTGTGTCCCAGTTTGGTAGCCCTACTGGGCTTGTGTGAGGGCGAGTTTACATTTTGGTCGAGTGAAGATGCGTTTGAACGACTGGAATACTCACATCTCGCACTAATAGGACGTCTTTATTTTACCAGCAAAGCCATTGTCAAAGAAATCTCGTCAAAGGATGAGACTAACGAATTACCGTGACCCTGGTACGTAAAGGGCTATTGAAGGATACCGTGGATTTTAGTCAGTACAAGTCTAACAGTCCCTCCCTCTCAGCCCTGGGTGGGAGGACTCATTTGACGACTTTACCACGCTAAAAAGTGAATTTTATCGGCGTTTTTCGAAGGAATTAAAAAATTGTGGCCTCTTGCTTAGACTCTCTGGACCTCTCAACTCAACCTCCAAACACACATATTGGCCAGCAAAAAGGCTAAAAACTAATTTTGTAAGGGCGATGGTCCTCAAACCCCATCCTCCCAATATTATTGCTTCTTACTTCTAGTACTAAATGGGGCTTCACTTTGCCAATGTAAACGCTTCCTAACGTTGCTTATTATAGCGAAGACGCAGTGTGACCATCACCGGCGTTCCCATTCAAACGCTTTTGAGAAGATAGTGGTAAATATTGTTGTGGATAGTTATTCTTGGCAGTAAAAGTGATAGACACAAGCTATAATAATTATTGTTATAACTACGCTCAAGATTCATTTAGAGCAGGAGTAGAAGTTTTCAGCGAGACCACAGTAATGATCACTGTAAGGCTACATACCCAAATCAATCGGCTATACTCTCATCACCGTAATTAGATAAAACAATTTCAACGACATCTTGTAAGAACATCATAAGTTTGGCAAAATTGATCAGCTCAAGCTATTTCAAGCAAATAATCTTAATGAACTTGCAACTTGAATCGCATTGCCACACAGAGCCACAGAAAGAAAGCCTTCTTTATTATAGATCCACCATCCTGTAGGAGCCCGGCGCCAAACTGTTTCTAAGATGTTCCCTCGTTGCGCAGGAGTTCCAGTTCTCGTTCCGGGTGAATCCGCTCCGTCTTAAGTTTCATCTTTGCTTGTGGCCAAGACCATCATCATCTGCCTAGCCTTTTCCCAACTACGAGTATACTGGGGCCGGCTTCCAGTCGAACCAGATGCAGCTGAATATCAGTATTTTACATGGAGCGACTGCCGATCGGACCTCCACAACTGAATAATACGATACCCCATGGTAAGACTGGTTGTCAGACTTTTACAGCTTCTGACTAATAGTAACGACTGTCAAAGATCTACAAATGACAGCCGGGACTAACGGCAGTTGCATCAGTCATAGCGACATATCTACAGATATCCACAGACCAACCTCGGCAGGCGCGACTTAACCTGGAAGTACGGCCTGTGCGGCTGTAATTATTTAGCCACGAGCTTTTGTGGCCAAGACCATGTGAAATGAAATAAAAAAATATCTTCATACCCTCTGCAGGCCCTATACATGCCTCTCTTACTTTACAACAAAGAAAATTACGTTAAACAAAATTACTAAAAAGGTCCTTATGACCATCGGCCTCTATAGCCGTATACACCCATTAGCTAAATACACTATAATAAAATAATTCTAGATCATTGTCCGATAAACGTTTAGTGGTTTAATCCGAGCTAGTGGGCTCATGAAACTTAATGGCAACACTGATGTTTAAACGTAGACGGTACAATGTTGCCAAGTAATGAACTTTATCTTTTATCTTCACGCTCTTTTAGGTTTTATGGTGTGCATGGTTTAAGGCATGAGCGAGATGCATAGCAAGCTTTGTAAACGCATAATGTGAAGAGATAACTTTAGTTAGTTTCATACCATTTGTTGTAGTGGAAATTCCTGAGATCAGTAGCTGTATGGTCGATGGTTGGAACCCATCGTGGATAACTTATAATATTGCACTCTACAGGACTTGAATGCGACAAATGACGGAACTGTCCAGAGGTGATGAGGCAGAAGGTGGCAAACGAAAAACCAAGACAATCTGCAATCTTTATATTAACTTCATGCTCTAAAGAATAAAGTGTTCTCCTGAGAAGACAGGACAGGTGACAAAAGTAGACAAGTGGCAATAGTAGCGAAGCATTTAGCAAAAACCATCATAGTTGTGACAAAGCAAGGTAGTAAAGCGTTTCAAAGTGAATTTCTGTCATCATTATCGCTGAATAATTTTACACTTTATATTCCCAATTACTCTTTATTCATCTTTTTACTCATTCGTTATATTAAATATTTTTACAAAAACGAAATAAAAAACATTTAAAAATATAAAAAATAGCAGTCCACCAGCACCGGAAACGGAAACGGGATCCCTATGTGCTTTCGAAAGTTGTTGGTTCGATTTTTATTATATCGAACTCGTTATGTCAAAAATTCCCTTGACGGATGTTACAGAGCGGTGGTCAGGGTTCTTGATAGACGAACCTCCTAACAATACGCGCCGTGTCCAGGAGTACTGTCTTCTGAATCGAGCGTTTGATCCAGCTGCCCAATTACTAATTTATTATTAACACTTTAATTTTCTATTCTCTCTGATGTAAGTTCAAACTAAACTTCAAACCCAAAACGTTACAGCTCAAATCCCAAGACATCTTACTCTAGCAAGATAAAGACCCGTCGAACAAATAAATGAAACACGAAACGTATAGCCTAATATTGAACCCTGGAGCATTGTGGGGGAACTTTAGCAATCACAGCTATTTGTTATACGCTGGGACCCGATATGAAACCGTCTTGGATGCAGCTTTCAATTTTGTGCTGAAGTTTTCCCTTTTTTGTAGTGTAAAATAATGTAATACAACGCTAAGGAGTTCTTTAGGCTACGGAATAGCAGGATTTACAGATAGACTCAGGGTTTCAGCCTGGGGTTTAGGAGTTTTTTTTTTAAGTTGCTCCGCACTAACTTCTGTGTCGTGGGTGAATTAACAAACATTTAAACTCACGTACCTACATCAACTAAAATGCGCCTTATTTTGTTTTGTTTTCTCGTGAGTTCACCTAAAAGAGGCTGTGTGCAGCTTAACCGGACAATCCTGTGGTATGCCTTGAATGTAAGGCCTCCAACCAGGAGGAAATGCCTGTCAAATTAAACTCGCGTCTCACGCAAACCAAACCGATTTCCCGAACCGACATAAAATCGAAATCAAACATTCATGACTCTCGATTATTACAGCAATTCAAATCGATTACCCATTACGCCTATCTAAATATACAAAAATACGTACTTATATGGTTCTAATATAATTCGAAACACGGAAAACCTTAAATAAATTAACATATAAATCGAATGAGGGCCATGAATGTGTGGTATTAGCATGAAAGACTTTGGCCTCAGGGATAGCGGGAGCGGGAGGGTGTCGCTGAATTTTGGGTTTCAATGACGGCATTAGGGGAGGCTAAAGGTCATAGCACACTTAAACGACTCTGCTCCAACACCGCCCTAAACTAAGACGACTGCTCGCAGTCCACGCGGTGACAGCAAGCAGGGACCCAGCAGTCCACGCGGCGACAGCTAGCAGACGGCCAGCTGTCCACCCGCCGACCGCTCTCGCTTTTCGCGATAAACATAGTGACTGAGCGACGACGGCGCGGCGACTGCTAGCAGTGAGCGCGCGGACACCGCACCGACACCGCTCGTCTACGACGTGCGGCCAGCGAGGCGTCAACTACCGAGCAGTCTGACGGCGGTAAGCTCGCTGACAGCGAGCTGTCGGCTAATTTATGATACTAATGTAAAAAATATCTAAAAAGCAATATTTAAAGCCCATATTTAAATGATATTCTTTTTGCCGGGTAGGAGCAGAGTCGTGTAAGTGGGCTATGACCTTAAATGTTAAGAAAAGTTTAAGCTAAGTTACAAATAGATTATTCATAAAAAAACAGTTTATGTTAAGTAATCATTTATCACCAATCTTACTTCTTAATTAATATTATAAATGCGAAAGTTTGTGAGGATGGATGGATGTTTATTTGTTTTTCGGAGATACATTTCTGCTATTGTCAAATAGACAGGCGAAGCGAACACGAAGCGAACGCGAAGCGAAGCGTTTTTGTTTGTAACTTGTATGGAATTGTTTAAAGCCTGTCACATAGACTATCGGACCGCTTTCGCTTTTCTATATGACAGGATTCGGATCGCATTCGCTTCGCCTGTCTGTTTGACAATAGCTTTCGAGTTTTAGCGGGCGAAGCCCCTGACAACGGCCAGTATACGTTTATACGTATTAACGTAATTGAGTTTTTTTTTTCGATTTGAATGCAAAAAGACGATAAGAATCAAATAAAGAATTAGATCCTGCCTGGAAATTTTCCGTCATGGAGAACAAAGGTTAGAAAATCAGTAAAGAAATCTATTGAACAATAAAATAGACTAACTTATAACACAATTTTCCTTTCTCGCCGCCTTTCAGACCTCGGCCTCTAACTATAATATTGTTATTAAACACAATAATAGTAAAATAAAACGTTTAACATTAAGCTCTATCATCGCAGTTGTTATTGGTTTTATTGCTTACATTCCATACTATTTGTTATTTACATACAGAGTGGGATCTCGCAGAAGATCGCTTTTGAATATCTTTGCGTGGGCTTTTTTTTTCTTAGAACGTACAGGTTTACGTTCTTAATTCAGGAATAAATAAGAATTGTTGCTCAAAGTGGAAATCGTAGTTCTTTTTTTATATAAATCGGTAGGAATTTAATATTCCTTAAGATTTATCAGCGCAGATTTGCGTAGTGCAACTCCGTACACTCTTCTTATTTCGCTCTTTTTTCAGGATGCAACATCATCAAATGAGTCGACGCCCTAAGTTGAGCAGTAGGCACTGTCTAAAAACTACCCTGTTTCTTTAATTATCTTCCAGGGCCCCTGTACTGCTTTGAGACCGTCTTGCAACCCCGACAGGCGTTTTCGATTCGCTCCTTGATTGGACGGCGAGTAAACAACTCGCCGTTCGCAAGCCCGCGCTTACGGCCGTAGCCAGAAAGCACCTCGCGATCTCGTGCTCCCCTTTTACATAGACCAGGAAGTAAATAAGTTCCATAAAACGCACATACACCTATCAACTGCATGTCATCTTGGTAAAGCCATAAAAGCTGACTCAGGAAAGGGATTTATGATCCACAACGGTTAAATATTACAATTAGAGGCCATAATCTTGCTTGAATGTACTTAGAACTGGGTTGTGTTTGTCTGTCTGAACTAGTACGAATTGAACTATCTGTTTTTTTTTTGCTTCGAAATCATTATTAGAAAATGAGTCATAGAAAGCTGATTGGCATAAGCCCAGCTATCAATTCTCTTTAAAACAAGTCAGTCATTTAAAAAACTATGATCTTCTTAAAAATAAGGTTTTTTTTTATACTTAAGATAGACAAAGTACTCGTCCAAGACGAATCAAACGAGTCTAAACTCGATGAGTTTGCGGCGTTTCATTACAGAGTTCCTATGGCCATCTTCCAGCTCCATCATCAGATCAGCTCCATATTATCATAATAATTGCATTGTCAAGCGATATATGTATGTGTTTTGCACATATACGTGCAAACTTTCAGCTCAATCCACCTATGTGCAACCTTTATCAGCACGTCTGTCCGTACCTTTATGATTGCCGAATTCTCCCGAACTGAAACGACGTTAGACGATGCGTGGTGTCAAGTATTTTCCTTAGGTTTTTTCGTTAGGTTTTTGGGAATTTCTTGATTCGAACGCCGCGCCGCGCCGCCCTCAGAGCCCGCGATAAAAGCTATACAATAGCTTAACAGTTTCACTGTTCGCGCAGCAGACACAATACCTAAACAATAGTCCTGAATCACATGTGATTCATGGGACAAGGAATGGGTTAAAATATCGATGAATTGAGAACCTCCTCTGTTCTTCGAAGTCGGTTCATAAATATAAAACAAATACGTCTCAGTCTAAATTGAGCAATAACTGCAGATAGTACTCTAGATTGTAAATTCATATCTGGATGAGGCTATAAATCTGTATTATTTCATTAAAGTATTATTAAACGTAGTCGTAAAAACAATGGCGTTCCGCCATAAGCGGCATATAAAGCCATGAAACATATTATATCTTATACTAGCTTCTGCCCGCGACTTCGTACGCGGATCCTGTTACTTATGCCAGCGGAAACGGGGTCGTCAAATTCGAAGTTCTGAAACGTCTGATATCGAATTCTAGGAGCCCGGGGACGGGACAACAACGGGATGCGCGAGACGATTCGAGACGTTCCAGACCTTTCATTTTTGTAAGTCAACAGGAAATGCCCATCACACTAAACAACTTTTACTCGGCGACCTCCCTAATGGCGTTGGTGTAACATATTAGGCCGCTCGTCCTGGCGGAGGGAGAGTCGCATCAGGCGGTGGCCGACCTGGCGACGCAAGCGGTTGCGACGGTCGTTGATAAGATAAGGCAGTTAGGGCTCAACGTGGCACACAAAACAGAAGCCATGTGTTTTCAGTTTTCAGAAGCGGGAAGCGACTTTACTTTATACTATGTAGTGATTAAACGCACCGTCTCGTTCCCCAAAGGAAATCAAAGTCGAGTAAGCGGGTGACGAGTATAAAACAGTTAGATGTTTCAATAAAATTCTGTATTTTACTGCCTCTGAAAACAGTTACTGTAGTCTACTTTATAAGACAGTATATCGACGTTTAGGGTACGTTCATATCCGACGGAACATCCATCGAGCGGATCATCGAATGTTCTTTGACGCACAAACGGATCATCCGTTAAGTGTGAACGGTCAATCGCGACGAAAGTTCCGTCAGATGTGAACCCACCCTTAAGGGGGTATTAAGCAAGTCGCGGGACTGTCTGAACAGGTAACCGTGACCATGGAACGTAAAGAGCTATTCAACTAATACTGTGGATTTTATTCAGTACGAGTCTAGAGCCTCATTTAGACTATGCAAGAACTCGAACGCGAGTTGCATTACATTGCGGACTTTATAAGTACAACGAATTCAGTCGATCAAACAAATACCGCAATGTAGTGAAACTCGCATGCAAGTTCTTGCTCCGTCTAAATGAGGCTTGACAGTCCCTTTTTCCTGGTAAACGTTACCACAACAGGCAGTTGAAGCCGTTGGCAAAGCTGGTAGAGAAATAACAAAGTTTTGAAAACAGTGCTACACCAGGCTTCCACTGCACTAAAAATACAGTCTAGACACATTTTAATCAAAATTCCGACACATACAATTCCCGGCTTCTTTTATGAGAACGTCATATCAAAACCTCGGCTATAGTCGGCAATTTTCGGGACATCGCGATCGGTGTCCAAATTATTGTTACGACTGTTCGAACGCCAGTCGTAACCCGAAGATTGTACCGCGAAGTCATCTTTATTATCGAATTTCTGAAAACTGCTACTTTCTGTCGTAAATCAAGATCTCTTTACAAGTTACTGGAAGGTCCTACCATGAGTCTGTTGTCGGTAATTGATAAAAGCTTTAGGGGCCAGTATGCTCTTCAACTTCTACCCGCAGCTTCGCTTTCGTGGAGTTCTGTCATTTTGTCAAGAGACCGTTAAGTGATACGTGATGATATCTACATATACAGGGTGTAAGAGACATCGCCGCACAAACGGATACCATGAAAAATTCCAACACGGGGGGGTCCAGAATCGTGTCCTGGACCCATGGTATCCGTTTGTGCGTCGATGTCTCTTACAGCCTGTTTAAGTGTCATTAATATCAGCCAAATCAGTTCCGTAGCTGACTAAAAATGTAACAAACAAAATACATCCACAATTCCACATATCCCGTCCATCCATCCATTTTCAGAAACTTTCGCAATTGCAGTAGGTAGTAAAAAACAATGGTTAAAGTATAGTTTGTGTTGAAATTTATTAAATATTATGTGTAAATGAAGCAACCACGAAAAATTGCTCTTCACAAGCGCTTAGACATTCCCGGTAGAACAACAAAATACATTAAAGATTCTGAACAAAACAGCAATGTAAAATAAAGTTTTTTTGCTGATTTCAGACTTTCTTCTTATAACAAAAGTTATTAATAATAAAAAAAGGTAAACTAAGTTTAGTAAAAACAAGATATAATACATTTTTACTACCGAAATAATTTCGATTTTGATATAGGTATATTATGTCTCCCTCTCTCATCTGGTTCCGTATAAACATATAAGATATTTATCTAGACATCCTAAGAAGGACCAACAAGTTAGATTTATAGCAGTTAATCTAATAAAAGATTTTATAGTCTCATTTGCGAGCACGTTTTCTATTAAGAGCCTACGCCAACCTGCGTTTCATACAAACTGTCAAGACCTTATATTTCGAAGTGATTGACCAACTTTTTACGCGACTTCAAAAAGAGGAGGTTCTCAATTCGATAGATTTTTTTTCCGAAGGTGATTGATAATTTATGTTCACTGATTACTCAGAATTTGGTCTGATTTTTGCGACGCACCTATTGATTGTTTTTTTTTCGTTTGGTCCCATAGAATCATTCAATTTGATTCAGTAGTTTTTTTCATGTGCATTATTAAATGTCCGTCCAGACAAGATGCGGAAGTCACAAGACGAACCGAAAATGCCTGGAAGAGCTACTGGTCCAAGAAAGAGCTTATGAAAGGAAGTCTTCCTTTGACACTCAAGCGAAAAATCATGGACATGTGCATTCTTCCCATTTTGACCTATGGATCCCAGACTTGGTCTTTGACAAATATTCAAAAGTCCAAACTCAAGGTTTGCCAACGTGCAATGGAGCGCAGTATTCTAGGCGTCAAACTATTAGACCGCGTACGCAACACCACACTGCGCTCCAAAACACAAATTGCTGACAAAAGGCCGCTGCACTGAAATGGGCTTGGGCCGGCCACGTCTGCCGCATGCCTAATGGGCTGTGGGCCAAAATAACCACTTTGTGGAGCCCTGATACAGCCAGAAGGCGTCGCGGCAGACCTCGTAGAAGATGGCGAGACGAACTTGATAAAACCAATGACCAGTGGTCCACTTTGGCCCTGAATCATGAAAATTGGAAGTCATGGGGAGAGGCCTTTGCCCAGCAGTGGGATGATGTAGGCTAGCAGTATCAGTATCAGTATTATTAAATGAAACCCATAAGTAGAATACATAGATCTTAAATTATCTGATTTTTTTTTCTCGAAAAGTAGTGTTAGACCAATTAAAAGTTTCATAGAAAAAAAAAGTATAAGCAAGACGTTTCGAAACTGTTGTGTAATAACATTTTAGACCTTATCTTGTTTATTATGCGTACGAAGTTCCATTAATAAAATCACTTCACTCATTTCTAAAATTATGGACTCGTAAGTTTGTATGAAATGTCTTCTCTCGTTGCTCTAAACAGCTCTAGACCATGTACTCGTATTTACTCAGGGTTTTATAGGTCCAGTTTCAATCACCAAGTAATCTAATGATCGTTATTGAAAGGAAGCCCGGACGTTAAAAACCTATGCATACCTTGATATATTTCCGTGTACTATTGATTTCCTTACTGAAAAGCTTTAAACTTGCTCAAAATATTAATGCTTGAAGTATTTTTGGCATTTCGAAGTAAACTTTTTATATTTTTTACACAATAATAATGATTCTAATCGTAATGTAATTATTATTTAAGTATATTTTAATGTTTTAATTGTAAGTGACTCTAATTCTATAATGTAATTGTTATTTATGTTTAATTTGTGTACCTACCTACTAACATAGATTTTAAGCTCATGTTGTACTAATCACTATGGATCCTGTAATGACATATAAAATAAATTAAATTAAAAATGTTTCCATCATTTTGAATCAGTGGTTCCTAAAAATAAAAGCGCTTTCAACTAAACAAACTATTCAGATAAAAGAAGGATAAAACCAAGTAGTTTTTCATTTTATTTGAAAGGCTCAACGTACGCCAGATTGATAATGAAGATTTTATTCTGGTTGAAAGTGCTAATGTCTACAGAGTGCAATTGAAGTCGTGGGCATTATTTCAAACAACAGCCTCCTGCAGAAACACGCGATTAATCGTGCGGGGTGACATGTCGCGGGCGCGGTCCATTCGCAGTATTTTTAGAGTGGAAATTAGCTTGGCTCGTTGTCGCAGCGCGATTAATCGCGTGTGTCTGCAGGAGGCTTAAGGCACTACTCATGATACTATTGCATTAGGCCTAATAATAAGCAAATCAAAAATATTATCAATGCAAGTATGGAAAACTCTAAAAATGTAGTAAGTCATATTATTACATAGATAGCAAAAGACTTATTAATACAAATAAATACTAAAAGTAATTAAAAAAATACGTCATAAACCCCAATAAGTTTTCAAGTATCAAAATCTCGAGCGCAGTACAGCGCGTTACGAAAAGTAAACAAACATCAATTATTCCTAACTTGCATTTATAACATTTTTGATTTGCGTAATGCAATTAGTATCATGAGTAGTGTCTTGGTTTAAAATAATGCCCATGAATTCAATTGCACCCTGTATATGTGCAAATCTAAAAATTAGTTAAAAAGGTTGTCGTAACTGAAGTAATAATAACAATGATTATAATAATTATTCATAATTTTAAACTTGACACGTACCTAGGTACTTCAATCCGCGAGTGCGTCCAATGAATGACATCTCTGTCACATCCCGATTCCTCACAACGCGGTAATCGGGATCGGGTCGCACCACCGACTTCGCGCATCTCGTATTTCAGTACATTATTCCTTGTTATATAATTCTATAAATCTTAAAGCGAAGTTGATTTCGCGTGATTTCATGGTAATGGTTTCGCTTGCTAAGCGATATTTATGTCCCAGTTCGCTTACACACGGCCCATAAAGTTTCAGAGACGCTTACAAATCAGTTTTCTTAAACAATCTACCGCTTTTTCCTGTTTTAATTACTGTTGCGGTAATTCTCTGTTACGTGTATTTACGGGTGACATGCATGAGAGAACAGGGTACGGTTTGGCTCGGTTGTGTGTTCTTCGCGAATTGGATTTTGTGAAAGGTTTAGCGCCCCGTTCATTACCTTTAACACTGCGACTTGTGACCCGACTAGGTATACAATTCATGCGCATGGATGTTATTATTGGGATGCTCTATTTAGTTTCTGCTCTAGTCCGCAATCGCTGTCGCAAGATTCATGTCGATGTGTAGGTCGTGGTCAAAGCACTAAATCCTCATTTAAAAGATTCACGAAATAGCATGCGATTTGCAATGGACAATGAATTCAGTTGATCAAACAAATACCGCAATGTAGCCAAAATGCATGCAGTTTCTTATATTGTCTAAATAGGGAGTAAGGCTGCGGCCACAACGCAAGTGGCAAGTTTAGCGGCAAGAGGTTAGTTATACTCGTCCTTTTGTTGTTCTTAGCGTTCGCACCAAGCGAGCACTGTGGCCGCGCGCATAACAAGCTGTATGTTGGTTTACTAAGATGAATTATCAAAGCGATTCATTAACTTCTTGCCGCTAAGCATGCCACTTGCGATGTGGCCGGATCTTTATAATATTTTGACGCATCGGATCAATTTGCGTGTTGTATGTGACTCATCGTCGATTTTTTTTTTGTTTTGACGTATTGGCATTCGTGATTTGGTGCATGTCAAAATATCATGTCTGGTTTCATGATTTAAATCGTTTTACTTTCACTTCATTTTATGTTCTTTAAGGTCAAGTTTATCTCTTTGTTTTATCAAGAAGATACATTTAATGTTACTTACTAATTTGACAGATTGCGAAGTCAGCTGTTTGCCACAATGATTTCAAGCAAAATAATGAAGATCCTTTTCTTCTAGCAGAAAGAACTAGGAACATACCTGCGAACAAAAATAAAACAAATATAAGAAAAAAGATACATTACAGCTAAAATTAAGTAAAATAATACATCTGTGTTTCCTGATAGCTACAACTAGGGGAACAGTGTATAAGACGGGGACAATAATAATCGCGAGGTATAATGAGGACGTGGTGGAGAGCAGTGGTGGCCCAGTGGTATCGGCCCCGACTTACGAGTTGTAGGTCGTGGGTTCGAACCCCGTCAGGCGCATTACTTTGTGTAATTTATTTCAACACCACTGCTCTCGAAACGGTGAAGCAAAACATCGTGAGGAAACCGGCATGTCCTAGAACAAAAAATTCGAAGACATGTGACATCTACCAATCCGCACTGGGCCCGCGTGGTAGATTACGGCCCACTCCCTCTCTCAGAGAGGAGGCCTGTGTCCCAGCAGTGGGAACATTTATAGGCTGATGATGATAATGAGGACGTATACTCTTTAGGCATACTTAACACAACACTAACGTAGCGCAAGCGCCATCAGGACGTCATTTGCAAGCGGCCATTAACAAATGGCGTCCTGTTGGCGCTTGTGCTACGTTAGTATTGTGTTAAGTTTGCCTTAGGTGTGTGATTTCCCATCATACCTCACGTGGGGTCTTATACACTGTTCCCCAATAGGGTTTCAAATCGGTTGTAAATAAGTAACTTCAAGTCAAGCGTGCTCTACCGTCGACTATTTAATTGCTTGTCATCAGACTAGATTGTAAGCAAACGCGAACCTATCATAAATAAAAAAATTGTTTAAAAAACTAAAAAACACGCTTTCAGCACGCACAAAACATTACAAAATACCTAAATCATAGGGCTGCATTTCAAACAGCCAATCCGCCATCTTAGATGTCCGCCATGTTGGATTTAAGTCACGTGACTATTTTTTCGTATTTATGACAGCAAATCCTTTCTTTTGATACCCATATCATGGGGGTGCATTTCAAATAGCCTGTCCGCCATCTTAGACGTCCGTCATATTGGATTTAAGTCACGTGACTATTTTTTTCCTGACAGCAAACCCTTTCATTTGGTACCCATATCATGAGGGTAGATTTTAAACAGCCAGTCCGCCAAATTGGTGAGGCCGCCATATTGGATTTGTAATGACGTTTCTTAGCTAGTCATGTATTGTCAGCGTGTGCATAGTTTCGTCCTAATCGAAGACCGAGAAGTAGGTCAAATTAAGATTCCAAGATTTTCTTACATACATAGTTACAAGTGAAGCTAATAAAAGCGTGTTAAAAAAGAATTCATTCAATAATTGATACTGATAAAACTGTGTCCGCTATGTGTTCGTATCAGAACCTATGAGATAATTTCTTATGCCAAAATAAATAACTAAAGAGCTTTCACTTCGCTGAAAGCACCAGTTGGTTATAAAAACATTTTTTTTAATTCAGTAGGCTATATTCTTAAGTAAGGTAATCCTTATGAAAGACACAGAAAACCGTGGATTACAGCTAGATTACTAATTCAAAAGTTATCTTACAAAAGAAGCATCATATATGAATAAAGATAGGCCTCGAAAGCAACCAAGATCCAGCATAGAAGTTACATAAAGTACAGTAAATACCAGGATATGGAGTACATAAATAAATTACCAAGCCTGTAACATAAGGATATACGAGTCTTGGCAACAGAAAACTAAATAAAAATATATACAGAGAAGGAAATCCGGTTAATTAAGATAAGTTGTGTGAACTCAGTGATGTTTCCTCTGGGATTTATTGCTCTTATCATTTGGGATTAGGATTTATGGTTAAAGACGAGGGAATGTTGTAAGTTATCATGTAGTATAATAAGTCTCTTGGTAGTCAGAATTTGCTTAAAGAAAACGTAATTCCAGGATTTTGTTTTTTTTTACGTTTTTTCCTCAAAAAAAAATAGAACACTTTTAGGATAACTTAATCGTCAGTTTCTCTGTCTATCATATCTAGAGTTGTTGATATCCCAGCCAGTCCCCAAAAGATATTCAACTTCATTTTTTTAAAGAATATAGTTGAAAATTCACAAAAGATGAACTGCAGTTCCAAAAAAGCATTCTAAGAGAATATTCTCCCAAAATGATGTCACACTCCTGTAACATCATTCATTTCTTAATTTAAATCGAGTATTTATTCCAAAAGTCGAACCATTGCAAGTTGGTTATACTCTCGTAGCAAAGTAGTCGCCATAATGATTCCAGTTGACGTGATCTGAATCTCAAGACTTAAATGTTATCAATCTCTTCGGATCAGTCACTTACCTATTCAAGAATAATGCGGTAAAGAATCTTTTACACTAGTTGATTTTAGTTATATAATTTATTTATTGCTTAATCCTTTTTTTGAAATGTTCCCCTTCTTAAAGTTGCCATACACTATGAATACCTTCTGTGTTGTGGGTGCATTTACAAACATTTAATCACATACACAAATATCCAACAACTACTTGTAGATCATAAAATTATTCGTTCCGTTCGGGAATCGAGCCCACAACAAGCAGCGCACCAGTCAATGAAAGGTCAAAAATGATTAACTTTTGCTCTTTGAAAGAATTCTCGCTTATCCTTTACCACAACGCTGACACGTTGTGGTAAAGGATAAGCGAGAATACAATAAGACAACAATTATGTTTTACTGACATGGACAAGGGGAGGAAGGAAGAGTTTTGAAACATAATCAGCAAATAAGAATCTTAAAACACATACTAGACTTACACAGTAACACTTAACAGTCCGTGGTCGCACATCTAAACCAAAATAAAAACGGTTCACATGTGTGACCAGTCGCCATCTTGAATTTTTTTGATGACCTTTGTCCATTTTTTTGTTTATATTTCAGCGTAGATCTAGTGCAAGGCTTTGGAACCAAAGATAAATAGTACTGTACCTAAATTTGTCATGCATTTAATACCATAGACCCGAACTGGAACGCACATTAAAATAACCATAGTTTTCACAAAAATAATTTGAAAAACAACGAGGAAACGACTCAAATTAATACACGAAAGAAGAACCGATACAGCGCTGACCTCAAAAACAAAAATTAAGAGAATGAAAGAACATAAAATAAACCATAAACAATCTAAAGAAAGTGTTGAACCATACCCTCATTTGCTTCTCATATGCAATAAACATATTAACAACGTAATATAAACGGAGGTTCAACCGCTTTCATGACCTATTAATTTTCCATAAAACCAATTTACTTGTGAGCTTATAAGCTTTATTTTAACTATGTAGTTAGTTTCATTATGAGATTACTTCACAGTAACTGCGATTACGATACGTTATCGAGAGCGTAGTAAATTTACGTGATTTGGCGTTAATTTAAGCCCGAAAGCTAATTATCAGAATCGTATAAACCTTATGACTTCCAAAATATTGAATGGTTTCTTTTTATTTTCGATAGCTGTTAATAGCTGATAGACTATTTAACAATTTTTTTTTAATTCGAACCAGTATTTCCTGAGATAAGCGCGTTTTACCAAACAAACAAACTATTCAGTGAACAATCTTTTACTTAATATTAATAATATTAAGTAAAAGATTGTTTTTACAAGTCGGAAACTCTAAGTAACTATTGAACGTTGTAAATATCATATCCCGTTTTATGTTCTAAAAAAATTTATTTATTTAAAAAAAAAAACGATCATAGGTCAAGCTTTGAATTGAAGGAAACGTATTTTCCTTTCTAAACACTTCGAAAAGAAACATCGAACGAAACGATATTCATAGGACTAAGTTTCATATCAAGGCCTATTTAAAGGTGTCTTAGGTGTTATCTTGGGGGATAAACTACATATCTTATAGCCTTAACCCGTAGAACTCTAATGTTTTCGTTATAAAAATCTCAATTCAGAACTTTAGGAATTGAAATTTGACCAATACTAAATCAAACAGCAAATGTATTCTTGCTCAATGACTTAAATCCAACAGCATCAGCTTAAAATTGCATTGTCTTTGTTTTGGTTCTGAAGTACAAGCTCCGGCTTTGGTTACCGAAACCACGGCTTTGAAAACCGAAACTTCAACAGAAATTACAAGCTAAACAAGCTGGCTTGTTGGTCTCAAAATTGCCTTCCAGCTGAATTAGTAACAGCTTGTACTAATTAATACGAACATTGTTTACAAGACCGCTAGCTCTAACCGCAGGACATTCCGGTCTGTGGTTTTCGACAGTTCGCCTTTGAGAAGGGACAACTCTGAGTGACTGATTTAGGTGTACTTAGTGTGTATAGTATATTAGCATAGGAGGAGATCTATTAACCATCAATGTATCATTTGCAAATCAGTCAGGCTGACGACTAGTCTTACCCGGTATTGTTTTATGCTACCTTCAACGTCCCTGCCTAAAACTAAGATGTTTAAACCTAGTTTTAGGCACAGACAGATCATCATCATCAGCCTAAAATGTTCCCACTGCTGGGACACAGGCCTCGTCTCTGTGAGAGGGAGAGGGCCATAATCCACCACGCGGGCACAGTGCGGGTTGAACAGACTGATCGGTGTAGGCTAAATACGGAACTTTAACATTCATAATGAAAGTTTGTGGGGATGTATGGATGGATGGAGTTTATAACCTGAATTAACAAAAACAAATCTTTTTATCATACTATCCCGTGGTAAAATTACCAAATTACACGTGGGCGAGGCCACAAGCATGGACAATATATTATTTATTATTAGCCTGAACTGTCCCACTGCTGGGCAAAGGCCTCCCTCCATTCTTTCCAACTTTCAGCGACGCGGGGCCGCGGTAGACCTCGAAGGAGATGGCGGGACGAACTGGATGTCTTCCTTGAGAATTGGAAAGAGGTGGCGCAAAGTCGTGAAAGTTGGACAATATAAAAGATACAAAAATACTTTTCTTTTCTAAGCAAGTGTGCAAGCCATCTTCAAAATGTCAAACGGTCTTCGGTCTCCCACATTTGACATTTAATACTAATCGTCGCATTGGTCCACTCCCATACAGTTATAATGAACTATGAATGAGGCTAATCCAATTATTATGTCGATAACCCTGGTCGCCTTACGATGTTAATGTGATGGGATTGTGTGGGAAACGTTGAGATTGTATGGGAGAAAGTACTTAGATGTTACGTGGTAGAACACTGCACAAGCGAAATGTTGAAATTCTATTCAGAGGACCTTGACGAAGCGACACATGATATCAATGTTAATGATGACAGAGGTCAAACTGTATTGATATAATTGTCTGTCATGAAATGCGAAAATGCGAAATGCGTACGGTTCAAACGGTCCAGGGGTCTAATCTCTAACGTCTGTACCTTATGCTCTATTTTTATCTAAGCCTGAACTTAATATGACAAGAAGACTAGAAGTAACTTTACTCCTTTAATAATAACCGATCTTCAAAATATATATAATAGAATAACCTAAAATATTTCAAGTTACAATCGTACTTCCGCACAGTAACTTTCCGATGGCCAAGTGTCATAAAACTTGACGGCCAAAGTAAATAGAATACTCATGTCATAAAATTTTAAAACTTGGCAGAAGACGGAAGTGGCGATGCATTTTACAAACATGTTCTTGGTGAAACGCCAAAAGAGAATGAAATACAAGAATAGGAAACCGCGCACGATGAACTATAAATGCACCAAAGATTTATGTGAATTTATTTTTGTGTTTGCATTCTGAAAAGGAAATTGATGTCATTTTTGAGACGAGTAAATACTCGTATTTAATAATATTTCTGCAAATAATGCTGACAATGCTGTGGAGTAAAGAGGTTAATTGATTTTGGCACTATATGTGGTGTTTTTGTGATGATTCACTATAACTTGTAAAATGCTATCCGTTGTTTAACCTCGATTATAATTTGACATCAAAATCAACAATAAACTATCGCTTTATTGCGCTTTTTACTTTTAATTTTAAATAGTCGCCACACTGACAACAAAATGGAACTCGCTTTTAAAAAGTTCCATATCTTACAAGGTCGTTCGTTGACCGCGGGCATGCGAGGGGCGAGTAATGGGCGACTCGGTGTCCGACCATGGTCCATGCTCGGGTCGACGACGGCGCGTTGTGTTCCACGCGCGCCTCAAAGAGTGTCAGCAATGACGGAGTCCCCTTTAGAGAGCCAAAGCCTGCCGGGGTAACGCGGGACTAACGAATTACCTTGACCCCGGAACGTAAAGGGCTATTGAAGGGCACCGTGATTTTAGTCAGTACAAGTCTGACAGTCCCGTCCTGCCCTGGGTGGGACGACTCATTTGAGGATTTTACCAGGATAAAAAAAAATGTCGTTTGTTGACATCGATTTTTGAACTTTACATTGTCTTTATTGCAAGTCCCTTCGTACACAACGCGTCGCGTGACTCCGATACCTTACGACTTTGGTATCCAGGTGACTATATCAATAAAATCCATAGAGGTTCGTACACAGGCAAGGGTCAATACCAAAATCGTCAGGTGTATCCGAGACTTGAAGACTTGGAGACTACGAAGGGGCTAATACCGTTATTTTGTAAAGCCTCAGGTAATCTTATACATTTTTTATTATTTTGTTTCTTTCAGTCCTCCCTTCAGTTTTCTTTGCAACCATTTAATTTTTCATGCCAAATTCTTTTAATATCGTATTCCGTTTCCGTTTCATTATTTTCTTTGTCTGCACTTTGAAAAGTAATCATTTCAAGTATATCTTATTTCTTCTGTCTGTAGTTTACTAT